>OU612044.1:121968673-122568673 GCA_914767935.1 Coremacera marginata | reverse complement strand
ATTGGACCTTATCAGTGTGGCTTTCGACCTGGTAACTCCACCATATACTAGATTTTCACGTTACGACAAATCCTAGAGAAAACCCACGAAAATCAAATTGACACACACCATCTCTTTGTCGATTTGAAAGTTCGATAGCCCGAGAAGGGATTGCCTATACACAACAATGTCTGAGTTCGGTATACCTGCAAAGTTGATTAGACTTTGCAGAATGACGTTGAGCAACACACGGTGTTTCTATAAAGGTGTTATTTCATACACCATTTCAATATTTGAAAAAAAAATTCTGGCAGTATTCCCATCGTTTGAAGTGTCTTATCCTGTTTTTACTTTATCAATAATAAGACCCATTTTATCTCTAAACTCTTTTTGTATTTTTATTTTTTGCTCTAAAAAAATTCGTTAATATTCTTCGCCGTGTTAATTTCAGCATTTGAGAGACATCCTGTATACAATATGAATTAGACATTCAAAAGTTTTAAACCATGCATGCAATGTAGATACTCCATATTGTAGATGTCTTTCGTCTATTGTTCTTTGCATGCAATGAAAAGAATTCATTACAGATGGAGTCGCTCCACATAGATAACAATTCATTGATGCCCGATTATGTGCCAAAACGTTTGTAACTGCACCATCAACCATTGATAATACAATTTAAAATTAATTTCAACGTTAAAATCAATAACTTTTGTTTTAAATGGCAGAAGTTTTTCTATTTGCTCTATTAAATCCATTTCTACATTATGAGTTAATGAAGGTTTTTCTTGCATAAAAATAAGTTTAATAGGCATTTAAATTAACACAGATGATAGTACAACCATTGCAACAGGAACCATTGCAACAATAAACAAGACATCAGTCATGTTTTCATCGGAAAATTTTTGTTTGTAAACACTATGGCAGGATTTGGTAAAAGGGTGTTTTTGTGTGTTTCAATTATTTTGTAATCAGGAAAACATTCAGGATGAAGACTGTTTACAATCGAACGCAATATTATATAATGCTTTACCGATAATTTCAAGTCATAATATAGGCCAAGTGCTTGAAATGGTGTCAGACATTGATTTGTCGACTCAATAGGTTTCCTTTTGGCTAATAAACTCGCTGCACTTTCAATTTCTTTTGGTGATTTCTCATTGACTAATTGCTGAACTTTTCGGCGCTTTGTTCGACTGGATGCTTCTTCGAAATTCACTGGTTTTCTACCTCCTATGGTTTCAGTTTTTCTAAAAGTAGGAGTATCTTGTGCGTCTGATATATTCCGTATACCTCTACTGGTACTGGGTCCCTTGAATTTATGTAATTAACTATAGATAAAATATTTCAGGTTTACTTTAACTCGAATTCTCCAGTGCCCTAAAGTTTAAGTCTAAAGAAGCCAACTTGCTGTTCCAGGAGTATCTGAGTTAAATTACTTACATTTGAACTTACATTGAACTTACATCATCTAGCCTGTCAGTAAAACAAATAAGAGGAGATCAGATGATTTTCGATGCACGGCTTTAAATTCTTGATTAAATTTAAAAACAATAAAGTGCACTTTGTTAAGCGTATCATTACTTAAACAAGGCACTGAATAGTAAGATTTTAAAAATGTTTCTAAATTCTCCTCTTGCTTTTTAATTGTACAAGCAATCCTTGATTGTTTCCATAAATTGAAAACATCTCTAATAAAAAGTGGTGGTGCCATTTCTAAAATATTGTTTTGTTAACAAAAAATAAATTCACTCAATATGAGAAATTTTTAACCTTTTATATTTTAAAACTGGTTAACTTCACTGCAGTCGTCTTTCAAAACGACTTTGATTTAATAGATATAAATACTATTGTTTATTTTAAAGATAACGGCATACACCATATGTTTTTGACAATCAGAAAGACTGATATCAAAAATAATTCGCGTCCTAAAACTATGCAGTACAATTTTTTAAAAATGTGTGCATTCAAAAAGTTTGTAATATTAATATTTAATGGGGCTCTATTTTGGATAAATAAGTACGGGTTAGACCAACTTGGAAACAACTGTACCCAATTTTACCCATGTTTTAGGTGAGCGGATTATTTGGTACAAAATTTGATTCGACCATATATACTGAACCTCTGCACGGGTAGTCTCAGATCGAGTTTCAACACATTCGTTCGGAACGACTCAAACATAACATAGCCGGTAGCATTCGTCAGGCAAACGAATCTAAATCAAACATAACAGAATGAAGAAAATGAAGGATTTGTAAAAAATGCAAAAAAATGAATGCAAAAATATATGAGTCGATTGTTATGTGCACAACAACATAACATTCGGTGCATAAATTGAATTTAAAATTTTAAAAGTTGGAAATTGGAATTGTACATGCGGTGGCAGAATTAGATGGTCGCAATTTCGACCGCCAGCATTTTAAAATTCAAGATGGTTAATGGTATTGCCACCTAAAATTTTTTTATTTTCACGAATTTGGTTCTGGAGCAAACACTAGGTAAAAATGGGTCGCTGAATCCGAATTCATTGCCAGATTCCCAAAATTGTGGAATTTTTTTATAACAGTCTTGCCATCTACTAAAATGTATTTTCAAGAGTTTTTAACATGGTTGCATAGTGTTTAGAGGTAGCTGACTTCGAATCTGATGTCACAATTTTAAAATTCATGATGGTTAATGGTGTTGCCACCGAAATTTTTTTATTTTCACGAATTCGGTGCTGGAGCAAACACTATGTAAAAATGGGTCGCTGAATCCGAATTCATTGCCAGATTTTCAAAATTTTTTAATTTTTTTATAATAGTGTTGCCATCTACTAAAATGTATTTTTAAGAGTTTTTAACATGGTTTAACAGTGTTCACAATTTTAAAATTCAAGATGGTTAATGGTGTTGCCAACTAAAATTTTTTTAATTTTTTGCATTCGTGGTTGTGGCGAACAAGAGGTAAAAATGGGTAAAGTTGCTGATTTTGAATCTAAGGTCAGAATTTTAAAAATTTTATGGGGCTCTAGGGTGGTCCCTGAACATGTTTTTGGTTTAATGCGTTTTGTACATGGCAGTGTTAGAGAGTCGCTGATTTCGAACTTTATGCTAAAATTTAAAAATTTTTATGTGACACGTTTTCTGTTTTACAGGTTTTGTTTATGCTTTACGGTACTTTTCTTTAATTTTTTGCCTCAAATAATTATTTTTGATATATAAGATAGGAGACAAATAAAAATAATGGATTATTATTAATTAAATATAAATGAATGTACTTAAAAAAATAAACAAAATGAATATCTCGTACATTTATGACCTTCCTCTCGGATAAATCTCAAAAAACTTGCACCAAAGCTATGATATGAACCAAATAGGACAAAAAGATGGTTTTTGGTAATAATTTGACTTCAGCGCCACCTACTGATACGATTTCTTACAAACTTAGTTTCCTCACTTTAGTCACTATATGTCTCGAATATTTGTCCAATCGGACCATAAATACGATTTTTAATAATAATTCGACTCTGGCGCCACCTAGCGGAACAAGTTTTTGTAGACGTAGTTTCATTACCCTTGACAATATATATTTAATATGAGCCAAATCGGACAATAAATACGGTTTTAGTAATAACTTGACTCCAGCGCTATCTAGCGGGAATAAATGTAACTATCTGTTACATCTAGTGAGTGAATGTAACTATAATAGCTAGTCAGATCGTATCCGACACATTTGACGAAAACAAATGATCACTGCCGAGTAGTCGTCAGCACCAAAACAAATCATGTTTGCTTTTGCATAGCTTTGATTTACTTTACTTTTTCAATGAATCGAATAAAATCATTTGCAAATAATCATTGTTGTGTTCAGTAGTGCGAAAAGAAGTTGTGTTTTTTACGATTAAGGAAAATTGAAAGAACAAAATTATGGGAAAAATGGAGGCAATTGATGTAAGATCTTTGTAATATAATTATTTAAATATTATTTACATAATTAAAAATTGTATTTAATATATGTAAGAGTGGTCCTTATGTGCATGTGAAATAGTTCTTATTTACCTAGCAGTTACAAAGCAGAGAATTACGCCTCTCTATGTGGAAAGTAAAATCAAGCTTTAAGTTTTATTTTTAAATTAGAGTAACTTTTATAAATGTTTATAAATATTTAAAGCTTATGTAAAACAACAAAGCATGAATAGTTTGAATAGATATAATAAACTGTGCAGGTGTCGTTTTTTAAATCTTCACCAAATTGACTGCGAACATTTTTATTGAAGGGACATTTTACCTAATTTTATCGAAATTTTAGTAGTTTTTTTAGGTATAATATACAAGTAACAACAAAAAAAAAGCAGCTTATAATTAATTAAAACAGCAAAATAATTGTCTGGCTTTTATATAGAGCGCATTAAAAATGACGTTAAAAAAAAGACATAGATGGTAATACTGTTATACAAAAATTATACAATTTTGAAAATCTGGCAATGAATTCGGATTCAGCGACCCATTTTTACATAGTGTTTGCTCCAGCACCGAATTCGTGAAAATAAAAAATTTTAGGTGGCAATACTAATAACCATCTTGAATTTTAAAATTCTGACATCAGATTCGAAGTCAGCGACCCCTTAACACTGTTAAATGGTGTTTAAAACTGTTAAAAATAAATTTTGGTAGGTGGCATTATTGTTATAAAAAAAATTACACAATTTTCAAATTCTGGCAACGGATTCGGATTCAGCGACCCATTTTTACCTAGAGTTTGCACCAGCACCGAATTCGTGAAAATAAAAAAATTTTAGGTAGCAACACCATTAACAATCTTGAATTTTAAAATTGTGACATCAGATTCGAAGTCAGCGACCCCTAAACACTGTTAAACCATGTTAAGAACTCTTAAAAATACATTTTAGTAGATGGCAACACTATTATAAAAAAATTACACAATTTTGGAAATCTGGCAATGAATTCGAATTCAGCGACCTATTTTTACCTAGTGTTTGCTCCAGCATCGAATTCGTGAAAATAAAAAAATTGTAGGTGGTAACACCATTAAACATCTTAAATTTTAAAATTCTGACAGTCTAAATTGCGACCGTCTAATTCTGCTACCGCATGTACAATTCCAATTTCCAATTTTTAAAATCTTAAATTCAATTTATGCACCGAATGTTATGTTGTTGTGCACATTATGTTGTTGTGCACATAACATTCGACTCATATATTTATGCAGCATTAATCTTTTACAAATCCGTCATTCTGTTATGTTTGGCTTAGATTCGTTTGTCCGACGAATGCTACCGGCTATTCGTTTACAAACGAATGTGTTGAAAGTCGGTTTATGACTATTTATGGCTATGGTGTTAATTTCACTCGCTGTTATAGTTATGTAAACTACTGAACTCGACACCGAATGCACTATTGTTGTAGTAGAAACGAGTTATTCCGTGCAGAGGTTTAATATATGGGTCGTTCTTAAAAATCATGACCATTCTGGATTTTGTAATTTTTAAAAATTAAGTTGGCCAAATATGTTTATAATTGGCCTCATGTGGTTACGGATGGTATCAACAATAGGAATACATAACCAGCAGTAATTTTTTTAATTTTTGGAGTTTTTACAGATAAAAACATGAACAGATCAATGCACTTTCGTCCACTCTGTTACCTAAATTAAATACCAAATAAAAAACATCAATAATTGAAAATTAAATTCTTTTTATTGTTTTTCCCCAGGAAAGATAATTCATTTTAATTTATTTTATAAAAAATTTAAAAAGTAATATAAAAATAACAAAAAATAACACATAATATCACCCATATTAATTCAAATTTCATTTTGGTGAACTAAGTTAATGATAAATAAAATATTAAATAGTTTAATACTGGTTAATTATTTTTAATGACTTTAGGCCAGTGTACTTTATTAAATTACACTCATATAATAAATCTAATGACTTAGCCTTATTTCTTAATTAGAGAAAATTAGATGGTAACAGAGGAGACTTAACGTAACTCAAACTTAACTTAACAAAGGAGTTCTCAAAAAATTTCTCGGTGAGCTGACATGTTTTCTTTTGTGCGCATCGAATTTTTAATAAAAGCCTTTTTTTATTGATTTTTTGCTCTTAAATCTTTAAGAAAATATTAAACAAAGGTGCTTCATCTCTAATAGTGACATTTTTGTTTTTTAATCAATATCTAAATAAAAACTAATAAAAAAGATCGAAAAATACAATAACCAAGTGAAACTCTAATCAGTTTAAAAATAAATATATATTGACTACAAAACAAAAATCAACAGAAAAGAAAAATCCGAGCAACACAAGAACAATTCGTTTGCAAGATCAAACGGCGCCGTCAGTGGCTTGAAACGCAACAACAATTTAAAAAGACAATTATAAAAACATATATTATTAAAAGCTACATGCACTGCAGTTATCGTGCTCGCTTCTTACGCCCTAAATGACACCGACGCAAAGACTAACTCGTGAGCAACTACGGCAACGAGGCCTTCGTCCAAAAAACGAAAATACACCGAAGTCAGAGAGTGGCAGTTTGACTTCATTTAGCACTGCACTCAATGCATTGGAAGATCGTTTGAGTGCAAAGATAAAGGCTGAAATAGAACAGCTAGAGGCTCGACTTCAAAAGCACTCCGACAGCATTTTCAATCGCCTCTTGAGTGAGATAGCAAACACTGAAACTAAATTAAGTATTCAACAAGGTTGATTTATAAGGTTGTCGCAAGGGAGAGAGCGAGTACCCATAATTGTCAAATCGAAGTTGACAGCTCATAGAAAATCTGCAAATGCTCTCTTTTATCATCCGTTTTTCTTTTGTAGTCATTTGCAAAATTGGCTGGTTTTGACAATTATGGGTACTGAGAAGAGAGTGGAATCAGCCCTGCGACAACCTTATAAATCAACCTTGCTTTTGACTTGAATACCAAGGTTGCTTTTGACTTGAATACCAAGGTTGATTTATAAGGTTGTCGCAGGGCTGATTCCACTCTCTTCTCAGTACCCATAATTGTCAAAACCAGCCAATTTTGCAAATGACTACAAAAGAAAAACGGATGATAAAAGAGAGCACTTGCAGATTTTCTATAAGCTGTCAACTTCGATTTGACAAATATGGGTACTCGCTCTCTCCCTTGCGACAACCTTATAAATCAACCTTGGTCAAAAGCGAAGTCGCCACTATTAAAGAGAAATTTAATGAGTATGATTTAAAACTCAGCTCTCTTGAACATCGCATCGAACTTCTAACCTCGCGCTGTGATGTGCTAGCTGGAGATCTGAAACGATGCTCCCCCACATCAAACACTAACAACGACAAAAACAATAATAACACTACAGATGCAGTTTTTTTTTTGAGTACCATTCAAGGCAGACGAAAATATTAAGAGTATCTTCAATATTGTCTGTCATTCTATCTAGTTTCCACCACCATAACTACAAATTACAATCCCGCTGTAATCGTCAAGTTTTACACCCCTCACGATCGCAATCGGGTTCTAAAAGCATTTGGTGATTATCGAAGACGTTCTAAGAAAGCTGTGAATCTCAGAAATGCTGGTTTTGAGTCCGATCAGAATGTGAACATTCATGAGTGCCTCAGCGTTGACACTAGAAAGCTGTTACATGCGGCCATTGCATATAAAAGGCGTAAATGCGTTTATAATGCTTTAACAATCAGAGGCTGTGTTCACATCCGTCTACACAAAGGTTCTCCAAGTATTCTCGTCAATAATACAAGTGAACTACAAAGTGCTGTTATTTCTGCTGGAAAATGTTATGAAACTAGTCCTGATGATGAGGTTGATGAAGTTGCTGCTGCCTGAGCCGAATTTTCTTGCATCATTTAATTTATCTTTCCTTTTCCTATCTCTTTCGTTTTCTTTCTTCGTTCTGTTTCTGTACTCCATATTGTTTTATAATTATAACAATTTAAACACCTGCGCTGCAAATACACGTCTGTTCAACAGTAGATACGATATGTTCGTTCTGGGGCAGGTGGCTCGGTGGCTCAAGCCGATGACGTCATGCCCGGCACTCAAGTATGAATGGATTTCTGCTTGTGCTGGTGGACGGACAGACAAAAAACCGCACGTTGTTTTTGCTTTAAGCGTTGATCATAATTTTATACACTACATTATCGGTACTGGTAGTCAAGCGAGTTCTTATCAGTGTTTGTATGTTTCGTTTTTTTCTTAACCCTCGAATACCTAATAGCAATGACTCAAATTCTGAGTGACGAGCTTAGCTTAAATGGTATGACTTGCTATATGAAAATATATATATTAATATGGGTTGAAGCAATTTCGGTACGGCGAAGGTTGAAGGGTTAAAGAAATGTGGATAAATTTATCATAATGGTGCTAAGTATAATGTGCGTGTATTTGATTTGTGTAAGTAGTTTGTATATTAGATGACAACCATTAAAAAACATGGGCGTATATAAATATATATTCGTCAGTTGGGGGACATCGGGGTAAGAAGCCCCCGCTTAATCACTTACACTTACACCCAGCAACTTCTCCGCCTCTGGCTTATATTTTATGTAAATTCAGGAGTCTGTGAAGCTTCGAGATGCAGAAACATCGACATTTTAGAAGTCGACTTATGTCACTGTTTCTGTAGACGCTGCTTCCACGGGCTGGCTTAAGGAGCAGTCGGACATGCTCAAATTCGGCCTCGGATCCATTAAGGTGAAGAGGCTGAACCAACAATAGCTGAGAGGAGGAGGAAGCTGCAAGTGATGCAAATCAACCTGCATCACTGTAAGGCAGCGACCGACAACTTGATGCTGTGCATGTCCGAGGAGAATGTAGATGTGGCCCTCATCCAGGAACCTTGGATCATCAACAACAAGATCCAAGGCCTAGGGTCGAAACAATACAACCTGTTTCACTCTACAAATGAAGGTAAGTTAAGGAGCTGTATACTTGCGAAAAAATCTATTAATATGTTTTTTCTCCCTAGATTCAGCAACGGAGACGTAGTGGCAACCAGCGTAGAAACAAGGTCAGCAAAACTGATCCTTTGCTCTGCGTACATGCCCTATGAAGAGGCGAACCCACCAGTGCAAACAGTCCGCGAGTTAGCAGAACATTCTAACACAAGCAGGGCATTCCTGGTCATCGGTTGTGATGCTAACGCCCATCACTCGCAATGGGGCAGTAAAGACATCAACAAAAGGGATGAGTCTATTTTTGAATTTATCCTTACCACAGACCTTATTCTATGCAATAGGGGCAATAGGCCAACATTTCAGAATAGAGTCAGGGAAGAGGTAATAGATCTCACTTTAGCTAGTAACTCCGAACAGATTATAGTCGATAACTGGGAGGTGTCACAGAAGGAGTCGTTTTCCGACCACTTCACGATTCTCTTTACTATTGACTACGATCCCCAATTAAAGAAACATTTTAGGAACCCTTTAAAAACTAACTGGGAAAGGTATTCAGTCTGGATAAGCAGAAATATTGCAGACCCTGACACAGAATACCTCCCAACCGATGTATCTATTGACAATGCAGTCGAGTTTATAACGGGAAAAATGAACCAGGCTTTCAAGAAGTTCTGCCCAAAGTCTCGAAGTTGCAAACCTGCAAATGCGAGTTGGTGGCCCAGCGACCTAAAAAAGAGGCGATCAGAGGTTAGAAAACTTCACCGGAAGGCCATCTTAAGCAAACTAGAGCAGGACTGGACAATCTACAGATCCATGCTAAATGCTTACACTAGGGATGTAAGAATAGCTAAGCGAACATCTTGGACAAAATTTTGCGAGTCCATTGAGGACACCAGTGAAGCCGCCAGACTTCGAAAGACGCTATCCAGTCCCGGGATACCTTAAGAGGTCCGACGGATCCTGGACAGAATCCAGCCAAGAAACGCTTTTGCTACTCATGGAAACTCACTTTCCAGGTTGTACAGAACCGTGTCAAAACGATGCTAACAACAACTTGGAAATAACAATGCCAGAACCTTTACAAGAACTCCCCAACATTATTACAAGGTCAACTGTAGAATGGTCGATCGGATCCTTCAAGCCCTACAAATCTGCGGGGCCAGATGGTATCCTACCGGCCATGATGCAACATGCCCTTCCTAGCATCATGCCCTGGCTTATAGCAATCTTCACCGGCTGCCTCAAGACAGGATATGTTCCTAAAATTTGGAGAGATGTGCGAGTTGTTTTCATTCCTAAAGCTGGGAAACCGATACACTCAGCACCAAAGGATTATAGGCCTATTAGTCTCTCATCGTTCTTGATGAAAACGCTAGAGAGAATAATAGATCTTCACATAAGAGAATCTGTGAACGATAATAATCTCTGTAGTGTACAACATGCCTACCTTAAGGGTAAATCGGTAGAAACGTCACTGCATGAGGTGGTTTCGGTCATAGAAGGAACCCTTCATCACAAAGAATATACTTTAGCAACGTTTTTAGATATCGAAGGCGCATTTAACAATGTAAATACAGATTCTATAAGAAATGCTTTAGTAGACAAAGGAGTTAACAGTAAAATAACCCAATGGATTTATAAAATGCTCAATAGCAGACGTATAAGCTCACAAATGGGAATAAGCGTGGTGAGGAAAGAAGCCACAAGAGGCACACCGCAAGGAGGAGTCATATCCCCCCTTCTCTGGCTAATTGTGGTTGACAAAATTCTCACCACACTCACAACTGGAGGAACAAAAGTGGTAGCCTATGCCGATGACGTTGTCATCCTAATATGCGGGAAATACCTGCAAACAATTAGCGAACTAATGTCTGCGGCATTGAATAAATTATCGCGGTAAGCAGAATCGAATGGACTTGGTGTTAACCCAGTAAAGGCCGAACTCGTTCTGTTCACAAGAAGAAGAAAAATAGAAAGTTTCACATTACCGAAACTTAACGGAGTAACTCTGAAGCTTTCCACGGAAGCCAAATACCTTGGAATTATCCTTGATAACAAGCTGAGCTGGAAACGCAACACAGAGGAAAGAAGGAAAAAAGCACTGTGCGCTTTGTACGCTTGTCAGAGGACATTTGGCAGGAAATGGGGACTGCGACCGCACATAATCCACTGGATGTATACAGCGATCGTGAGACCCATCCTTGCCTATGGTGCTCTCGTATGGTGGACGATAACGCATAAAAAAAGCTACCTTAGCTTCCTAACAGGAGTTCAAAGGTTAGCGTGCATAGGAATAACAGGAGCCATGAGATCTACGCCACAGGCGGGTCTAGATATGATGCTAAATCTTCTTTCCGTAGAAGAATTCCTTAAATGTTCGGCGACCAAGAGCGCGATTCGCCTCAACGAATCACGAGCCTGGAAAAGCAGCACATTCGGACACGCATCTATTCTAAATCCCTTTGGAACCGAGGAATCGAAAAGAGCAACCGACTATATCATACCCAGTGTAAGATTCGGTACAGAATACACCACATCCATTCCCAGCAGACAAGAATGGGAAGAAACGGCTGTAGAATCCTACGGCAATCTCCATTTATATACTGATGGTTCCAAAATGGAAAACGGAACTGGATCGGGTATACTGTGAAACGCTACAAATCAAAGAGTGCTACAAACTCCCGGATTACTGTAGCGTTTTTCAGGCAGAAATATATGCTATTGAAAAAGCAGCACGGAAAAATCACGAAAATTTACAGGAAAAATCTTACCCCTACAAGGGTAGTAATTTTTGTGGATAGCCAAGCGGCCATCAAAGCACTGAGCAGTAAAACGACGAAGGCTCGAACGGTGCAAAACTGTAAACTTGCACTGAACAGTATCTGCAATACCCACAACGTCACTCTCTGCTGGGTTCCCGGACATAGCAATATTGAAGGGAACGACGCAGCAGATGAACTGGCAAGGCGTGGAGTAACCGCAAGTACAAACAGAGCTGACACAGATGTGCACATTCCAATAGGCGTCGTCAAAAGGAGTATAGAACTAAAAGCCAGAGATATTGCCAACACAAACTGGGCTTCCAGAGGCGACTGCAACATATCTCGAAGGCTTTGGCCTGAGCTAAATGAGAAAAGAACTAGAAGCCTTCTGCTTTTGGTCAAACGGGAAATCCGGATCCTTGTTGGAGTTCTAACGGGTCATTGCCCCATTGGGGTAATGGGCAATAGAATAGGTATAACAGCGCCAGACTTTTGTCGGAGCTGCAAAGACCCGGAGGAAATAGAAACAATAACTCACCTACTATGCGAATGTCCAAGTCTACAGAATCGTCGACTCCGACACATGGGGAACAGATTTTTCAAAGACTTGGAAGAGTTGGTGAACACACCACTGCTAGACATCTGGAGGTTCATAAAAAGCACAGGATGGTTTGAGGAACAAATCGGAACAATGGTTTAACTTGGTACCACAACTATAAAAAAAGATTCGTAATGGACCTATAGGCAAGAAGGAAACAAGAAGGAGGAAATGATGTAGAAACAACAGGTGTGAAATTTAAAAACAACTTTGTTTCATATCTGTTCAATGAAATTCGATATGAAATTAATGGTTTTGAAGTTGATCGTACACGTAATCTTGGAATTTTATCAACCATGAAAAATTTCGTTTCATTGAATAAAGCTGAAAGTGGCGCATTAAGAAACGCGGGTTGGGTTACTTTGCAAAATTGGAAATGTACCAGATAATTAAAAAACGAAATTTTGGTAATACCAATGGCGTTTAGAAGTTGGGACTATCATATAAATCGTATACTATCAAAGGAAACAAAAGGTTTAATGGAAGGTAAAGCTTTCACCGCAAAATTAAAGACCACGATTTCTTATAATCGGCCTACAAAGAGAAAAAAGTAAACAGGAAGGAAATAAATTTGATCATTGTAATATATTTAATTTAAAAGTATATATATATAAACTCTGAATCATATCCCTATGATGATTTAAATAGTCGCTTTGAAATGGGACAGTATGCTGTACTATATGATATGTATACAAAATTTCAACAAAGTTATTATATACGGGAATCTCAACCATTGCTAGATGTCGTTGGATTCAAGGCTATTGCACCACTTATTGTTGTTGGTGTAACACGCCAAAATTATTTTAGAAGTAACACAAAAACATGTTGAACTTCTACATTGCTGCCTTATCTTGAACTTGCGGGCTATGAGTGCGCTTACTATGAAGCTTGGCTCTTATCACTTTAACCTTGAAATTAGTATTGAAATTGAAATGAAATAAAATTAAAATCCGTATCGGGATGGAGATGGGTGACGTCATCGGCATACAATAACATAAGTCGGCTTCTAAATTGTTCTCGACGTTTCTGCATCTCGAAGCTTCTAGAAACTTTTTGACTCTTCTTGGCATTGGCTTAGGTTAGGTTGATTCTGAAGTATTATTTGTATACTTCAAATATTTACGCTATTTGCTATCTCCCTTTCTCTCTTCCTTTCTCTCTCTCACACCATTCGCTTCGGCATACAGTGACATAAGTCGACTTCTAAAATGTTCTCTACGTTTCTGCATCTCGAAGCTTCTAGAAACTTCTTGACTCTTTATGGCATTGGCTTAGGTTAGGTTGATTCTGAAGTATTATTTGTATACTTCAAATATTTACGCTATTTGCTATCTCCCTTTCTCTCTTCTTTTCTCTCTCTCACACCATTCGCTTCGGCATACAGTGACATAAGTCGACTTCTAAAATGTCGATGTTTCTGCATCTCGAAGCTTCACAGACTCCTGAATTTACATAAAATATAAGCCAGAGGCGGAGAAGTTGCTGGGTGTAAGTGTAAGTGATTAAGCGGGGGCTTGTTACCCCGATGTTCCCCAACTGACGAATAGATATTTATATACGCCCATGTTTTTTAATGGTTGTCATCTAATATACAAACTACTTACACAAATCTAATACACGCACATTATACTTAGCACCATTATGATAAATTTATCCACATTTCTTTAACCCTTCAACCTTCGCCGTACTTAAATTGCTTCAACCCATATTAATATATATATTTTCATATAGCAAGTCATACCATTTAAGCTAAGCTCGTCACTCAGAATTTGAGTCATTGCTATTAGGTATTCGAGGGTTAAGAAAAAAACGAAACATACAAACACTGATAAGAACTCGCTTGACTACCAGTACCGATAATGTAGTGTATAAAATTATGATCAACGCTTAAAGCAAAAACAACTTGCGGTTTTTTGTCTGTCCGTCCACCAGCACAAGCAGAAATCCATTCATACTTGAGTGCCGGGCATGACGTCATCGGCTTGAGCCACCGAGCCACCTGCCCCAGAACGAACATATCGTATCTACTTTCAACATAATTTATCTCCGTGATGAGTTTGTGTAATTATAATCGTGGTAGTTCCAAGGACGATATTTATGCCTTAGTTCGAATACTAAGCAAGCGGGCTAAGGGATTACAGGTATGTCACCTTAATGCGCAAATCTTGAATAATAAAATCGATGAGTTTCGGTACATATTTGAAAATACAGGTATGGATGTAATTTGTGTGTCCGAAACATGGTTTCAGCCTTCTGTTCAGGATATTGTCTTTAATGTAAAGGGTTACAGAACATTTCGTGCCGATCGAACGTCTCATGCTGGGGGTGTTGCTATTTTTGTTAAATATGGTATAACATGCAATTGTGTGAGTAAATCAAATCTACATGACGACATTGAGTTCCTATTTGTTGATGTAATTTATGAATTTAAGAAACTGCTTATTGGCGCAGTCTATAGGCCAAATCGTAACATCAATACAGAAAACTAATTGCTGAAAATAGAGTCGGTGGCAAACTCTTTTGATGAGATTATAATATGTGGTGATTTCAATAGCGATCTACTGGTAGAAACCATTTAGCTGAGGACATGTGTTCCCTTGGTCTTACGTCGCCTAACTATACTATATCTACGCATTTCTCCGAAAGTCGTAATACATTGCTAGACCTCTTTTTTGTCGGCGATAGTGATAAAGTTTTACTCTATGACCAACTCTCTGCTCCTGTTTTTTCCAAGCATGACCTTATTTTCCTCTGCTATAATTTCCAGCTGATTGTACCGGAACAAAAAATAACTTATCGCGATTTTAAAAATATTAATTATAATTCACTCCAGGCTGAGTTTAGTCTTGTCGATTGGACAGTAATCTTTACCATGCTATCAGTAAATGATCAGTTGCAATTCTTACAACGTAACGTCAACACTTTATTTGAAAAACACGTCCCACTTAAGACTAAAGTACTCAAACATTATGAAAGGCCCTGGTTTTCAAATTCGATTAAAAGATTAATCAAAAAACGTGAACTTCTCCACCCACTGATATTAGCGTAAATGTTGAGGTTCTAAATAATAAATTTATTGATATTCCAATGCCGACGCCAAATGGAAACTATTTTCGTTACTTTCAAACAATTTCTAGCTTAAACTCTTCTTTTAGCTTCCAACGCATTGAAAATGCCGAAATAGTTCGAAGTTGCTTAGATATTAAATCTAATGCTGTCGGTTTCGATGAAATTCATCCAAAGTTTGTCAAATTACTTCTACCATTCATTAAGCACATTTTCAACACAATAATAACTAAATCGGAATTCCCCGCTATTTGGAAAAAGGCAAAGATAATTCACATTCCTAAAACTGGAAACGACTATCGTCCCATAGCAATTTTGCCGTATCTAAAGTTTTTGAATCGCTTATGTATAAACAGACAATTAAATTTTTCTTGTGTAACAAACTTTTAACTGACAGACAATCAGGTTTCCGACCAAAACACAGTTGCGTAACTGCTCTACTAGACGTGTCCGACGAAATACGAAATAATCTTGATCGAAATGAAGTTAGTTTCTTGATTCTACTTGATCACTCGAAAGCTTTCGACACGGTCGATCACAAAATTTTATGTTCAAAATTGTCTTGCATGTTTGGTTTTTCCGCAACTGCTACCCGACTAATGAGCTCATACCTAGCTAATAAAATACAAGCAGTGAATATCGGTTGCGCGACCTCAAGTTTTTTAAGCGTGAACCGTGGCGTACCTCAGGGTACTATAATGGGGCGGCTTCTTTTCTCGGCTTACATAAACGACCTACCCTCTGTTCTGCATCGATGTGGCATACAAATGTACGCTGACGAGGTGCAATTGTATACTAGCTGTCGCAAGTCTGATATTCACTCCTGTGTTGCAAGTTTGAACGAAAATTTATTTAAAATTAATGAGTGGGCATCTGCTAATGGTTTATGTCTTAATCCAAACAAGTCTAAATGCTTGATCATAGCTAGAAAACATAATTTCACCTCGACCCTACCGCAAGTTATACTAAATGGATCATGTATTGAAGTCGTAAAATCGGCAAAAAATTTGGGCATTACTTTCAACAGCACTTTGGATTGGGCACATCATGTCAACATCACTGTAGGAAAAATCTATGGTATGCTCAGAAGCCTATGGGCTACACAATATTTTACCCCCTTTAACATTAGAATGCTACTGGCAAAAACATATCTCGTTCCCACTGTACTGAATGAAATTTTTGCATACTGTGATGCTGCAAGTAAGCGCAAACTGAACGTTGCTTATAACAACATCGCTCGTTATGTCTTTGGACTTAAACGAACTGACCGCATATCACAGTATGCTAAACAAATATTCGGTATGACTTTTGACCATGTTTTGGACATGAAGCCGTTAGTCTTCTTGCATAAAATTATTTTTAGTAAGGAACCTCCTTATTTATATGGAAAATTAAAATTTTTAAGATCTCAGCGCGGTAACAACCTAGTTCAACCTAGACATGCCTGCTTGACGTCGGAACGGCAGTTCTTTGTTAATTCAATACGTCTTTGGAACTCGCTTCCATCCTATTTACAGCGTATTTGCAATGCAATTTTTCTCTTCCTAATTTCTTTTTAATATTTTTTCTTCTTTTGTTTTCTTTTTCTTTATATTTTTTCATAAATTTAAGTTTAACTTTGGTTCAGTTTTACTAAACTGTTAACGATTCTTATTTTTTTTTCATTTTTGTATTTGTAATTTTAACCTTTAATTTTATTTAAAATTGTGTTTTAGATCTTGCTTGTTTTGTTGATTTTTATCGCCAAATATGTAATCGGTGCTTAACTAGAAGTTTATTCTTGTAAACTCTTAAATTAAATAAATAAATAAATAAATAACAGAGGAGACACTGTTACTGAGGCACTGTACTATTTAAGTATCCGCTATTACCATCACTTTTTTTACAAAGTAGATTTTTAATTTTGTGCTTCTAATATATCTATTGGATGGTTGAAATTGTAGCAAATTCGACCACCTTTTAATTTTATGTTCGCATTTTCCAGGATTTTAATTATTGCTTCTTTTTGTATATACGAAATGTAATTTTCTTCAATCCTGAAGCTTGCACTTGTGCTGTCATTCGAACGTAGAAACATTACCTTGATATAACCATCTTCATCAACACACGTTTGTGCTATACAAACGTATCTATAAGTTATACTTTTTCCTAAAACTTGAATTTGTAAAAATGTCCCATTCATAATTCCATTCTTATTTTCAATATCCGTATTTTCTTTTTCACTTTCATCTTCTGACGACGACGGAGTATAGACTTCTTTATAAATTAATTTTTTTTGAGTAGTTTTTTTTTTCTTCTATTCTGATTAAATTAGTTTTATATACTTTGCTTTCAAAACAGATACAAAATCCTCTTGGAATGTTACTACAAAAGTAACTAACATCACGATATAAAACAGTACCCTGAATTTTAGTCATAAGTTGGTGGAGACGCATGGTACCTTTCAGTAATGGTATATTGGACGGAAGTATCTTCCTGATGCAATCAATTGCCGCTTTATCAATTAGAAATAATTTTATTGTTGTTTCTTTTTGTACCTGTTCAAAAAACTGCTGGCTGTTCATGATGTCTGCTCCGTGTGCGACCATTCTATCAGCAACTCTTTTTAGCACTCCACCCATCCCATCGGCTGCTCCTTTACCATGAGCTGCTTCAAAAAAAATCCACGTTGCTAGCTGAAATCCATTTTCAAAAAGTTTTGTTCCGAAAAGGTAAAAATTTTGTTTTTGTCTATACCGAGTGCAGGGCCCGTCTGAGAAAATATGAATTGTGTTAACATCCTTTTTTGAATTTCTTATCAAATCAAATATTGGCTGCAAATGAGCCCATATTGCGCTGGGGCTGTGTTCGTTACAGGCCGATATAGTACAAAAAGAAAAAGGATTATTTTCACCTGAAAAATATAATATACGGTTGATAGGTGTACAAAAAGAATGGGTTAAGTTCACCTTACCTGAGAAATATAATACCCCTGTATGTAGTGTGATCTAGTTACGCGAAGATCCAAAATGATGGCTTTGGATTTCCTGACCCATTTTACAACTATAGTTCTCACTGAAGTCGACGTGTAATACAGCCTCATTGGTTTTTAATTGATCGATACAGCTCTGATATGCTTTATGTTGAGTGCGAATGTTAAATATATGTTTTTTAAAAACTTGTAATTGAGAACTAAATTTCTATGCTAATAGCGATGTTGTTGTGGTATGCTCTTCTCGTATCATTTTAATAGCAACAGTTACTTTTTCATTTTTTTCGAACCGCTCTTCTTTTCGAATCCATTCTTTCCAGGCTACTTCAGATTCATTTTGAATACTTAAAGTGCAAGTTTTATTTTTGCATGAGGTGTATTCATTGTACACGCATCTTTTGCTGTTCATATCGCAAACTACAGACATTAATAATTCATTTAAATTGCTGACATGAATTGCATTAATTTGTTTCAAAGCGGACAATTTGAATTCAAAGTTTACATGGAGTTTGCATGCACATGTATCTCTTGATGCAACTGTTGGTGAAACCACATAAAATGGACGATGAGCAGCAAAATATGAATAAGAATACCGACCTCCTTCAGACTTATACTTTTTGTAGATATTCTGTAAGGTATCAAGAAGATATCGTTTTTGAAATTTTTGTTTTAATTTAGTTCTAGTTTCTTTCTTGCCAGCAGTAGTACTCTTGCCATGTCATCTCTTTCGTAAAAACGTTGCAGACTTAAGATATCGGCGTTTGGTTTTCTTTTTGAAAAACTCTTACGTACTCTTGTTAAATTGAACACATCGCGATGAAATTGCATTTTTAGCTTGTATTTCCGAATAAGTTTATTGCTCAAAATTGATTTAAATCCATCTTTTTGGCTCTTTGTTCGCAATTCCGCATACCTATTTTTTAACCCTTCAGTTAGTGTGGCGTATTTCAGTAAATTTTTGTTAACACTTTCAACTCCAGCACCTCGTACATTTGGCAAACATGTGTTTATTAACTCCTTGGTTTTTGAAAGTGGGCTTAACGCTGAACTGATAATATTAACTTTTTTGGATCGCTGTCTCTGCTTCTTTAATTTCTCAACTTTTTTCTTTAACTTACTAACTTCGACTTGCAATTTCATATTCTTCCTATGTACTTTTGCTTTTTCCATACGCATTTTTTACGGCCACAGACGACATTTCGAACCTGCTCTGTAGAAGGCGACGATGGTGGTGTAATATCGATGACGGCTTTCAATTTTTTTACAGTTCACGATAGTTTGTTTTATTTGTGCGCCATTTTCTTCTTGCTAACCTAGCCTCTCTAATTTTTATATCATTTATAAGTCTTTTTTTATTATGATACCTTTCCAAATCTTTCTCCTTATTTTCTTCAACTTTCTCCTTATTAAGCTTCCTTATTTTCCTATATCGGCGTTGTTTTTCCGCTGCAGATAAAGGTTTATTCTTGCCCATTTTCTGAAAAACAAATAGCAAATTTAAGCATAATTGTACACTCTGTTAGTTTTGAGTCCCTTCTGTTACTTTTTAATAAGTCAAAAAGTAAAATACCAAAAATACCATATTTTAGCTTTTTATTAGAATTTTGTAGAATTTATTTGTCCACTTAATTAGTGTACATAAAATATTTATAAAAAAATTATAAACTAAATAAAAAATCACTTTACTCACCGTTTTTCAACAGTAACAGAGTTGACACTGAATAAGGGTACGTACCCGGCCTACAATTATGTTGCTTACTCAACCACACTAAACAAGACTGAACAGTTCAAAACACATTTTGTTGATTTTAGCTAAGTTATGATGGATAAGCATAAGAGAAATATACGCGTCATATCGTTTAACTAAAATTTTTCAATAAAATGAGTGGTCGTAACAGAGGGGACCAAAACCTGGGGACAAGAATTTTCTTCAAAAAAATTATAAAAAAAAAAATTATTTTTCATCATTCTTTTCTATATATGGTATTAATATGTACAAACTGAATAACAAAAATTGTAAATATTATTTTTTTTCAATTTTATTTAAATCTTTGCCATTAAAAATATTTTTTAAGTTATTTTCAGATAATTAATTATTTCTTTTTTTTATAATATAGTTACGTAGAATCGATAATAATTTATAAAAATTGCAGATATTTTTCTATTTTCTTTTTGGAGAAACAAAATATAAAATAGTAAAGTCTGGGGACACCAACTGGTCATGTTTTTTAAGAATGACCCATATACTCTCATTCAAAATGTTCTCTATCTAACTCATATACTATATAACACTTTTAATAGGTTTAAACGTTAAGGGTTATATTGGAAGTGGTCGTATTTGTGAGCGGACTACACCTATTTTTTGCATATTTCGCAGTTCCGATGCAACTTTCACACATACCAAATCTTATATATGTACCTCAATAATAAGCTTAAAAAAATGATAATTTATCCAGGGGTGCATATGAACATGTGTACCAAGTTTCATGTAATTATCTCAACTCCTTCCGATAATTCTACGCTTAGGGACCACATCTTTTCAGGTGACATGTTCTTGCGTTAATATCGAAGGAATTAAAAATTTTAAAAAAATACTTATTTCTATATAAACATTACTCCTTTAAGCTTAAAAAGTTTTTTCACAAAATGAACTAACGTGATTTTCTATGTAAATTTTACTAAAAATTGCCCAAAAATACTTACTTACTAACTTAGGTGGCCGTAACAACCCGTGTCCGGGTTTCGACCGACCTCATCAGCTCTCGCCAGGCGCCTCTTCATTGCGTGCGCCTTCTCCAATCGGATACACCAAGTGCGGTTAGGGCTTCCTCAGCCTGGTCCATCCATCGGAGGCATGGTCTCCCTCGTCGTCGTTGACCAGCGACCCTCGCCTCGAGCACCTTTTTCGCTGGAGCTTCGTCGTCCATACGATGGACATGACCCAGCCAACGTAGTCGCTGCACAGTTATACGCCGAAATAAGTCAATGTCTTCGTAGAGCTCATACAGCTCGTGGTTCATTCGGATGCGATAGTCATCGCCGACTCGAACAGGACCGAAGATTTTGCGAAGAACTTTTATCTCGAACACCTCCAGAGCGGCTGCGTCAGTTTGCGAAACTACCCATGCCTCAGCGCCATAAAGCAGCACAGGTAGAACGAGCGTCTTGTAGAGTGTTAGTTTTGTCGATCGGGAGAGGGCTCTGGAACTTAGTTGCTTACTAAGCCCGTAGTAGCACCTATTAGCAATTATTGTTCTTCGCTTTATCTCCAGGCTGATTTCGTTGTTGGAATTAATGGCGGTGCCAAGGTATACAAACTCCTTGACTACTTCAAAGTTATAGCTGCCGGATGAAACGTGAAAGTCTAAACGCCGCGCTCCCTTGTTTGTAAACAGCATATACTTTGTTTTACCCTCATTTATCGTCAAACCCACTTTGGCTGATTCCTTTTCGATAGCGGCGAAAGCAGCGATAACATCTCTCTTGGTTCTGCCAACAATATCAATATCATCAGCGTACGCAAGGAGCTGAACACCTTTATAGAAAATGGTGCCATTACGATGCACACCGGCCTTTCGTACGATCCCCTTCATGATGATGTTGAAGAGATCGCATGACAGTGGATCGCCTTGCCTGAAACCTCTTTCGGTATTGAAGGTTTCCGAGAGGTCATTTCATACCTTGACGGAGCAGCGTGTGTTGCTCAACGTCATTCTGCAAAGTCTACTCAACTTTGCAGGTATACCGAACTCAGACATTGTTGCGTATAGGCAATCCCTTCTCGGGCTATCGAACGCAGCTTTAAAATCGAGAAAGAGATGGTTTCATTTTCGTGGGTTTTCTCCAGGATTTGTCGTAGCGTGAAAATCTGGTCTATGGTGGACTTACCAGGTCGAAAGCCACACTGATAAGGTCCAATCAGTGTTTTTGTAATTGGCTTTAATCTTTCACACAGTACGCTTGAGAGAACCTTATATGCGATGGCAATAAGACTGATACCTCTATAACTAGCGCAGATTGCAGGGTCTCCTTTCTTAAGTATAGGGCACAGTACGCTGAGGTTCCAATCGTCGGGCATGCTTTCTGCTAGCCATATTTTCCTTATGAGCTGATGCGTGCGCCTTATAAATTCATCGCCGCCGGTTTTAAACAATTCAGCTGACAGGCCGTCAGCACCCGCTGCTTTATTGTTTTTGAGTCGTTGGATACTCAACTCGAACCTCTTCATGGCTAGGTGGTGATACTTCTACTCCGTCATCGTCGATTGGTGACACTGAACTGCGCTCTCCATGGGCGGCATTGGTGGAATCGTCGCCAGTAAGTAAATTGGAGAAGTGCCGTCTCCACAATCTAAGCACACACTGTGTATCCGTATTCAGATCTCCATTTTCGTCTCTACAAGTGGATGCTCCGGGCTTGAAACCTTGGGTTAGACGCTTAACCTGTTGATAGAATTTTCGTGCATCCTTCTTGCCCTGGTATACCTCTAGTTCCTCACGCTCACGCTTTTCCTGCTCTCTTTTCTTGCGTCTAAAAAGGCGCCTCTCTTCCTTCCTCTTTTCGCGGTAGTTTTCTCACACGGCTCGCGTTGCAGCTGACTGCAGCGTTTTTTTATATGCGGCGTTTTTTACTGCTAACGCGATGAGACACTCCTCATCGTACCATTGGTTCCGAGGTTGCGGGCGCCGGAAACTTATAACTTCTTCGGCAGCGCGCATGGAGTGGGATATATGCGCCCAAAGTCCGCCGGCGTCGTCGGGTCCAGAGGTTGGTTGGTTGAGCTTAACCGAGAGTTGAGCGGAGTAGGCCTCGGCAGTTCATTGTAATTGCAGCTTAGCGACATCTAGCTTTCGTTGCATTCCTGTGCGTATGTTCTTCGCATTGCATAATCGCATACGGATCTTGGCTGCAACAAGATAATGATCGGAGTCAATATTGACCCGCCAAAATGTACGCACATCTAGAACACTAGAGGCATGCCTTCCGTCGATGACAACATGATCAATTTGGTTTCGCGTTTTTTGATCCGGGGACAGCCAGGTGGCCTTGTGGATGTCGAGGTGCTTAAATCTGATGCTACTAACTACCATGTTTCGTGCCGCGGCGAAGTCGATCAGTCTTAGACCTTTGTTCGTGTAGGTCTCATGAAGACTGAACTGACCGACAGCCCAAAAATACCCTTTACGAAAAATGACGTAAAAATAAAACAATGCATAATCGCACCTCTATCTTTTCAACATATTTTTTAAATAAGTTGATAAATAATATATAACAAATTTAAAAAAAACAAAAAAAGGTTTTTGGAGCTACCCACTCTCAAAGTTTGAAAATAATTTCCGGTTTTTCAATTTCAGTAAATTTAACATCACTAAAAACGCAATGTTTAATGTTGAATAACTTTTGAAATAAAGACTGGATTTAAATAATTAAATTCATAAAACTATCAAACATGATTCATTTCTTTTTAAAATTTATCCCACAGCAGACTCACAAAGTATTTATAAATGACTCAATTTACAAATTTTAATTTTAATTAAAGACAAAAAACGCAAAATCGCACCTCTATCTTTTTTCCCCCAGTTTTTAATAGATAAAATATCACTTTTTGAAAGTTTAAGCAAAATCAAAAAATTGTTTTTTTTTTTCTTCACTGCTAAAATTTTGAGATTTTTTAATAATTTTTAGAAAAATTATATTTTTCAAACTAATTTTATTTCTGATCTAATTGAAGGTTTTTTTTAAAAAGAAATACCATCAAAAGCATTCGATTCTATATTTTTCAAAAATATACAATTTTATATACTTTGAACATCTCGTTCGACAGTTATGATATTTTATCTGTAGAAGGTATATGCAAAGGCGAAAATTGGTAAATTCACAGAAAAAATAATCAATTTTCAGCTTGTGCTGTGTGCCCAAACCTTCACTTATTTTCAAATTTTTTGCAGAATTCTCTTAGTTGAAGAATTATCTGTCTATATTGATATATAATAAGTCATAATATTAAAAAAAAAAATACAAGTTAGTTTTGGCCGCAATTATTGCACTGTGCGGCTGCTCAAAAAAATATGAGTATCCCAAAGCACGAGTAGGATAGGGTAAAGATCCGTTTTATTCAGTTCATAAATACTTATGGTTGTTGTCGTTTTGCTGATTCTTATCCCACTCATCAAACTCAAATACAGACGACAGTGTTCAACGCTAGTAACAAAATTACCGCTTTCAAAAGAAAATTCTATTTTCCTATTTCCTAAATGTTTTTTACGGCAGGATCCGTGATGAATATCCATTTTTTACACAAAGGCCCTGAATTTTCTCCTCCCGTTCCCAACAACACACTTGTGCGAAACAGGGTTCTTAGCCTATACAGCTACAAAAACGATATACCGCAATAGACTGAATACCACCGAACCTGATATGAGAATTTAACTTTCTTCTATCAGGCCTTATATCAAACAATTAATGAAAAATAAAAACAGTTATACCTTCCATTAGATATTTCATTATTTGTTATGTTCTTTCATAAAGTTAATAAATAATTTTTTGTTTGTTAATAAAGAAAATTTATTTTAACAAAGATTTTAAAAATAAATTATGATTATTATTAAAGAATACACATTAAGCAGTTTTTGATTATCTTAGGGTTCCGTCAAATGTTTCGCTTTCTAAAAGGGTTCCGTCGCCAAAAAAATTTGAGAACCGCTGCTCTAAACACTGACCAATAATACATATAAGTTTATAACAAATTTCTCACAGATTCTTGAGGTTAGCACACAGCCAGAAGAGAACATCGCTGGTCCACCGCGTAACGTTGACGGCTATGCACGCAACCACAAGGAGATTTTCGTTAAATGGGACCAACCCACTGTGACAAATGGAGAAATACTCAAATATCGGATCTACTATTCCGAGGTGAGAACATTTTTTACACCTTTACTTATCAAAATATTTAAAACAATATATTAATTCATGTTCACAGAACGATAGTGGTGCTGAAATGTATCATGATAGCACTAGCCTCGATGCGTTACTCATGGAACTTCGTCCCTACACCGATTACACGATTACCGTTGTGCCATTCAATAAGAATGGCATGGGAGATCCCTCGAACGAGATCCAAGTAAAGACCTTCTCCTCAACACCCTCCGAACCACCGAATAATGTCACCCTAGAGGTAACTAGCTCCACTTCACTAACCGTTCACTGGGAACCACCTGCAGATGAAGAACAAAATGGCCAAATTACTGGCTATAAAATTCGCTATCGTAAGCTCAAGGATGCGCCGCAGGTTAAAAGCACACCAGCCAATATACGTTATTTCGAGTTGAATGGCTTGGACCGACACTCTGAATACCAGGTTAAAATTGCCGCAATGACAGTCAATGGTTCAGGTCCCTTTACTGAGTGGTATCGTGTTATGACGCTCGAAAATGATCTTGATGAGACGCAAGTGCCTGGCAAGCCTGTGTGGATTGGTATTCATCCGGGTGCCGAGAGCATCGCTTTGCATTGGGGGCCACCACAACAGCATGAGATAAAGATACGTAACTACGTTATAGGCTGGGGAAGAGGTATACCAGACGAAAACACCATGGAGTTAAAGGAGTCGGAACGCTATTATGTGCTCAAGAATTTAGAGCCCAATACGGAGTACGTTGTTTCGCTTAGAGCTCGCAATGTCAAAGGTAATTAAAATTTGCAACGACTCTTTTATTCTTATCTCTAATGACACTATCTTTTTATTCAATGTACACAGGCGACGGTCCTCCCATTTATGACAACATTAAAACACGCGACGAGGAGCCTTTAGACATGCCGGTACCTCTAGAGGTTCCAGTAGGCTTACGCGCCATCACCATGTCCAGCTCATCGATTGTTGTCTACTGGATCGACACAACTCTGAGCAAAAATCAGCACGTAATAGACAGTCGCCACTATACCGTACGCTATGGTATCTCCAGCTCAAATCGCTATCGCTACCACAACACCAGCGATCTCAATTGTATGATCAATGATCTGCGGCCAAACACACAATATGAATTCGCAGTCAAAGTAGTAAAGGGTCGTCGTGAATCTGCCTGGTCCATGTCAGTACTAAATAGCACCTATCAAAATGTGCCCATTACACCGCCTCGTGAGTTGACTGTGCGTATCGATGAACAGAATCCACAGAATGTCATTCTGCAATGGCTGCCGCCCAAGCACAGCTTGGGTCAGATCACTGGCTACAACATATACTATACAACCGATACTACAAAGCGCGATCGTGATTGGTCCATTGAGGCTTTCGTGGGTGAGGAAACGATGATGCTGCTGCCCAATCTTAAGCCACATACCACGTACTATTTCAAGGTGCAAGCTCGCACAAGCAAAGGCAACTCGGCGCCTTTCTCTGCACTTGTAGCGCACACCACAGGCGCTACAGTTATCATGCAGGAACCAAACACCATTGCCAAAGGTATCAACAATGAGATGATACTCTACATGATCATCTTTGGCACTGCGTTGGTGCTATTTATAGTTCTAGTCGTGATTGTGGTGATGTGCCGTAAGAAGCCGCAGTCTTCACCAGAGCACACCAAGAAGAGGTTTGTTGGTGGAATTATTTACCATTTATAATAAATCATTATCATAACAAATATAATCTTTTTTTAAGCTACCAAAAAAACGTAGCAGGAGCCCCAAAACCTCCTGATCTATGGATTCATCACGATCACATGGAGTTGAAAAGTATCGACAAAGGCATACATCCAGCTGCACCAGGTATAAATGATGCAGCAAATGAAAATATTCCTCCTTGCGGCATACATTTAGCACATTTCATTGAAATTCATGCCACTACCAAATCATATTTTAATATTATTATGGCGTATATATCATATTTTAATATTATTTTTATAGCAACAGTTTGTAGCGATGGTGCTTCCAGCAGCGGTGCTTTGACATTACCACGTTCTGTGGTGCACGAGTATGATGTCGAGACTCCTGTGCCGCCACACGTAACAAACTCTCTTGACAAACGCAGCTATGTGCCTGGCTATATGAGTAGGTTTTTACTTTTGGTCAATTAAAATAATTAATTTCATATTTTCGAAATAGCTACGTCAATGAACTCAACCATGGAACGTCCACAATATCCACGCACACAGTATAATATTCCGAACCGACAGCATGTTAACGTTGATACCGGACTCTCACAGCAGAGTTTGTCACAGCCACAAAACAATTCTTTGGCACAAACGCCAGAGCATCCATATGGTTACGAGGGCAATTTTTGGTAAGCTAGAATAAATATAGGAATATCTTAGAAAATGTATGGGTGTGAAGACAAAAGTGACGGACGCAGAGAACGAAAATAAACGAAACGATATCCGAACCGATCTTTCAGAGAATGATACAAAGTCGATATTTTTCATTCGAATCGTTAGTGAGGGCAAACGAAACATGAAACCATTCAGTGGAAGAGAGAGCTAACGTAAAATCCTACGAGCCACAGACGTACTACGCATTCTGTGCGATTCCGTGCATTTAGTGCATTTTTACTTTTGACAGGTCATACTACGTACTACAAGCTACACCATTCTGGTTCCCACTTAAGGCATTAAACGATAACACAATACTTGTTTGCACACAGAGTGAGTGTGGCTTTTGTTTTTTTTGTTTCACAGGAAATTATGATCATGGTTGAATTATTAGGTTGTCGCAGGGCTGATCGCACTCTCTTCGCTGTACCCATAATTGTCAAAATCAGCCAATTTTGCGAATGAATACGAAAGAAGAACGGATGAAAAAAGAGCGTTTACAGATTTTATATGAGCTGTCAACTTCGATTTGACAATTATGGTCACTCGCTCTCTCCCTTGCGACAACCTTATAATTCAACCATGATTATGATATTAAAAAACAAAGGAAGGAGAGAATTTTGCTGAGAATTTGCTAAGGCCCATATTAGACGATGTCCGTGTGTCCGATCTTTGTTGTTGCTTTCAATGTGAAACTGTCAAAAAACAGTGAGAGTGAGAGCGGATGAACTTTTTGTAAGGCGGACAAAATATGTTCATTTTGTCTGCTGTTGATGTCAGCAGACAACGGCCACAACAGTGTGGCGATGTGGTGAAATAAAAGTTTTGCCACACTTTAGCAGCTAAAAAGTACTTTTTCTAAGGAAAAGTACTAATATCCTACTATAAGATAAAGGAAAAATAGTTGCTTGAAACACTTACTTTTGGCAGGTTATATTATTAAAATATTGACAAGAAAGTGGTGTTGGAAGAATTGGTAAGTAAAATTATAAATATATGAATGGAATTCATTCATTATTTTAATGATAATCATTTTATTTCAATCTTTATTCTTAACAGGTTAAGCCAATCCGAGAAGAATTTTGCAAGCAAAATCAGTTGTTTAACTGTTGGTAAGCATAATGATTGTTTTTCTGCAATAACTCAAAGCGGGAACGGTGGGATGTACGTGGATGCCCTTTCATGCCACTTTTTGATCCAGCATGAGCGATTTCTCCTACTTGTTTCCCTTATCTGAAGTGATTCGTTGGCCAAGGGGGTTACTCTGTATCTCGATTCGAAAAAGAATACGCTGCGAAAGCCAAATCCGATCCGAATTTAAAAGCGTACTCTGTAACTTGTTCGCATGGGGAAATTGATGTTCGCTTTGCTTTCCGTCATATACTTACAAAAGAGGTACATCACTGCTACGCAAACGTCAAAATAACAATAAATAAATAAAAAAGCCGAAAATTAGTTTGCAAAAATATATAATTAATTTTTATGAAAATGATTTCTGTGGCGTTGTGGTTTTTAGAAAACGATGAAAGCTCAGAAAGAGTTAATCGAAAAATCATAAGGGACCATTCGGACATTATGAATCTTGACGATAAAAGGTAGATGCCATAATTTGATTTAAATATAATTAACTAATTATTTCGTGTTTTATAGTTTTGTGAAAAATTTCCGATTGAACAAACAGGCCTTTGCGTACGTTCTTGCCAGCATTGAAAATGAATTAAATACACCATTAAGGTCCACTGGAGTTCCACTAATTGTCAAATTAGCTGCAACCCTCAAGTTCTTTGCACAAGGAGGCTATCAGCACCAAATCGGGCAGGATCGCCACTTGGGACTTGCACAACAAACCCTTTCTTCCTGTGTTGCAGAGGTTTGCAAAGCAATGGAAGTCATATTGTGCCCACGACACATAAATTGTATTATGACGGATGAGGAAAAAAATAGTGCCAAAAAGTACTTTTACACAAAGTCACGCATACCCGGAGTAATTGGAGTTGTGGATGGCACTCATATCCAGATGGTGCGCCCCCATAAAAATGAACATTTGTACTTCAATCGTAAATTGAAACATAGTATAAACGCTATGGTGGTAAGTGTGTTAAGCAATAATTTTTTTTTTGTCAATTTATTTTGTGAAATTGGTCTTAATTGTAGATATGTGATCACCAAATGAAAATCCGATACGTGAATGCGAGATATGGAGGAGCAGCTCATGATTCACATGTGTGGAACCTATCACAAGCAAGGGAAGTTCTAAGACAAAGTTTTGAGACAAGTCAACGTGGATGGAGACAAGTCAACGTGGATACTAGGTAAAAGTTTATGAAAACTACTTTTCCCCAATGTAATTGTAAACATCATGGTATCTTAAAGGTGACTCTGGCTACCCACTCGAGCCATGGATCCTGACGCCATATCCAAATACTTCTGAACACACAGCAGAGTCAACTTTTAAGGAAAATTTTTCAAAAGTACGATCAATAATAGAACGAGTTTTTGGTGTTTTGAAGGGCCGATTCCGATGCTTGCTGGCAGCTAGAGAACTTTATTACGCGCCGGAGAAAGTTTCGAAAATTTTAAATTGTTGCTGTGCTTTGCATAACATATGTTTAATTTACAAAGTGCCAGAACCACCAGAGGAACCATATGATGAAGATGAACCAATTCATTATAACAATTCAGAAAATGCAAATTACTTCCGAATTGGAAGAGTAATTAGAGATGAAATAAGAGACAGCATGTTAAGATGAAAGAAAACTACTTCTTTTCTTTTATTCAATAAAAATAATTATTCATTTTTAATATGAAACAGTAAAATAAAATAAAAAAGTCCTTCATGGAAAAAAATACAAAAAACTAATTCATTTTTATTATAAAACAGTAAAATAAAATAAAAAGAATCCTTCATGGAGAAAAAATGTCCAGCATAACAGTGAAGAATGAATAGAAAACAATATTATGATTTAATTTATAATGAAATAATTTCACATTTGGATTTCAGTCTTTGTTTACAGATAGTTTGAGATCTAACAATTCTTGTTTTAGTTTTAACTTATCTAATTTTATTTGATTTAATTGCACGTTATGTTTTTTCTTGTATTCAAATTTATCTTTTGCCAGTCTATACTTTTTTTCTTGCAATTTATTTGTTTTTTCGGTTTGCTCCACTAATTTGCAGATGTTTTTATTTATTTCCTGCAAGGTTTTTGTGTGGTTTTCCTGATAAGAAATTTGATTGGCGACTTGTCGTTGAAGGAGACTATCTCTGTTTTCTTTTTTGTTGCCGTGACGGAAATTGGATGACGTTGGAGTTTCTCTGCTTGGAATAATGTCTATGACAGGAGATTTGTTGCCATCATCCATGCACACGTCATCCTCTAAGATTAGTGAATGGACGTGCCGCAACCGTACTCAATTACGCTCATTCCCTCAACAGCTTCCTCCATATTAAGAAGCTGGCTGACTTGCTCTTCTAGCGCCGTAAGGGAGCAAAATCGCGGAGGACCACCACCTGTGCCTGACATGTGGTTTTTATTTTTTCGCAGCTTGGATTTCAAGTGCGTTTTATAGTCTGCCCAAACCTGAAATATATTATTTTGTAATGACTTCAAAAAGTATTTTTATTTTTCATTATCTCACTTTTTTCCATGAATGCACGTCTCGAGTTGGAGGCCCGTCGGAATTCAATTCCACTGCCAATCGATTCCACAGGCTATTGGATGTTTGCTTTGCATTGGACGTCTTAATGTGGCCTTTCGCCAAATCGGGGTGTGCAACCATAAAATCCACAATTTTTTCAAATTGGCTCCGCTTTGTGTGCTTTTGTGAAGATATCCTACAAATATGACATTTTATTAATTGTTTTCAAAGTGCACAAAATAAAGTGCAGTAGAAAATGTACTCAAACTAAATGGAATGTCAAATGTGTCCGCCCTAAATTTTCTGTCGTGTGACCATCCAGCGGACAAGAGTAAAAAGTGTTCATTTTCGTCGGACAAACGGACATCGTCTAATATGGGCCTAAAGAAACCAAGCAAAAATACAAAGAGCGCAAAAGAATGCGAAGTAGAATATTTATTTTGTTTTTATCCGACGATCGTTTAAAGCTGAGGTCAGACGATGATTGTTTGAACGGCGTTCGATATGTTTTGTTGTTGCTTTCAATGCAAAACTGTCAAAAATCAGTGAGAGCGAGAGTGGATGAACACATTGGAGAGCAATCGAAATTTGTTCATTTTTGAACGCTGCACATGACAGCATTCATCGTTCAGGACAGTGTTTCTAGGTGGCAAAATATCGAATATGCTAGCTTTTAGTAGGTAAAAAGTACTGTTTTGTGAAAAAGTTGTACTTTTATACTACTAGTAGTAAAGTAGTACTTTTAAACATAATAAAAAAAGAGTTGTCTAAAAATAAAAGTCCTTGGCTATACTCACACAAATGGCGACCATAGCTTGTCATTTGCTTGTATATTTAACTTCTTATTTTGTTTACATTTTTCATAGATTGTTAAAAATAGTACAAAGTCAAAAATAAAAACAAGTACAAAAAGAAATAAAAAGTTAAATATACAAGCAAATGACAACTTATGGTCGCCGATTGTATGAATATAATTGCATGATGCAACTAACAAGGTGATAGTGACGGTTCTTTTGGTGATCATAAAATATCAAAAATGGTATAAAGTAGAAAATGAAAAAAAGTAAGAATAAGTAAAAATAAGTAAAACTTTAATATGTAATCAAATGACAACCTATGGTCGCTGTTTGTGTAAATATAATTGCATGATCCAACAAGAAGGTGGTAGTGACAGTTCTTTTGGCAATAAAGATTGTCAAAAATGGTACAAACTAGAAAACGAAAAAATTTAAAAAAAAGAATCAAATCTAAAATGTACAGGCAAATGAAAACATATGATAGCCATTTTGTGAAGCCAACTGTCTCTACTACCATAGTGGGATTATTATAAGGTGTTCTCATCTCATGCAATTGTTCAATGTTTTTTGGCATGCTGGCTTATTTTGACAAGTTTCGTACATGGTTTGATATCCGTGAATCTGAATCCGTGCTCAGAATTGGCTCATCACGTATGATGATTTATTCAAAAACTATGGTCATTTAAAGATGACGTCCGCAACCAGATATGTGCAGTCAGTGAAGTAGCTTTTTATGCAAACCTAGATTTTGTCATACATTTTTGCTGACAAAAATCATCTCACGGCACCATTTCAAAGCTCATTTTAAAGGGAAAGAGTATTACTTCATGCTAAAATAAAAAGGAAATAATTTTAAAAATGTGGTGCAGCCTTTATCCAACCTCAAATGTAGCTATTTTTCGTGTACATAACCTCAAATACCTCAAAATACTGACATGATGAGCCAATTCTAAGTCCATTTTTAATTAATGTCGTCCACTTTAATGCAGTCAAATTTTTCTTTTACAATACGTCATTTTTGTAAATGCAACAGCAACAGCGAAAGCAACAGCAATAAAAATAATTTGTTACTTTTCATTTCATTTTGCTGTTGTTATGGAACTGTTGCTTTTCATTTAATTTTGCTCTTGTTTTGAAATTGTTGCTTTTCATTTAATTTCATTTTGGTTTTGTTAACTGTTGCTGTTCATTTCATTTTGGTAACTGTTGCTCTCCATTTCATTTTGGTTTTGGGTCCTTTTTATTTTCAATACGTTGGCTTTAGGTTATTTATTCTTCATTGTTTATATGCCACACCCTTTTAGGGGTCCCCATACAAAAAATTAAGAAATTAGTTCATATCTTAATATCCCCTTCGAGATATGTCGCTGTTTCTATTTTTTTGAGGTTTTCTTTAGGGAGGGTTACTATTTAATATATGTTTTAAATGGACAGACAGTACTTAAAAGAGGGTCGCTGATTTCGTATCTGACGTAAGGTACTCAAAATTTGGTTGACATTAGGATGATCCCATAAAATTGTTTTTTGTTAATTTACAAGTTTTATGCATGGGCTGATAGTTCATATCTGATGTCAGCATTGGAAAATAATTTTTTACACTAGGGTGGTCTCATAAAACTGTTCTTTGCTAATTTACAAAGTTTTATACGTGTGGTGGTAGTATAAAGGAACCGCTGACTTCATATCTGATATCAGCATTGAATAATAATTTTATTTACATTTTGGTGGTCTCATAAAACGGTTTTTTGTTAATTTACAAGTCTTATTCATGTGCTGGTAGTATTAGGGAGTCCTTGATTTTATATCAGATGTCAGCCTTGAAAAATAACTGTTTACATTAGGATGGTCCGATAAAACTGTTTTTTTGTTCATTTATAAGATTTATACATATGCTGGTAGTATAAGAGAACCGCTGACTTCATATCTGATGTCAGCATTGAAAAATGAGACCACCATAGTGTAAAAAATTATTTTTCAATGCAGACATCAGATCCAGCTGACGTCGATGAATCTGTTTAGTGTGGATTCTAGATGTTTCCACACTATATTTTTTAATTTATTAATTTAATTATTGCACTTATTATTTATTATTATTAACTTTGTTTCTTCTTTTCTATCCTTACTCTGATCGGTAATTTCTTTGGCTATTGTACGACTTTTCCTATTTCACCTTGCTCGTCTCTACAAAATGTTTTCTTTCAGGGTCTTTTTAATTCTATCCAGTGCCAGACTTTAGCACATCTGACACTATCGCTATCGAAATCCATAAAACTGTTGTTGAAACTCTATGTAAGCAAAGATCTGGGTTAAAAATAGTGCATTTTAATGCAAGAAGCCTGAATGGTCTTAAAATGGATTTTGTTAAACAAATATTTGAGGATTCCTCAGTTGACGTAATATGCGTCACGAAAACCTGGTTCAGTGAGGATATAAGTAGCTCTTACTATAACATAAACAATTTCCAACTGTTTCGCCATGTTAGGAAAAATAGGAGAAGCAGAGTACTGCAAAAACTATCTTAAGACCAATATTCTTAGTGTGTCGTGTCATTTTTATGTTGAGTTATTAACTATTGAATTATTAGGTAATAACACAAAAGTTTTAATATCCTGCTCTTATAATCCGAATCGTAATTGTTCTTTAGAATCTTTGTTCACTTCATTGTGGACCTGTGCACTACAAAAACTTTGTTTTATGTAGAGATTTTAACATAAATTTATTATCTCTATTGATAACGTAGCAAAAAAATTTTTTGATAGCTTATCGGAAGTTGGTCTTAATGTAGTTAATAGCACGATACCAACACGGTTCGCATGCAATGTTTCACCTAGTCTATTAGACATCTTTGTAGTATCTAATTTTTCGTCTGTTTTACTTTTTGATCAGTTGTCGTTTGTATCTGATCACATTCCCATTTCTTGTACGCTGGATATATGCATCTCACCTATTATGTCTGAATCTTCTTTTTCGTACCGCTATTTCAAGTCAATGATAATGGTGCCTTATTGAATGATTTGAATTTATCAAACTGGTCGGATTTCAAATCTGGTTTCAAATCGCAGTCAATGACAAACTAAATCTTTTCATTAACATAATAAGTGAACTTTTTGATAAGCATGTGTCTGTTCGCACGCGTCGCATTGTCAATAGCTCCTGTCCATGGTACACTCAATCTGTAAAACAAACCTCAAAAAATCGTTTCAAAACATATAATAAATGGAAACGCAATCCCACTGCTCTAAACTGAAAAATATATACAAAAACAAGGAATGAAGCCAGCTCTTCTGTTAGATTGTCAAAATCTATGTTTTTTCAGTCCAAGCTGAACCCGTCATTGCCTTCTAAACAGCTTTAGAATTATTTAAAAAGCATTGGAGTTTGCCAAAGACATTCTGAACTTTGCAAGTTAGACCCGAATTTGTTGAATGATTATTTTGTTGCTAACTCAACATGCGTTAATTCTAGCATAAAAGATCCTGCTGTTAGTAATATGCCAGTAATTGATTATGTATTTGATTTTAAAGCAGTAAATGAGCAGCATGTAGCACGATGCTTGAATAAAATTAAATCTAATGCAACTGGGGAAGATGGAATTTCCATGAAATTTATAAAAATTTTCCTCAGCCCATTTGCATATCATGAACCATTGCTTCACTACTTCATGCTATCCCGAAATTTGGAAAGTTGCTACTATTATTCCTATTGCTAAAAAACAGTCTACTGTGTTCTATATCAATAACCACTAGTGGAGTACCTTAAGGCTCAGTGCTTGGTCCGTTGTTGTTCACAATGTTTACTAACGAGCCCAATGGCTTCGTTACAAGACCTTTGTGTTAGGGTTAATGAGGATTTAAATAAGGTAGCTGAATGGGCGAAGGTAAATATCCTCAAATTAAATACTTTGAAATCATATATTTTGCCTATCTGAAAAAATTCTCATAACATTCAATACTTGCCTCCAATCATCCTTGATAACGTGGAGCTAAAATCTGTTAGCAAGGAAACCAATCTTGTGTACGTAATAAACTCTTCCCTTTCATGTGAGGATCATATTAACTCTTGCGTCAAAAAAGTATATTATGTGTTATATTATGTGTTATATTATGTGAGTATATATAGTGTAGAGACACCACTTCGCTCTTGAGAATTTTTGACTGCCGAAACTGGTAACAATTTATTAGAGTTCTGAAATTAATTTTAAAGAGCATATGTACAGGCAGAGCGCTGCCGATATTTGTGCAGTCGCCACCAAGGTTGATTTATAAGGTTGTCGCAAGGGAGAGAGCGAGTTCCCATAATTGTCAAATCGAAGTTGACAGCTCATAGAAAATCTGCAAGTGCTCTCTTTTATCATCCGTTTTTCTTTCGTAGTCATTCGCAAAATTGGCTGGTTTTGACAATTATGGGTACTGAGAAGAGAGTGCGGTCAGCCCTGCGACAACCTTATAAATCAACCTTGGTCGCCACCATGTTCGTTTTCAGCGCTCAGGCTGATGTTGCTAGAGTTTGCAGATAGAGTGCTACAAATGTTGATAGAGCACAGAATGCAAATATCTCTCAACAGTGTTGGCGAGAAGCCATTTGTATTTTCTTTGGAATTCTAATTCGACGGCTGGCTGGCTTGTTAATATTTTTTTTTTTGGCTGGTTTTTGTTTTTGCTTTCTGCTTGAATTTTTTTTTGCAGCTTCTCAGCTGTTTTTTGTTTGCTATTTTTCGGGTGGATTTCGTCGATAGTCAGAAATGATATTTTTATGATTTTGTCTATTTTCAAGTATGAAGGTATAGAAAAATCGCTATAACTTCTTCATTTCTGATTAGATTGAAATGCACCCAAGGACAAAATGCTAGCAAATTTTATTATCATAAAAATGTTTGTTCTTAGTGCAAGAGTTTTGTTGATTGTTTCATGAAAAAAGAATATATTGATTCTCTGAATACAATTTTTGATGTTAATGTAAACAATTTGGACCATTTTTTAGTACTAGAGGAGCTTTACTTAGGGCCATTCATAGATAGTAAAATAAAAAATAGGAACTTGAACATAGATAGAATTGGCATTTATACATTTAAAGAAAATTGTAGACAATTTCTTATTACCGTTTGCGAAGAAATTTTAAATAGATTTGACTTTACTAATGATAGGGAAGTCTTTAAGCTATTTGCTTTTATTGACCCAATCTGTTTAAAAAAAAAATCATTTTCATCATTGGTTCCCTTGTGCACTTATTTTCCACATGTTATTTCTCAATCCGAGTGGAACGATCTTGATCAAGGATATAGATCTCTAAGAAATATCAAGTTTTCAGTTTTACCATCAGAAACCGTTCAGGAATTCTGGAAAAGAGTTTTATTTTCCATCGATTCTGAATTCTGAAGATATGTTTCCAAATATAAAAAAAAATGAGTTTCGTTTATTTTTTGCCTTCCCCATAGCGGCGCATGTGCTGAAAGGGCTTTTTCTGCTATTAACGTAAATAAAACAAAAATAAGGAACTCTCTTGACAATACCACTCTATGCGGAATTCTGCGCACGAAATCTTTAATGAAATGTAAAAATTGTTTTGAAATTGAAATCAATACTGAATGTTTAAGTCTTCATAATAAAAATATGTATTTTTAAAATCAATTCAAACAACTTTTGCATTAACTGAAAGGTTGATCTCAGACACTTAAACTTCTAGTCCGAATATCGATAAGAAATCGGTAAAATTGTCTTGTTTTGTTTCTATTTTTTTATAGATACTTACGTATTTGCTTTATGTATTAATTTTTATTATAGTAAAATGAATTAATAAAATGTTCAATTTATTTAAATGCTCTTTATTTTTAATTTTAAAAATGGGGGAAAAAACGGGGAAAATCAAAGTTAAAAACGAGGGAAAAAGAATATATGTATGCAAAAATGGGGAATTTTTTCGCTGATACCTGGCAGCACTGGCCTGCACAGATGCTCTTTAAAATTCATTTCAGAACTCTAATAAATTGTTACCAGTTTCGGCAGTCAAAAATTCTCAAGAGCGAAGTATATGTTGTACTATATATACTCACTGGCGGTACCCTTAAACTACCAACACATGTATAAAACTTGCAAATTAACAAAAAACAGTTTTGTGAGACCACCCTAGTGTAAAAAGTTGTTTTTCAATGCTGATATCAGATATAATATCACCGACTCCCTAATACTACCAGCACGTGAATAAAACTTGTAAATTAACAAAAAAATTTAGACCCTTTTAAAAAATTCTACTGGAAAAATATCATCCAAGTAATATTTCATCGATGAACAAATTTAAAATTTTTAATAAAATGATAAGATAAGTTCTGTTGAATTTTTTGAAATTATAGCTTTAGAAAAACAAAAACCTTAAAAATTTCCCCAAATTTTGTTTCTTAAGCTATACTTAAGCTATATAAGCCTACGAAGGTACGATTTTGGTAGGCTACAGAAATAGCACACTTGTAAAAATTTATTAAAACTGTAGAAAATTTTTAAAAAACTGACTTTCTCTCGTTTTTTATAAAGCCACCATATTAGATAACTGCAAAATAACCAACTTTTTTTTATTATTACTTGACATCTACAGGAAACTCCGAAAAAACATTTGGTGTCTATTATAATGGAGAAAGTATGAACATTTCTGCACACCCTCCAAAAGAATGTCTAAATTTTTGAACCGGTTTTACTTTTAATTTTGGGGTGGACGCTTCATGCACGAAACATTCCTTACATCATTTTATCATGCATATATATGAAAAGGCGAACCCGTAAAAAAGGCTAAATAGTCTTAAGTAGCCTTATCTTATTAAGTATTTAATCTCGTCAATTTTCAATGAATTTTTATTAATTTTTTATTTTACCTGTACCAAAAATAATTTCCGACTTTTGATACCCTATATAAAACTTCACGCTATTTCAGATTATGGCGTCAGAACTTATCTTAAATAAATACTTAAAAAGTAATAAGCAATTGCGATTTTTTTTTTAACTAAATAAAAATTTTAGAAAACATATTTATAACCCACACTAAAGAAAACCTAGGAAACATAGAAACAGCGCCATATATCGAAGGGGATATTGAGATATGAACTAATTTCTTAATTTTTTGTATGGGGACCCCTAAAAGTGTGTGACCCATATAAACAATGAAGAATAAATTACCTATAGCCAAAGGAATGATAATAAAAAGCACCCAAAATAAAATTAAAAACCGCATATACCAAAACCAAAATGAAATGAACAGCAACAGTTAACAAAACCAAAATAAAATGAAATGAAAAGCAACAATTTCATAACAAGATCAAAATTAATTGAAAAGCAACAGTTCCATAACAACAGCAAAATGAAATTAAAAGCAACAAATTATTTTATTGCTGTTGCTTTCGCTGTTGCTGTTGCATTTACAAAAATGACAGTTCAGCAAAAGCAAAAGCAATTGAATTTTTGCAAGTTTTTAAACCCTACTTATATGTGTTTTATTGTTTACTTTCTTGACTAGTTGAATCATTGCTAAACATGTGTACTCTTTTTTGACTACATCAGAAATAAATAAGCCTGGATTCTTTTTTATCAAGCTTAGAATTTTTGAAGTGAAAACTTCTTTAGGCGCGTTGAGCACTTTTTGGTAGAGAGCAAAACTATAGATTTGCGATATCGTCACGCTGTTTCTGTTGCATTATTCAGCATTGCTTATGTCGTGGTTATGCCAGACAAACATGTTTGATGAGCTTTTTTGTTAGTGTTTAACGCATAAAATGACGAATAAGCTTTTATCTCGTGCTCATTATCTCGCGTAAGACAAAAACTACAAAAAAGCTCACCAAACATGCTTGCCTTGCTTTCGTAAAAAATATCAAATTTTCTATTTGTTGCACTCTTAAAATTATTTAAGTGGGCTTCGTTAAATGGTTTAATTCTGCGCTTGGTCTACTCTACAACAAAATCAGCTTGCGAGCTAAGAGCTTTTTCAAAAATGTATACGTATATAAATTCTTCCGCTGCAAAAAAGCTTACAGTCTGCAGGCAGGGTCACGTCGCTTTATTCACTTGATTTCAATATAATTACGTTGGCTTTGTACACCGACAGGAATAAAATAAGGAAGCATTGCCATTCTATTATATTTGTTTACATTTTATACTCTAAAAACGCTGAGCTTTTTATTCATGTGAGCGCTCATTGTTTTCATAGTTTGCAAGTTTAAAATAGTTTATTTTATGTTTGTTTTGTTTTTAGTTATACGCGGTCCCATGTATGCCACTCTGTTTAATATGTATCAGAGATCGGCAATGAATGTTTCGCCTTTATTTTATCTTCGCAAATTAACTGCTTCTGAATCATGTTGTGCAGTTGTGCTTGTTGCATTGTCTATTGCCTTTTTAACGGCACTATTGCTTTGTTAAATGTTTCTCATCATTCGTGTTTATTTCGTTGAGTTCATTGCAAAGTCGAGCACACTGCTGTTTGCGCTGCCTTTATCAAGAAGTGTGTGCTGTTCATCAATGCAGTGCGTATGAAAGATTTTCAATTAGAACAGTTTGTCATCGAAAGTAAACACTGACATTAACTTTGATGTTTTACAATGGTGGGTTTTTATTACTTTTATTATATATAGTGTTTATTATTTTTTTTTTTTATAAACGTAAACTAAACAAATGCAATTACATGAATTTTGAAATGATTTTCTCATATATTATTACATTATATAAATATTGTATTTTATTTAAAATTTTATAAAATAAAATAAAAAAAAAATAAATTTAAATCCTTATCATCTTGAACTAAACATTAATTGTAATATTTTGCTCATATTTCATCATTTTTGTATTAAGCTTTTAGTTTTGTATTAAACATAAACTAAACTTATTAAATGGACATGCATGATGATTCATATTGTTTTTAAAGACAATATTTTAGTTTTTACTTTAAAATTATTTTTTATTAGGTATTTCATTTTCAGAAAAAAAAATGTTAGAACTGAACAATCAATTAGTTAGTTCTGCAGTATTGCAGGATAGTATTGCATAAAATGCTGTATTGGAAGCAGCAACTGCTCTTCCAACTATTCGTTGCCTTTTCGATGGCACTTACTGTTGTATACACACGACAAGCATCCACAACAATTGAGCGATTGGTGCATTTCTTCGTTTCGTCTATTTTGTGCGCAGTCCTGTCTCAGCACTCGTAATTCTGCGTTTGACATACACTCCTCGTCAGCAGAATAGGTTCACTGCTTCAATGAAATACAAACCATATTTTCTCTTAAAATGAGCGTAAGGGAAAAGTTTTTGTTGTTGTTTTTTCTTAAGTGTTTTATAATAAAAAGTTAGGTAAAGAGAAATTGTACATAAAGGAGCCGTTAATTTTCTGTTGTTGTTTGAACTTTGGGAATACAAAAATATGCACTTTTTGGTGCGTCATTAGAATAGGTTCATCTCATTAATTTGAAGAAATAGAATCGAAAATATTTTTTTTATCTTAATTTATTTTTTTTTTGTTTTATTCTACAAATTTTGAATAATGAGTGCTACCTTTTTTATTTAAGATAGTTTCATAAATCCGATTTGGAACGGAATCATAAAGTTGCTTCAAGTAGTTCAAAGAAATTTCACTCCAAGCCACTTTAATGGCAGAAATGAGTTACTCCTTGTCTTCAAATTGTCGACTGGAGTCATACACTTTCCGAACTTATCAACCCCATATATTATCAATAATGTTTAGATCCGGAAAATATGGAGGCCATGACAACAGTTGAACATTTTTGTTCACTAATCCAGCTTGTAACGATAAGTGCCGTATAAATAGGAGTGTTATCCTGTTGATAAATCCATTTCAGGGGTCCATAAATATTCTGGGACTTTGGAAAAGCTTGTTCTCAAATACAAATTTGCCGTCATTATGCAACTTGGAAACTTGAACTCAATGGTTCCAAAATATGTTATAGCCCCCCAAACCATTACACCTCCCTCGCGGTTATGGTGACGAGTTAAAAAAAGTTTTCTTTTCCTAGATCATGAAAGTAATAGTTATAACCATCCGGTCCATCCAAATTTAATTTCTTTTCGTCTGAGATATACTATGTTATCCCATTCTCCCTTCCAAGTCATGTGATTCTTACAAAAATTCAACCGATTTTCCTTCAGTTCAGGGCTTAGTGGTTGTTTTTTCTTAATCTTACGTCGTGTTAGGTGCTATACGGTTGAAAGACTGGCGCTTACCCCAGATTTTTGTCTAATTTTTGATGCTGTAAGGCAAGAGTTGGAGGCTTTCCGAATAATTGCTCTCTATTATCTGCATCTGATGTAGCAGAATATGTACACCCTTTTATGTTTTTTCCATAGCCGATCTTATTTTTCAAAATATTGCATACTAAGTTTTGACGTCTTCCGATTTTGCTAGCGATTTCACGAGTACTTATATTTTGCTCTTTGTACACCTCAATTTTAACTTTTTCCTTCGAACTTAAAGTTTTTCCGCGTCTCATTATGCCTCAAAATACTGTAACACTTTTTTTATTATTTATTTTAGTACCGATCTTTCTGAAACTCTGAAAGAAACTGAAGATGTTAACTGTGAACCTATTCTAATGACGCACCAAAAAGTTTATATTTTTGTAATCTAAAACAACAACAGAAAATTAACGGTTCCTTTATGTACAATTTCTCTTTACCTAACTTTTTATAATAAAACTCTTAAGACAAAACGACTACAAAAAATTTTCACTTACGCTCATTTTAAGAGAAATAATGGTTGGTATTTCATTAAAGCAGTGTACCTATTCTGCTGACGCGGAGTGTATACACGCGAATGAATGCATTCATGCCGTTCTCTGATATGTTTACATAATACAGACAATAATAAATACAATAAGATACGCAATAATATATAATAAAAAAAATATATATCTTATATATAAATACGCTAACACAAATCTTTAACCCCCTTTTTCTCAATTTATAGGCAACAGATTTGGATGAAACTTATATCCTTTGAAAGCTGTCGTTCATACCAAGTGCACAATATAGTTTTTATTCAAATGTTTTGTCATTAAGATAGGTAAAAATTAAAAATTAAAAACACCTTTTTCCCCATATAAAAGAAGCAATAACAAAATATGTTGCAAAGCTATACAGCTCTATTGAACAGCTTTGCTGTGGGAGAGTAGATTGCGAGAATCAAATGCGTGAGTAAAAAAAACGGCATATGCTTTAACAGAGCTGTGTGGTTGTTGTTAATTTTTCTTTCCCATCTTCTCAGACACACTCGATCCAAAGCAGGGATGATATTTGGGGCTTTCAGGGCTTTTTTGAGCCCTTTTTCATTTCAAAGCCCCGAAGCCCTTTTAATTCATTTAAGGCCCTTTTGAAAAATTCTTCTGAAAAAATATCATCTAAGTAGTATATCACATCAATGTACAAAATTTCAATTTTTAATAAAATGTTTTTGAATCGATCTCAATAAAATAAGTTCTGTTGAATTTTTTGAAATTATAGCTATAGAAAAACAAAAACTTTGAACAATTCTCCTCAATTTTGTTTTTTTAAGCTATATTTAAGCTTTATTCAAGCTATATAAGCCTATGCAGGTACGTTTTTGATAGTTTACAGAAAAAAAAAAAATTTTAAAACTGAAGAAAATGTTTGAAAAACTGATGTTCTTATTTTTTATATAAAGCCACCATGTTAGTATTATGCAGAAGAACCACTATTTTGTAGTATTGATTGACATCTACAGGAAAATTTCTTACAAACATTTGGTATCTACTATATTTATAATGGAGGAAGTATGAAGATTTCTGCACACCCTCCAAAAGACTGTCTAAATTTTCGAATCGATTTTACTTATAATAGTATCCCGAAGTAATTCTATAGGTTTAAGAATGGAATTTTGAGGTGGACAGCTTCAAGCACGATACATTGCTTACAGTAAAAAAGTCTCCGTCGTAGTCTTAAGTAGCCTTAACCAATTAAGTATTTAATGTCGTTAATTTTCAATGAACTTTCACCCATTTTTTTTATTTTATCTGTACAAAAACAATTTCCTACGTATGATATCCTATATGGGCATTTCCACAGAAAAATCCACTGGGGGCCAAAAATTAAAAGTTATTAAAAACTTATTATTTTATCATATTATCTTAGAGAAACCTTTAAATTTTATTCATTTAAGCGATTTATACATAAATTCATTTACCATGGTGATCAAATCGTCTGTTTCACAAATGTAGTTTTTCTTTTTAGTAAATGTTTAGTAAATGTTTCGAAAAGTTTTTGTTTTAGTAAAAATGGAAGCTATTGGCTTGGTTGAGATAAGGGGCGTAAAATATATTTAATTTGTTTTTTAATTACTAAATTACAATTACTTAATTACTCAATTGAATCCTAATGGAAAAAATGCCACGTTCAAAATGTCACGTATCGACTCGGATTATGATTAAAAAATAAAAAAGTACTGAAGATATTTCAATCAAACAAAATACATTATAATGTAACATTATTTCATAAGATTCTTAAACTAGTGGCATTAAAAAACTGTGACAGATTTCGCTAAATTCTGATTTTCTATATATAGACACGAAAACTACTTCCATTTTTGTTTATTTTTTTGAACCAGGACTATGCCTACTATAGTCTAGCAGCTACCTAAGAGCTTCAATGTAAACTAAAAAGATAATGCAAATATGTTTTACTTTGCCTTTTTTTCACTTTATATGTATGCGACGGTCACGTTTGCCATTATGGAAATGCCCATACAAAACTTCACGATCTTTTAGAGTATGGCGTTGGAATTTATCTAAATAAATTCTTAAGAAGTAAGAAACAATTATTTGCATAAACATTGGTTTTTTCCACCTTTAACTAATTTAACTAATTTTGTTACTTAAGGCTCTATGTTCCAAAATTGTATAACATTCATGAAATTATTCTTCATTAAATTCCGCCATTCCTTAATATGTTGTTTTGGTAGAACTCATTTTATTTTGGTATCATGCCCATTTCGTACCGCATCTTTGATTCGTCTTCTTACAAGTCTTAACGCAGACTCTTTGTTAAATTTATCAATCATATCTTTCTGAAATTCTTATTTATATAACCAAGGACTCGAAAGAATACTCCTAAGACTCTTTATCGAAGAATATATCAATCCGATTTACGGTTTTCTGTGGAAATGTATTTTATTTTTATTTGTATTTTTAACTTATTAAATAAATGGCTTTGTTACAAATTTTTTTTTGAGAATTTTTGTTTATTTTTTGGCATATTTTTGACTTTTCTAATATAAAAATTATATTATATTTTTGACTTTTGCAATCAATGCACAAGCCTTTTTTTCTAAAATGCAATGGGACCTCTATATATGAAATCAAAAAAGAAAGAATTAAGTAATATTACTCTGACCCACAATTTCTGATTCTGAAAGCTGATCTTTTAAACTAAAATGTGATATTTTTGTGACAAATAATTAAAGTTCAGTGCTTAGGTCGAAATAGTGAAATAAAAAAAAAAAAAAAATCTCAAAAATTTTGAAAACAGTCAATTCGAAATCTATTTGGATATATGTGGCCATGGCAGAATATTCATTAGAAAGTCTTTAATATTGAATTGCCACTAAGGGTCCCATTCTTGTCAAAAATGCCCTATTTTTGTATAAATTTTGGCCTTTTTACAATTAAGTCAATATCATCCCTGATCCAAAGTCGCCAGATGAAATTACCACCAAAATTCTCTTTTTCTCACACTTAATTCTCATAAATTACCACACTCGCAAAATACCTCAAAATATCACAAAACTTCCACAAAATACCACAGTACCTCAAATTACTACAAAATCCCTCAAATTACCAAATTATCTAAAATGCAGTGTGTAAGGATGTTTTATGTAACGTATGTTTTATATTTACATTTATATAGTCCTAACCTTTTTTTATTGCCGAAGATATGGCTATAGAAATAATGGCCAATATGCCGTACTGTTATTCATAAAAGAAAAAGACTTGTTCCCTCTTTTCAGATTACTTTAACTCTCCTTTATTATTCAAATATTGCTTCTATATAAACTAAAAATACCAGTATTAATTTTTCAAATAATTCTTACAACTAGTTCTTAAACTCCTCCCCACTATTCTATTTTCATGTTGTTCCAATTTCAAAATTAAATTTGTTAGTTTCTATTGGTTTGTTTTTCTTTCACTTCCTCATTGATTCAACATTGAGAAATATGCTGCACTTGCACTTGTGCAGCTAATTGGGTTATCGAACAGTGATCGCATTGTCCACATTGGTTGATGACGCAATGTGTTATAGTAACCCAATGCAAATTAGTTAACGTTGGCTATTTGAAAGAATGAATGAAAGAAAAACAAAACAAAATATCTTTTGTTACCAAATATGTAACGTACCGTAAGCTGGCTGTGCTATGACACTACACCCTTACCCTTAAGCGAAAAATTATTTCTTGAAATGATTTTTAAAGAGTGGAGGATTTTAAGAATATTTTACATATTTGTAAAGCTAAAAATTTTTTTTTTTTTTTTTTTTTTTTGTTTTATATTTATTTATAATTTATTATTAATAGTAAAATTATATATATAACTTGTGTAATGAGTATATATTTTTATAGTTATTAAACTTAATTTGTTTCTAATAAATATATTTTATATAATAATAATAATAATAATAATAAAAATAATAATAATAATAATAATTATATATAGTATAATATTATATTTGAAATTATATTATTTACATGACATGTTTAGATTATTAACAAGTTTTGTTGTATTTCTTTAATAAATTGTTATGAAGTTCTTTTGTCTTGCCGTTAATTTCAATGACAGAGTTCACTACTTTTCTATCGACAATTTTAAATGGTCCCTCATAAGGGCTTTCTAGTTTTTTCTTATTTTCTACTCTTACAAAAACTAAATCTCCTATTTCTAGTGATTGAGGCCTCTTATCTTTATCGTAATCTATTTTTCTTTTATCTTTAACTTTGGCTATCATTTCCCTAGCTTTATTTATTGAAGTTCTTAACCTTAGTTTTAATTCATTAGCGTAATTGTCTAGGTCATAAATTTTATTTGTTTGTATAAGTGTATCACTTGGCAGTGACGGCAATTTTCCAAAGACTAACTCAAACGGAGAATAGTCTGTGTCAACATGGGGCGTCGTATTATACGCAAAAGTGTAATACGGTATCCACTTGTCCCATTCATAATCGTTTGTGAAGGAAAGTATGAATTGATTTAGTACTCTGTGGTTCCTTTCAAGAGCACCGATTGTTTGGTGATGATAAGGGGTTGAAAATATTTGTCGAGTGTCAAGTAATTTACAAACACTTGACATTAGCTCGTTTGTAAATTCTGTCCCACGATCGGACATAAGTGTTTTGAAACAACCGTACTTGAGTATTAATTGTTCGACAAGTGTTGATGCAACTGTCTTGGCGTCTTTGGCTGCAATTGGGTGTGCGACTATAAATTTGGTTAGCTCACATTGCATCGTTAAAACATATCTATATCCGTTCGATAAACGTAAAGGACCTACAGTGTCAATTGATATCTTTTCAAAACTTTTTGCTGGCGTGTCTGTTAACACTAAACCTTCTTTGATGTGTTTTGTCGTTTTGTTTTTGTTGCATTTTTCACAGCTATTTATAAATTCTTTTATCATTTTTCTCATCCCTTTCCAAATATATCTTTGCTTAAGTTTTGCAATTGTCTTTCTTATTCCCATGTGTCCTGATGTATGTGTGTTGTGGAATTCTTCAATTAGTTTGTATTGAGTGAGCATATTTTTTATTTGTTGTGGAGCTTTGTAAATTAGTATATTTATAGGCGAGGTTTTATTTTCTTTCAATGCATTGTATTCTCTCTTAAACGCGTTTATATCAATATTTTCAAATATAAAATTTTTATCACATAGGGCTAGCTCTTTTATTTGTGATTTTCGTAATAAACGATGTAGCTTCTCCAACATCTCACCTAGGCGCGAAGGGTCATCGCTACACGTTATGTGCACTTCTTTTTTATATATATTTATGGTACCTTTACTTTTTTCTTTTATAATAAATTTTATTTTCATTACCTTCCTTACGTCATTAAAGGATGTACATTCCCAAATATAGAGTTGATCAGACTCCTTGTGAGATATGTTATCATCTTTAACACTTCCTTGGAGGTGTTGAGTCAGGTGGTGGGATCCCTTATTTTTATTTTCACTCGCATTTGTTTTCATATTTTTGCTCCTAATTTCTATTTTTTCTTTATGCTGCTTTTTGCTCCTCGTCGTAACTACTTTTAGTTTTTTTTCATCAATTTCTAATGTGGGAATCATTGTTTTAAGAATTTCGCTGTCTATTTTTATACGTGATAATGCGTCAGCGTTAGTGTTGATTTTTCCTTGTTTGTATACAATTTCAAAGTCGTAGTCAGATAGGTCTAATCTTATCCTAGTCATCTTTGATGATGGATTCTTGTGCGAAAATAGGGATACTAGCGGTCTATGGTCTGTCACTACAATAAATTTTCTTCCATATAGGTAAGGTTTGAAAAAATTTATTCCCCAATGTATTGCTAATAGTTCTTTTTCAATAATCGGTTTGTTTATGTCATGTTTTTGGAGTGACTTGCTAGCATATGATATTGGAAGATCGTGTCCTATGTCTCCTTGTGAAAGTACAGCTCCTAATGCAAAATCAGATGCGTCAGTTGTTAATATAAATGGTTTTTCAAAATTCGGATATTGTAGAATTGGTGGGTCGACAAGTTTTTGTTTTAAACTGTTAAATGCTTTATCGCATTCCTCCGACCAAATGAAAGGTGTTCCCTTTTTTAGCAATGAATTTAAGCATTTTACAATGGCTGCAAAGTCTGGTATGAAACGTCTGTAGTAATTGCAAAAAGCTACGAATCTTCTTACATCATCTGAATTTTTTGGTGCTGGATATTTTAAAACTGCCTCACATTTAGCTGGATCTGTTTTAATACCTTTGTCTGTTATTAAATGGCCGAGATATGTTACTTCTGACCTTAGGAATTGACATTTGCTTGCGTTTAGTTTTAAATTATATTTTTGCAAGCGTTCAAAAACTTTTGTTAGGTTTTGGTTGTGGTGTTTTAATGAGCATCCAAAGACTATTATGTCATCAACATAAAGGAAGGCTTCTGAGTTCAAACCGCTCAGAGCTATAGTAAGCATTCTTTGGAAGCTGTTTGAAGAGATTTTGAGTCCAAAAGGTAAACGTTTAAAGTGGTAATGTCCGTCTTGTGTTGAAAATGCTGTTAATTGTCGTGAATTTTTGTCTAGAGGTATTTGATGAAAAGAGCTCGTCATGTCTAACGTGGAAAAGTATTTAGCTCTTCCTAACATGTCTAAAACGTCTTCTAATCTTGTCAGTGGAAATTTGTCGTTGATTAGTTTCTCGTTCAGTTTTCTGAAATCTACTACCAAACGCCATTTCTTTTTGTCATCATTGCTTTTCTTTGGTACTAACAATAATGGTGCGTTATATGGGCTTACTGAGGGTTCAATTATGTCATTGTCTAATAAGTTTGTAACCTGGTCGTTTATTTCTTTATATTGTGAATGGGGTAGCCTGTAGTTCTTTATATAAACTGGTGTTGTGTCTGATAAGTTTAATTTTTGAGAATAAAAATTGTTGGTTGTGAGTTTTTCTCCTTCAAGGTGAAAAATAGATTGATATTTCTTAAATATGGTTTTTAGTTCTATTTCAGTGTTACAGTCCAGTTTCAATTCAGTCATTAATTTTTTAAACCGTTGTTCGTTTGTTTCTTTAATTGGTTTATTATATGTGTTCATGATTGTGTATTCGCTTAGTTGTTCTGTTTTTGGTTTAATCTCATTCAAAATTATTTCTTTATCGTTTATGTTCATCACTTTTATATGGCAAATGCCTTTGGCGGATGCTAAAGAATTAGCTAGAAATACACCTTCTGCAAGTTCTTGATTTAAAATTATACTATCTTCTTTAATGTTTAGGTTGATTGGGAAGATCATTTCGGTTCTGGGGGGTATTCTAAAAGTTGTTTGTTCTGGAAGTTTTGTATTTATTGGTATCACATAATCTGTGTTGCCGATAGGTATTGTTATGGTAAATGTTTCATAGTCTATGATGCATGCATATTTTACAAAGAAATCTCTTCCTAGTATTCCATCTGTAGTAATGGGAAAGTTGTCATTCACTATATGAAAATTGTTCTTAGCACAGTGTTCTCCAAGACATAGTGTCAATTTTGTGACTCCTAAAGAGTATACTTCATCTTTAGTTATACCTGTCAATCTGCATTTGTTGTCTGTATTTATTTCAAAATTTGCGTTCTTTTCTTTGCATATCGAAATATCTGCACCTGTGTCTAATAGAAATGTTAAAATGTTATTTGTTTGTGTGCATTTAAGAGTAATGAAGTTTGTAAGATTTTCTGATATAAAGTAAATTCTTCTTTTATTTATTGTTGGCCATCCGGAGGTGCTTGAAAATTTTCCTCCGGGCCATCCATGTTTCCCTGGTTGTTTACTATACACATATAGTGTCTGTTACCTCTTTGGTTGGAATATCTTTGGTTGTTATTCCTACTGTTGTAGTTGTTGTTGTTGTTGTTGTATCTTCCTTTGACAGCGTTCTTGTTGTGTGTAAAATTTCTGTTGTTGTTATTGTATCTATTTTGATTGTTTTGTTGATTTGAGTTGTATCTGAAATTGTTGTTACTTCTATTGTTGTTGTTTTGTTGCTTTGAACTGTACCTTAAATTGTTTATATTATTATTGAAATTGCTATTTCTGTTTACGTTTTGAGTGTTGTTCATATTATTATAGTTCCGTCTAGGATGTTGTCTATTAGGGTTTGCATGGTAGTTAAAAATTCTGGAGCTATTGTTTTGAGTGTCGCGTTCAACTTCCTGTGCAATGTCTATTGCTGTGTTGAAACTGTTAGGTTGGGCTGCAAACAATGTAGTCTTTAAACGATCATCTAAACCGTTTTTGAAAATTGTTAAAGCGTATTTCTCATTCATGGTTTCTATCACTCTTTTTTGCTCACTTGTTGCACTGTTTCCTAACTCTTTTATTTGTAAACTATTAAGTTCTGATACTAGATTCAAAATTTTGTCTTTGAAATTTATAACTGAGTTATTTTTCTGAGTTGTTTGTGCTAACTGTGTGTGGATTTGAGCGATTGTTACATTGCTCTTGTATCTTGCCTGTAAACGTGTTTTAAGATCTTCGAATGATGCTATATTTGAACCTAAAGCCGTACGAACTACTGTACTAAGCTTTACACTAGTGATAAATTCGATTAAGGTTTTCTTTGCGTCATTCGTATAAGATTCATGTAGTAATTCTGTAATTTTTAAAAATGGTTCTAATTCTCTATGCTGTCCACTAAATATTGGTATGGCCTTTAGAGCCGTTTCTAAATTAAAAGCTGACATACTGTTTAATATTGGATTCTGATCTTCTGTGTTATTATTATCTATTAGCTCACCTTTTTCTATGAGAAATCCTTCTATTGCCTTAGCTTTGTCTTCGAAAAGTTTTAAGTCCTCTTTTCCTTTTGTCTCAATTATTGATTTTCTTAGCTCATCTAGTCTACTTCTTATCTCCCTAATATATTTTTGTGTGTATTGCCTATTTGGTGCCTTTTTTAATTTATTTAATATCTCATTTGCTAAATCTGTCTCCATTTATATTTATGGAAAAACTCGCGCAGTCATAGCTCGATTTTCGATACTCTTGAGTTTTATTGTGCATAACAGACATTATATATATAATTACATTTTTCACATATTAAGTGCGGTTCGTGTTTTACGAAACCTGTCTTTATAAGGTTTTTATTACAGCATTTGCATTTAAAGCACTCACGATGCCATGCTTTGCTTTTATGTGCCATGTATATAATTTTACCTATGTCTATAATTTTTTGTTGACAATTTTCGCAATATTTACTGAAAAGTATTCCAAAACATCCTTGGTAGTAACTTTTTGTGCCGAATTTTATTATATTTTTTTTTTTTTTTTTGCAGTAGACATTATTTGATGTTTTTAATTTACTTTATTAAATTATTTAAAATATGTTAAAATTCAAAATTTATTCAATAAATTTTATTGTGCTATTAATGTTTTATACAGAGTTGCCTATGTTTCGCAACATTTGTTTTCTTACATAATTCTTATAGTATCTATTGATTATATATAGAATAGTTGCAATCATAAATATCGCACTAAAAATAGTAATGAAATAAAAAAAAATTGCTGCTTTCGTTGTTATTGCTGTTGTTGTTGGTGACGACCTCTTGCTTGCTGCTGAACCATCCCATGGCTGCCGTAGTTTAATTTTTCTTTCTGTATTTGGTTTATTAGCTGCCTTTTTTGTGTCGAGTCTTTTACCAAAGGTATTATATTATGTAATTGTGCAATCCTTTGTCTTGCTATTACCCTTCGGCCTCCTCGTGGTCTCTTTGGTTTCTCCTGAGTTGCGGTTTGGAATTTTCTATATTCTTTAAGTTCTTTATTTTGCGCTGCTGTTCTTTCCTTGTATTGTTCAATAGTTATTGCCTTTGGGCCGGCACGGATCGGTGTTGGTGTGTACGTTTGGATAGGTTCAGTTGCAGTGGCAGCAAGTTGCGGCACGTATTCCTCTTGGAGTTGCTCTTGAGCGTAACAAGACCACTTTTTGAATATTTTATCAATTTCTTCTTGCTCGTTACAGCTTGACATGCTTCAAAATGCGTAATTTATATGGCAGGATCGCCATGTAAGGATGTTTTATGTAACGTATGTTTTATATTTACATTTATATAGTCCTAACCTTTTTTTATTGCCGAAGATATGGCTATAGAAATAATGGCCAATATGCCGTACTGTTATTCATAAAAGAAAAAGACTTGTTCCCTCTTTTCAGATTACTTTAACTCTCCTTTATTATTCAAATATTGCTTCTATATAAACTAAAAATACCAGTATTAATTTTTCAAATAATTCTTACAACTAGTTCTTAAACTCCTCCCCACTATTCTATTTTCATGTTGTTCCAATTTCAAAATTAAATTTGTTAGTTTCTATTGGTTTGTTTTTCTTTCACTTCCTCATTGATTCAACATTGAGAAATATGCTGCACTTGCACTTGTGCAGCTAATTGGGTTATCGAACAGTGATCGCATTGTCCACATTGGTTGATGACGCAATGTGTTATAGTAACCCAATGCAAATTAGTTAACGTTGGCTATTTGAAAGAATGAATGAAAGAAAAACAAAACAAAATATCTTTTGTTACCAAATATGTAACGTACCGTAAGCTGGCTGTGCTATGACACTACACCCTTACCCTTAAGCGAAAAATTATTTCTTGAAATGATTTTTAAAGAGTGGAGGATTTTAAGAATATTTTACATATTTGTAAAGCTAAAAATTTTTTTTTTTTTTTTTTTTTTTTGTTTTATATTTATTTATAATTTATTATTAATAGTAAAATTATATATATAACTTGTGTAATGAGTATATATTTTTATAGTTATTAAACTTAATTTGTTTCTAATAAATATATTTTATATAATAATAATAATAATAATAATAAAAATAATAATAATAATAATAATTATATATAGTATAATATTATATTTGAAATTATATTATTTACATGACATGTTTAGATTATTAACAAGTTTTGTTGTATTTCTTTAATAAATTGTTATGAAGTTCTTTTGTCTTGCCGTTAATTTCAATGACAGAGTTCACTACTTTTCTATCGACAATTTTAAATGGTCCCTCATAAGGGCTTTCTAGTTTTTTCTTATTTTCTACTCTTACAAAAACTAAATCTCCTATTTCTAGTGATTGAGGCCTCTTATCTTTATCGTAATCTATTTTTCTTTTATCTTTAACTTTGGCTATCATTTCCCTAGCTTTATTTATTGAAGTTCTTAACCTTAGTTTTAATTCATTAGCGTAATTGTCTAGGTCATAAATTTTATTTGTTTGTATAAGTGTATCACTTGGCAGTGACGGCAATTTTCCAAAGACTAACTCAAACGGAGAATAGTCTGTGTCAACATGGGGCGTCGTATTATACGCAAAAGTGTAATACGGTATCCACTTGTCCCATTCATAATCGTTTGTGAAGGAAAGTATGAATTGATTTAGTACTCTGTGGTTCCTTTCAAGAGCACCGATTGTTTGGTGATGATAAGGGGTTGAAAATATTTGTCGAGTGTCAAGTAATTTACAAACACTTGACATTAGCTCGTTTGTAAATTCTGTCCCACGATCGGACATAAGTGTTTTGAAACAACCGTACTTGAGTATTAATTGTTCGACAAGTGTTGATGCAACTGTCTTGGCGTCTTTGGCTGCAATTGGGTGTGCGACTATAAATTTGGTTAGCTCACATTGCATCGTTAAAACATATCTATATCCGTTCGATAAACGTAAAGGACCTACAGTGTCAATTGATATCTTTTCAAAACTTTTTGCTGGCGTGTCTGTTAACACTAAACCTTCTTTGATGTGTTTTGTCGTTTTGTTTTTGTTGCATTTTTCACAGCTATTTATAAATTCTTTTATCATTTTTCTCATCCCTTTCCAAATATATCTTTGCTTAAGTTTTGCAATTGTCTTTCTTATTCCCATGTGTCCTGATGTATGTGTGTTGTGGAATTCTTCAATTAGTTTGTATTGAGTGAGCATATTTTTTATTTGTTGTGGAGCTTTGTAAATTAGTATATTTATAGGCGAGGTTTTATTTTCTTTCAATGCATTGTATTCTCTCTTAAACGCGTTTATATCAATATTTTCAAATATAAAATTTTTATCACATAGGGCTAGCTCTTTTATTTGTGATTTTCGTAATAAACGATGTAGCTTCTCCAACATCTCACCTAGGCGCGAAGGGTCATCGCTACACGTTATGTGCACTTCTTTTTTATATATATTTATGGTACCTTTACTTTTTTCTTTTATAATAAATTTTATTTTCATTACCTTCCTTACGTCATTAAAGGATGTACATTCCCAAATATAGAGTTGATCAGACTCCTTGTGAGATATGTTATCATCTTTAACACTTCCTTGGAGGTGTTGAGTCAGGTGGTGGGATCCCTTATTTTTATTTTCACTCGCATTTGTTTTCATATTTTTGCTCCTAATTTCTATTTTTTCTTTATGCTGCTTTTTGCTCCTCGTCGTAACTACTTTTAGTTTTTTTTCATCAATTTCTAATGTGGGAATCATTGTTTTAAGAATTTCGCTGTCTATTTTTATACGTGATAATGCGTCAGCGTTAGTGTTGATTTTTCCTTGTTTGTATACAATTTCAAAGTCGTAGTCAGATAGGTCTAATCTTATCCTAGTCATCTTTGATGATGGATTCTTGTGCGAAAATAGGGATACTAGCGGTCTATGGTCTGTCACTACAATAAATTTTCTTCCATATAGGTAAGGTTTGAAAAAATTTATTCCCCAATGTATTGCTAATAGTTCTTTTTCAATAATCGGTTTGTTTATGTCATGTTTTTGGAGTGACTTGCTAGCATATGATATTGGAAGATCGTGTCCTATGTCTCCTTGTGAAAGTACAGCTCCTAATGCAAAATCAGATGCGTCAGTTGTTAATATAAATGGTTTTTCAAAATTCGGATATTGTAGAATTGGTGGGTCGACAAGTTTTTGTTTTAAACTGTTAAATGCTTTATCGCATTCCTCCGACCAAATGAAAGGTGTTCCCTTTTTTAGCAATGAATTTAAGCATTTTACAATGGCTGCAAAGTCTGGTATGAAACGTCTGTAGTAATTGCAAAAAGCTACGAATCTTCTTACATCATCTGAATTTTTTGGTGCTGGATATTTTAAAACTGCCTCACATTTAGCTGGATCTGTTTTAATACCTTTGTCTGTTATTAAATGGCCGAGATATGTTACTTCTGACCTTAGGAATTGACATTTGCTTGCGTTTAGTTTTAAATTATATTTTTGCAAGCGTTCAAAAACTTTTGTTAGGTTTTGGTTGTGGTGTTTTAATGAGCATCCAAAGACTATTATGTCATCAACATAAAGGAAGGCTTCTGAGTTCAAACCGCTCAGAGCTATAGTAAGCATTCTTTGGAAGCTGTTTGAAGAGATTTTGAGTCCAAAAGGTAAACGTTTAAAGTGGTAATGTCCGTCTTGTGTTGAAAATGCTGTTAATTGTCGTGAATTTTTGTCTAGAGGTATTTGATGAAAAGAGCTCGTCATGTCTAACGTGGAAAAGTATTTAGCTCTTCCTAACATGTCTAAAACGTCTTCTAATCTTGTCAGTGGAAATTTGTCGTTGATTAGTTTCTCGTTCAGTTTTCTGAAATCTACTACCAAACGCCATTTCTTTTTGTCATCATTGCTTTTCTTTGGTACTAACAATAATGGTGCGTTATATGGGCTTACTGAGGGTTCAATTATGTCATTGTCTAATAAGTTTGTAACCTGGTCGTTTATTTCTTTATATTGTGAATGGGGTAGCCTGTAGTTCTTTATATAAACTGGTGTTGTGTCTGATAAGTTTAATTTTTGAGAATAAAAATTGTTGGTTGTGAGTTTTTCTCCTTCAAGGTGAAAAATAGATTGATATTTCTTAAATATGGTTTTTAGTTCTATTTCAGTGTTACAGTCCAGTTTCAATTCAGTCATTAATTTTTTAAACCGTTGTTCGTTTGTTTCTTTAATTGGTTTATTATATGTGTTCATGATTGTGTATTCGCTTAGTTGTTCTGTTTTTGGTTTAATCTCATTCAAAATTATTTCTTTATCGTTTATGTTCATCACTTTTATATGGCAAATGCCTTTGGCGGATGCTAAAGAATTAGCTAGAAATACACCTTCTGCAAGTTCTTGATTTAAAATTATACTATCTTCTTTAATGTTTAGGTTGATTGGGAAGATCATTTCGGTTCTGGGGGGTATTCTAAAAGTTGTTTGTTCTGGAAGTTTTGTATTTATTGGTATCACATAATCTGTGTTGCCGATAGGTATTGTTATGGTAAATGTTTCATAGTCTATGATGCATGCATATTTTACAAAGAAATCTCTTCCTAGTATTCCATCTGTAGTAATGGGAAAGTTGTCATTCACTATATGAAAATTGTTCTTAGCACAGTGTTCTCCAAGACATAGTGTCAATTTTGTGACTCCTAAAGAGTATACTTCATCTTTAGTTATACCTGTCAATCTGCATTTGTTGTCTGTATTTATTTCAAAATTTGCGTTCTTTTCTTTGCATATCGAAATATCTGCACCTGTGTCTAATAGAAATGTTAAAATGTTATTTGTTTGTGTGCATTTAAGAGTAATGAAGTTTGTAAGATTTTCTGATATAAAGTAAATTCTTCTTTTATTTATTGTTGGCCATCCGGAGGTGCTTGAAAATTTTCCTCCGGGCCATCCATGTTTCCCTGGTTGTTTACTATACACATATAGTGTCTGTTACCTCTTTGGTTGGAATATCTTTGGTTGTTATTCCTACTGTTGTAGTTGTTGTTGTTGTTGTTGTATCTTCCTTTGACAGCGTTCTTGTTGTGTGTAAAATTTCTGTTGTTGTTATTGTATCTATTTTGATTGTTTTGTTGATTTGAGTTGTATCTGAAATTGTTGTTACTTCTATTGTTGTTGTTTTGTTGCTTTGAACTGTACCTTAAATTGTTTATATTATTATTGAAATTGCTATTTCTGTTTACGTTTTGAGTGTTGTTCATATTATTATAGTTCCGTCTAGGATGTTGTCTATTAGGGTTTGCATGGTAGTTAAAAATTCTGGAGCTATTGTTTTGAGTGTCGCGTTCAACTTCCTGTGCAATGTCTATTGCTGTGTTGAAACTGTTAGGTTGGGCTGCAAACAATGTAGTCTTTAAACGATCATCTAAACCGTTTTTGAAAATTGTTAAAGCGTATTTCTCATTCATGGTTTCTATCACTCTTTTTTGCTCACTTGTTGCACTGTTTCCTAACTCTTTTATTTGTAAACTATTAAGTTCTGATACTAGATTCAAAATTTTGTCTTTGAAATTTATAACTGAGTTATTTTTCTGAGTTGTTTGTGCTAACTGTGTGTGGATTTGAGCGATTGTTACATTGCTCTTGTATCTTGCCTGTAAACGTGTTTTAAGATCTTCGAATGATGCTATATTTGAACCTAAAGCCGTACGAACTACTGTACTAAGCTTTACACTAGTGATAAATTCGATTAAGGTTTTCTTTGCGTCATTCGTATAAGATTCATGTAGTAATTCTGTAATTTTTAAAAATGGTTCTAATTCTCTATGCTGTCCACTAAATATTGGTATGGCCTTTAGAGCCGTTTCTAAATTAAAAGCTGACATACTGTTTAATATTGGATTCTGATCTTCTGTGTTATTATTATCTATTAGCTCACCTTTTTCTATGAGAAATCCTTCTATTGCCTTAGCTTTGTCTTCGAAAAGTTTTAAGTCCTCTTTTCCTTTTGTCTCAATTATTGATTTTCTTAGCTCATCTAGTCTACTTCTTATCTCCCTAATATATTTTTGTGTGTATTGCCTATTTGGTGCCTTTTTTAATTTGTTTAATATCTCATTTGCTAAATCTGTCTCCATTTATATTTATGGAAAAACTCGCGCAGTCATAGCTCGATTTTCGATACTCTTGAGTTTTATTGTGCATAACAGACATTATATATATAATTACATTTTTCACATATTAAGTGCGGTTCGTGTTTTACGAAACCTGTCTTTATAAGGTTTTTATTACAGCATTTGCATTTAAAGCACTCACGATGCCATGCTTTGCTTTTATGTGCCATGTATATAATTTTACCTATGTCTATAATTTTTTGTTGACAATTTTCGCAATATTTACTGAAAAGTATTCCAAAACATCCTTGGTAGTAACTTTTTGTGCCGAATTTTATTATATTTTTTTTTTTTTTTTTGCAGTAGACATTATTTGATGTTTTTAATTTACTTTATTAAATTATTTAAAATATGTTAAAATTCAAAATTTATTCAATAAATTTTATTGTGCTATTAATGTTTTATACAGAGTTGCCTATGTTTCGCAACATTTGTTTTCTTACATAATTCTTATAGTATCTATTGATTATATATAGAATAGTTGCAATCATAAATATCGCACTAAAAATAGTAATGAAATAAAAAAAAATTGCTGCTTTCGTTGTTATTGCTGTTGTTGTTGGTGACGACCTCTTGCTTGCTGCTGAACCATCCCATGGCTGCCGTAGTTTAATTTTTCTTTCTGTATTTGGTTTATTAGCTGCCTTTTTTGTGTCGAGTCTTTTACCAAAGGTATTATATTATGTAATTGTGCAATCCTTTGTCTTGCTATTACCCTTCGGCCTCCTCGTGGTCTCTTTGGTTTCTCCTGAGTTGCGGTTTGGAATTTTCTATATTCTTTAAGTTCTTTATTTTGCGCTGCTGTTCTTTCCTTGTATTGTTCAATAGTTATTGCCTTTGGGCCGGCACGGATCGGTGTTGGTGTGTACGTTTGGATAGGTTCAGTTGCAGTGGCAGCAAGTTGCGGCACGTATTCCTCTTGGAGTTGCTCTTGAGCGTAACAAGACCACTTTTTGAATATTTTATCAATTTCTTCTTGCTCGTTACAGCTTGACATGCTTCAAAATGCGTAATTTATATGGCAGGATCGCCATGTAAGGATGTTTTATGTAACGTATGTTTTATATTTACATTTATATAGTCCTAACCTTTTTTTATTGCCGAAGATATGGCTATAGAAATAATGGCCAATATGCCGTACTGTTATTCATAAAAGAAAAAGACTTGTTCCCTCTTTTCAGATTACTTTAACTCTCCTTTATTATTCAAATATTGCTTCTATATAAACTAAAAATACCAGTATTAATTTTTCAAATAATTCTTACAACTAGTTCTTAAACTCCTCCCCACTATTCTATTTTCATGTTGTTCCAATTTCAAAATTAAATTTGTTAGTTTCTATTGGTTTGTTTTTCTTTCACTTCCTCATTGATTCAACATTGAGAAATATGCTGCACTTGCACTTGTGCAGCTAATTGGGTTATCGAACAGTGATCGCATTGTCCACATTGGTTGATGACGCAATGTGTTATAGTAACCCAATGCAAATTAGTTAACGTTGGCTATTTGAAAGAATGAATGAAAGAAAAACAAAACAAAATATCTTTTGTTACCAAATATGTAACGTACCGTAAGCTGGCTGTGCTATGACACTACAAGTGATTACCATAAAACTAATTTGATTCTGACAGCATTTTGGCATAATTACCAAGATTTTACCATATTCAATAAAAAATATTAATTTTAAAAATTATGCTGTTCTTTATTTATTAAAAGCATAATAAGCATATTGGCTCAGTTCGTTTTCTTAAATATTAATTAAATAAAAATAAATTCACATAATAAATTAGTTAAAATTTATATGTGCAGAACTTAATTAAATTAATTTTTATACATTTCGCTAGAATAGTGTCAATTCATTGCACATTAGCTGAGCAATGAGGAAGGCAAGATATTTGAGGTGATTTGAGGTATTTTGTGGTATTGTGGTAATATGAGGTATTTTGAGGTATTTTTTTCCCACGCGTAGTAAATATCGCATACGTGGTATTTTTTTCCACGCGAGCGATTTTTACCACAATATACCATGGCAATTACCACATCCCACAATCGTTGAAAAATACAATAAGTACTATTTATAGTGCTTTTCTGGCAGCTTTGACTCGATTCGCGTTGCTGAGACAAAACAAAATAGAGGGTGCCGCAATGAAAGTGAATTTTTTGATTGTATTGTAAAGTAAACATGTTAACTATATAATTCTTATTTAAATATTTTGTCATTAAGATAGGTAAAAATTATAAATTAAAAACAACTTTTTCCCCATATAAACGAAGCAAAAATAAAATATTTTATCATGGCAGAATTATAAGATAGGCTCAAGTTGGAGTAAAAAGGAAGCTGTATGTCAAAATCGACTGGTCGAATTTTAGTTTTCTTATTGTTGTTGTTGCCTTTTTCATTTGACATTTCACGTTCTCACAGCTTTGTTGTTGCAAAACTTGTTGTTTGAGCAGCCATTTAAATGTGAGCCTACCTTATAATTGTATCATGATATTTTATAAAGCCATACAGCTTTGTTGATCATTGTGGTTATGTGAGAGTAGAATGCGAGAGTAACAAACAAAAAAACAAATGCTTTAACAGAGCCTTGTGGTTGTTGTCGCTTTTTCATTCCTATCATCTCAGACACGCTCGATCCGCGTTGCAGAGACAAAACATAATAAAGGGTGTCGTAATGAAAGTGAATATTTTATTGCATTGTAAACATGTTATGGCAATTAACAAGTTATAGAAACAAACTTCCGTAACAGTTTATTAAGTACTTTTCCTAAAAGTGACCAAAAAATAAGCAAACAACAATTATTTGAGATTAATTTTTAATGAAAACACATACGGAGGATTTGTTTGACAGATTGAATGGTGTTTGGTGGGAGACGGGGAAGGACAAGGGGGGGTTTTCGCATTTGTTAAAAACGTGTGATCTTAAGGCCTGTATCTTATATATTAATACGTAAACAAAAATCTTTAACTACCTTTTTAACCACTTTAATGACAACAGATTCGGGTGAAACATATCATTTGAAAGCTTTCGTTCATACCAAGTGCACAATATAGTTTTTATTGAAATGTTTTGTTATTAAGATACGTAAAAATTAAAAATTTAAAACACTTTTTTCCCATAAAAAACAACATACAATGCCACACAATTTTGATGTTGCTGCACAACGTTGCTGTAGTTGAGCAGAAGGCGAGAGATAAAGAATAAGCTTCAATACAGCTGTGGGGTTGTTGTTGTTTTTTCTTTCCTCTTTTCGGACACACTTATTCTGTAAAGAATGATAGACCTCTTCAACATTATTCGAGAATTGAAGCTTTTGAGCAAATCTCAGAAATTTTTTTCGTTTTTGCTTTTTGTTTTGTAATCGATTCTATTACGTACAAAATGATACATTCCAGTATTAGAATCTATATATTATTGCGTGAACACAAAGTTCAACTCCCTTTTTACCTATTTTTAAAGACAACTTATTCTAATGAAACTTATATCATTTGAAAACTCTGGTTCATGCCAAGAGGACAGTAGAATGCGAGAGTGAAAAAGAAGTCAAAAGCTTCAACGGAGCTGTGTGGTTAATTTGGCTTTTTCTTTCCTATCTTCTCGGAAGCATTCGATCAGCGTTGAGACAAAACAAAATAAAGAGTGTCTCATAGACGTGTATTTTTATTGTCAAGTAGATATGTTCCATTCAGAACATTTTTCAAAAATGCCGCAAAACTTAAATCGTGCACTCTTATTGGGACACTTTATATTTCTTCATACAAACAGGTACCAACGATTGTTGAGAAGAGTGAAAAGTGACTCACACACTTCAACAGAGCGGTGTGGCATTGTTGTTATTGTTGCTTTTTGAAGTGAAAAGTTCTTTAGGAGCGTTGAGCACTTTTTGATAGGTGTTAAAGTTTGAAATCGCCATAAATACGTCAGCAATGCTATACCTACACCACTATTAATATCATTGCTGTAAACGTTAGCATTGTTAAGGCTTGCACTGTTAATGCCTGCATTTCTTATTTACCTTCCAGGCAAGAAGAAAAAATAGCAACGCTTTTGAGATTATATATTAGGACCACCACATGAGAGGAAGATGGCGGTAGGTGTCTTCAGAAGAAATGTTGAAGGCCAAAAACTATAGGACCACCTCATATATCTGACCTGTTAAGGGGTCAATTCGGAAGAGATAAATCTTACAATCGACAGTTTTTTGTATGGTGAACCCCAGAAGTGTTGCTGATAGGGGCATGTGTGTTAATAAGAAATGTTGAAAGGCAAAAAATAATAAGCTTATATTTTTGACAGCTCTAGGTCTATAATTGAGAGATATAAACTATAATCGACTGTTTTTGTGTTTCATGTATGCTGCCGTCATAAGGAAGAGTGCGGCATCTAGCATGAAAGTCAAAATTTATTTTATGGGGTTTTCCTTATTATTCCATCCTCTTTAAGATTGTAAAATAAAAATCCCGAATTTTTGGCCCCAAATCTAAATATTTTAACCTAAATTGTCGTATCTACAAAAAATGTAGGTACCTTACTTACTTACTTAGTTGGTCGTAACAACCCGTGTCCGGGTTTCAACCGACCTCATTAGTTCTCGCCAGGCGCCTCTGCTTTGCGCGCGCCTTCTCCAATCGGATACACCAAGTGCGGTTAGGGCTTTCTCAGCCTGGTCCATCCATCGGAGGCATGGTCTCCCTCGTCTTCGTTGACCAGCGACCCTCGCCTCGAGCACCTTTTTCGCTGGAGCTTCGTCGTTCATACGATGGACATGACCCAGCCAGCGTAGTCGCTGCACAGTTATACGCCGAACTACGTCAATGTCATCGTAGAGCTCATACAGCTCGTGGTTCATTCGGATGCGATAGTCATCGCCGACTCGAACAGGACCGAAGATTTTGCGAAGAACTTTTCTCTCGAACACCACCAGAGCGGCTGCGTCAGTTTGCGAAACTACCCATGCCTCAGCGCCATAAAGCAGCACAGGTAGAACGAGCGTCTTGTAGAGTGTTAGTTTTGTCGATCGAGAGAGGGCTCTGGAACTTAGTTGCTTACTGAGCCCGTAGTAGCACCTATTAGCAATTATTGTTCTTCACTTTATCTCCAGGCTGATTTCGTTTTTGGTATTAATGGCGGTGCCAAGGTAAACGAACTCCTTGACTACTTCAAAGTTATAGCTGCCGGATGAAACGTGGGAGTCTAAACGCCGAGCTCCCTTGTTTGTAGACAGCATATATTTTGTTTTGCCCTCATTTATCGTCAAACCCACTTTGGCTGATTCCTTTTCGATAGCGGCGAAAGCAGCGGTAACATCTCTCTTGGTTCTGCCGACAATATCAATATCATCAGCGTACGCAAGGAGCTGGACGCCTTTGTAGAAAATGGTGCCATTACGATGCACACCGGCCTTTCGTACGATCCCCTCCATGATGATGTTAAAGAGATCGCAAGACAGTGGATCGCTTTGCCTGAAACCTCTTTCGGTATTGAAGGTTTCGGAGAGGTCATTTCCTACCTTGACGGAGCTGCGTGTGTTGCTCAACGTCATTCTGCAAAGTCTGATCAACTTTGCAGGTATACCGAACTCAGACATTGTTGCGTATAGGCAATCCCTTCTCGGGCTATCGAACGCAGCTTTAAAATCGACAAAGAGATGGTGTGTGTCAATTTGATTTTCGTGGGTTTTCTCCAGGATTTGTCGTAGCGTGAAAATCTGGTCTATGGTGGATTTACCAGGTCGAAAGCCACACTGATAAGGTCCAATCAGTGTTTTTGTAATCGGCTTTAATCTTTCACACAGTACGATTGAGAGAACCTTATATGCGATGAAAATAAGACTGATACCTCTATAACTAGCGCAGATTGTAGGGTCTCCTTTCTTAAGTATAGGGCACAGTACGCTGAGGTTCCAATCGTCGGGCATGCTTTTTTCTAGCCATATTTTGCTGATTAGCTGATGCATGCGCCTTATCAATTCATCGCCGCCGGTTTTAAACAATTCAGCTGACAGGCCGTCAGCACCCGCTGCTTTGTTGTTTTTGAGTCGTTGGATAGCAACTCGAACCTCTTCATGGCTAGGTGGTGGTACTTCCACTCCGTCATTGTTGATTGGTAGCTCTGAACTGCGCTCTCCATGGACGGCATTGGTGAAATCGTCGCCAGTAAGTAAATTGGAGAAGTGCCATCTCCACAATCTCAGCACACACTGCGTATCCGTATTCAGATCTCCATTTTCGTCTCTACAAGTGGATGCTCCGGGCTTGAAACCTTGGGTTAGACGCTTAACCTGTTGATAGAATTTTCGTGCATCCTTCTTGCCCTGGTATACCTCTAGTTCCTCACGCTCACGCTTTTCCTGCTCTCTTTTCTTGCGTCTGAAAAGGCGCCTCTCTTCCTTCCTCTTTTCGCGGTAGTTTTCTCGCACGGCTCGCGTTGCAGCTGCAGCGTTTTTCTATAAGCGGCGTTTTTTTACTGCAGTCGCAATGCGACACTCCTGATCATACCATTGGTTCCGAGGTTGCGGGCGCCGGAAGCCAATGACTTCTTCAGCGGCAGAGCGTATGGAGTGGGATTTATGCGCCCAAAGTCCGCCGGCGTCGTCGGGTCCAGAGGTTGGTTGGTTGAGCTTAACCGAGAGTTGAGCGGAGTAGGCTTCGGCAGTCCGTTGTAATTGCAGCTTAGCGACATCTAGCTTTCGTTGCATTCCTGTGCGTATGTTCTTCGCATTGCATAATCGCATGCGGATCTTGGCTGCAACAAGATAATGGTCGGAGTCAATGTTGACCCCCCGAAATGTACGCACATCTAGACCACTAGAGGCATGCCTTCCGTCGATTACAACATGATCAATTTGGTTTCGCGTTTTTTGATCCGGGGACAGCCAGGTGGCCTTGTGGATGTCGAGGTGCTTAAATCTGGTGCTACTAACTACCATGTTTCGCGCCGCGGCGAAGTCAATCAGTCTTAGACCGTTGTTCGTGGAGGTCTCATGAAGACTGAACTGACCGACAGTGTGGCCAAAGATGCCTTCCCTTCCGACTTTCGCATTAAAATCGCCGAGGACTATTTTCACGTAATGGACCGGAAGGTGGTCGTATACGTCCTCAAGACTAGCGTAGAAAGCGTCTTTGACGGCTTCGGCCTTTTCCTGCGTCGGGGCGTGCGCGCAAATAAGGCTGATGGAGAAAAATTTTGCCTTGATGCGGATCGTGGCCAATCTTTCGTTGACAGGTGTGAACCGGGAAACAAGGTGGCGTAGTTTTCGGCTAACAACGAATCCACATCCAAATTCGCGCCTCTCCGCATGGCAGCTGTAGTAGATATCACAGTGTGCTTGTTTAGAGCACATTTAGGTACCATTTTAGGAAAAAACGCAGTATCTACATAAACAGAGTAAGAAATACCGTATATACATGTAGATGCCGCACTTTTTGTTTGTTTTTATTTTTTTATCATAAAAAAATCATAAAAACTCATAAAAAAAAATTTCAATCATATGAATTTTTTTCATTGCGTGTTCCCTATTCTCCGCTTTAACCCTCATAATATAGATCATATATATCGGTAAGTTGGTTGTGATGATATTTTAAATTACAATAAGCAAATAATTTTCTTTATAGATGTGAAAAATTATGCTGATACGGCTTTTCTCAATGTTTTTAATTGAATAAAGTCGGAGAACAAACAAGAAAAAAGCGGCAGTATAGTGTTTTATGCCACAGTTTTTGAATTATTGGTTAATTCGCTAAAATAACCTTAGAATTTTTATTGTAATGGGCTTTCCTTTTCTAAAGAATAACATTTTTATAATTATTTTATCCCTTTTTCATTAAATATTGCCTTTTTATTGTGAGGCGTTTTGCTTAGATTTTTGGAAAATGTAGATGCCGCACTCTTCCTTATGACGCCAGTATGGGGACTCCCAGAGGTTGGCAGGGGGTAAGTGTGTTCAGAAAAGCTGTTGAAGGGGGAAAAAATAATAGGACCAGCTCATATAATTGACATTCAAATATAGGTTATATGTGTTTAGAAGAAATGTTGAAGGATCACATCTATGCGCCAATTCAGAAGAAAGTTTTTTTACTCGAAAATTTAATGAATTATTCAAAAGAAGGATCTAAAAGACTCGAAAAAATATTTACCGAAAAATTTAACTATGTTACTATGATACTAAGTGAAGACTTTAATATTAATTTTGATATGGTCGAATTTCGGCCACAGGCGATACTAGTTACATATTAATACGCTCTTCTCTTTCTGCCCACTGCAAGCGAGTCGGCCCTACCTTATAATTATGCCATGGTAGGGCCGATTCGCTTAGTGTCCTCACGCGTTAATGAAGAGTGGATAACGAAAAGGTTGGTTAGTTGTCAAAACGACGAATTTCGTATTTGAGTGCAAATATTACAAAAACAGTGTAATACAAACTACAAAATGGAAAAGATGTCTTAAAATTGCAAACAAAAACTGTATTCATTTTAACCTAAAAACAACTGCGAAACGAGAGCATAAAGAAACTCGAAATGAACGGCTGATTTTGACTAGCCCGCTTTATTCTGCTTTCTTCTTCATTCATCTCCGAGTCGGCTCTACCTTATAATTCTGCCATGGATAGGCTCCACATTTTGGAGAGGCAGACTGCCATTACTGTCAAAACGAATTTAATAGCTTATAGAAAATCTGAAAGCGATGAGAAAGCTTTAATGTTTCAAAGGAAACATGTAAACAAAAATGTGGTTTGTATTGATTTTGACAATTTTGGCTATAAGAAAGAGAGCGCAGTTCAAAATGCATATACCTTCTTTTATTCTACCATGGCCTCTTCTACATTATTCAAGAATTGAAAGCAAGAATTTGCAGTTTCTCAGAAATTTTTCTTGTTTTTGCTTTTTCTTCGTAACAGATATTCTATTCCATTATTAGTATCTTATATATTAATACGCAAACAAAAAGTTTGTGATCCCTTTTTACCTATGTTAACTTTGCACAATATAATTTTTATTCAAATATGTTCTCATTAAAATAGGTAAAACTAAGCATATACAATAACCTTTTTTCCCCAATAGGCCAGTTCACATTATCAAATTTTTTGTCAAATTGTTAGCCAAACACAATAGAACAATGTGGGAGTTCCATGGAATTTTCTATTCCATGTCCTAATGGGACAATAGGGGCGGTCACATTATCAAATTCTTCATCAAAATATTGGTCAAACAGTTTGACCACGCGAGTGTTCATATTATCAAATTTTTCGTCAAATTTCATTATTGTCTTGCACACCGAAGTGAACACATCAGCAGCACTCCATATGCTTTATTTCTAAATAATCTGTTTTTTTTGTAAATTTTCGATTTAATCTGCCAGTTATGAATGTAGTCTATAAATTTCAATAAAATCATTACAAAAATCTTCTTCATCGTGCATTTTGAATTGATGTGTTCGCGTTGAAATCTTTTTTAAGTGATGAAATCGCACTAGAAAATTTGACGAGTGTTCACACGTCAAATTTTTCATCAAATCGTTGGTCAAAGAACCGAAAAATCAAAATATTTTGATTTTCGTCAAACGATTTGACCAACAATTTGATGAGTGTTCACATGTCAAATTTTTCGTCAAATTCCATATATATTTCTGTTGGTCAAATTTGTTGATGACTTGTTGGATGAAAAATTTGATCATGTGACCAGGCCTAATGAGAAACCAACAACATGCATAGCGACACAGCTCTGTTGACCATCGTTGCTGTAGCATACACGAGCAAGAGTATGATGCAAGAGTAACGCAGACACTTCAAAAGAGCTGTGTAACAGTGATGATATTTGATAACTTTGGAGGGGACTTTTTAACTCTCAAGAAAGTACTTTTTCGGTTGCTAGAGTACTTTTTATTATTATGATAAAGGGGGAAGTAAGAGTGCATTTTTTAAATTTTTAATTTAAAGTTAAATAAAGAAATTTAGTTGTACATCTGAGGAATATAGTCCCAAAATTTAAAGTCAATCAAAGCAAAACTCTCGAAGTTATTGACTAATTAGTCCCTCCCTCTCCTCTAAAACTGTAGTTCCGACAGCGAAATTTTAAACACAGTTTTTTTCGAAAACACTTTTTAAGAGTCCGTGTTCACTGCCATTTCTAAACTACATTACTTATTCATTTCAAACTTGAAACACACTTTCTACATATAAAATACATCCCCTCAACGATAAGCTTAGAATTGTTTTAAAATAAAAGGAATTTTTCACTTACAAAACGGCAATAAAAAAAGGCAATTTTTACTTCAATTTTTCACCATAAAAAATTTACAAGTGAAAGAAGTAATAATCAGATAAGATTGGGGGAGGTTTTGATAATATTTCGACTAAATATGAATGTTACAGTGATACAGTGAACACTGCAAATCGTCTTTTTCCAAAGACGTTCTGGGAAAAGCTTTGTTACCGGGTTGCGCTTGTCGATATTTTTGCATAAAATAATTACAGAATGTTATTAAACTGATACATTGTAATGTACAAAAGGTTTCAATGAATTTTCATATATCTAAAAAAAAATCGCAAATAAACTGTTTTTTAACGCTGAAACCCTTGCTCTCCCCTTAAATAAGTTTTTTTTATATTACTGAGACACGATACGAGGAAGGATACGAGGATTTTGTTCGTATCCTTTTAAAAAAATGTATTATTGTAATACAAAGTATTTGATACGTAATATTTTTAAAAATAATATGATACATTAAATATGATATCAAATTAAGAGCTCTTCCCCAGCTGGGTTTTCATTTGGCAGATTTTGTTCTTGTTAGGTCATGGCAAATTTTAAGATTGTGACAATACTAAATTGTGACCGGATTAAATTAAATCTCTGGCCTGCAAAAGTGTGTGTATATGCATGTTCCCAACCCAGTAAGAACAAACATTGCAAACATTTTGGTAATCCTACCCGGCACACAAAATAATGAAATGTGTTGATGTGTTGTATTTGCCAACCTCTCACACAAAATTTAGTTAATCAAATCTGAAAATATATTCTGTTTTTTTGTGGTGAATTATATCCGCGTACTTTTTTTGGGCCAAATGGTGTTGGGGACTTTTTAAAATTGAAAGGAGTTAAAAAAGTCCTTTTCCACTACAAATATCATCCCTGCTGTGCATCAATATTGTTATTGCTTTCTCTCAACTTCTCACTTCCAAAACACCAATAGCCTGAACAGAGTGAATTTGCCGCCGCGTCAGCGTCAAAAAACTGTTACATCCTGAACACAATGACTGTTTTATGTAAATTATTTTATAAGTTATATATTAAAAATTTATAATAAAAGTCAAGCATTTATTTCGAAATATTTGCAATACTCTACATCGGAAACTCATAACAGCTATGTTATTTCATATCGTTAAGTTTTCACTTCGGTCGGCAGTACCCCCACTGCCTACTTTCTTTTCTTCTTAAGTTATTTGTTTCTTGCATCCTTTTTCCGGCCCAATTTTGGTATATCGCTGACGTTCACTTATTCCTAAACTTAGAAATAATATTTTTTCCGAATCTTCTGACTACTCTTAAAAGATCTTGTGATTTAAAAAATCTTTTAAGCTGGGCCAACTATCAAAGATTGGCTGACTTCGTAAATGCAAAGCATTAGTGTTTTTTTTTTGAGTTGACGCATAGTAGATTCACCAAAACTGAGGAACTGGCTTGTTATTTATAAGCACGGTTAAGTTGCGCAGTTTTGGTGAATCTACTAAGCACCAATTTAAAGGAAAAAACACTGATGCTTTGCATATATGCGTTTACGAAGTCAGACATTAGATGAATTGACATGCAATGTGATAGGATGAGTCTTGTTTCGAATAATTGTAATTTTTTTACGATATTTGCAATTATAGATGACATAATTAGTTTCATAAAATAATTAAAATTAAAGCGTTGCTATTACAACCTAGAAATACTTTTCTATAACAACTTTTTACTCTGATTCTTCGTCTTTACTCAGTTTTCCCCTAATAGGTCGAATTTTTGAGATAAACAGTCTTTTGCATTTTTTCGAAATTGATCCAGTTTATCCATTCTAAAAACTAAACCATTTCATATAAAGCAATCATTTGTATGTCATCTGACAAATAATTAAAGAAGCTATCCAATACTGTATTAACCATTTGTATGTGCTGTTTTTTTCTCTGAGATATTTAAGTCTAAAGTTCAAATTTTAAGTTTTTGGTTAACAATTTGGAATTTTGGCCGTCTTTTCCATAATGTTTTAATCTATTTTTTAAAGATGTTTTAATTTGATAATTTTTTTTTTATTTAATTTCCTTCATTAAAATGCTAATAACAATATGACAGAGCTAGGAAAAAAAGAAAAAAAAAATTAAATCAAGTTTCAAAGCCATTTTGCTCAATCAAATGATTGCTTTATATGAAACACTTTAGTTTATAAAATAGAAAAACTGGATCAAAGTCTAAAAAATGGAAATCACCCTGTATCTCAAAAATTCGACCTATTTGGGGAAAACTGAGTATAGACGTAGAATCAGCGTAAAAAGCTCTTCTACAAAAGTATTTCAGGTCTCTGGATAAAAAACCTTGTAGACTAGTGTGAGTTTTGAAATTTTTGAGGAGCAGCTATTTAATAATGAAATACAAGGCCTCAATTAAATAAAGTTCCCCCAAAAACTATTATTTCATACATACATTTTTTGGGGCCATACTCAATTTTACTTTTGGGGCTTTATTTCATTGTGAAATAATGCCACCTTTTTAAAAATCTATATATATATATATATATAAAATTGTGAAAAAAAAAATCTGTACATGAAATATTTTTTTGAAATTCCTTTTGCAATGGACATTTTAAATGACGCTGAATCCGAAAATCGCATTTTTAAAATTTTTGTCTGTCTGTCTGTCTGTCTGTTAAAGCATCACGCGAAAATCACTGGATGGATTTAAATGAAACTTGACATCAAGGTTCCTTATACCCCCGGTCAACATATAGGCTACTTTTTATCCAGTGAAATAAGTTGGACCCGGTAGGGGGCGCTGCGATCAGGTTCCAGGCATTCTTTTTTTTAGCTTATCTCCGAAACCGTTCATCCGATTTACATGAAAATTTGTATGTAAAGGTTCTCGCACACCCTGAGTTTTTTTCTATCTCGAACACCAGAGGGCGTTGTAGTACAAATATTTTGAAAAACCTCGAAAAACTCCTAAGCCATTTATCCGATTTAAATGAACATTGGTATATAGAGATTTTCGGTTACGGTGAGTTTTCATGACTTTCTACTCTGTTCTATCACTAGAGGGCGCTATAGTACAAATATTTTGAAAAACCTCGAAAAACTCCTCTGAACTCCGCCGTGCATCCGAATTGCATGAATATTGGATAATAAGGATAATAAAACCATAGGGCGCTTCAGTACAATCATTAGGAAATCGTGAAAATCTTGAAAATCATGAAAAACTCCAAAACTGCTCATCCGATTTGGATGAAAATTTGTAAATAGCGATTTTCGAGTACGGCAAGGGTTCTGGTGCTATCTTTTTTGCTCTTTCTCGAAACTAGAGGGCGCTGTTGTTGTCCAATTTGTACGTGTGTATGTTATTAAACTGTCCCTTAACGGCTGCACTGATTTTGATGAACTTTTTTGTGTGTGTTTGAGTGAATCCCTGGATGGTTTAAATTCATAATTGAACCCGGTAGATGGCGCTGCAATCGTGTTTAAGGCATTTTGTTTTTATAGTTTATCTATGAAAACGTTCATCCGATTTACATGAAAATTTGTGTACAGAGGTTTTCGGATATGGTGAGTTTTTATGACTTATCTACTCTGTTCTATTTTGAACTTCAAAGGGCGCTGTGTAAAAATATTTTAAAAAACTTCTAAGCTGTTTATCCGATTTTCATGAAAATTGGTAAATAGGGGTTTTCTAATATGGTGACTGTTTTAGAATTATCTTTTTTGTACTATATCGAATACCAGAGCGCGCTGTAGTACAAATCGCTTAAGAAATTGTGAAAAAGTAGAAAGCTGCTTATCCGGTTTGGATAAAAAATTTTACTAAAGGATTTTCGTGCAGGGCAACTGTTTTGGCGTTATCTCTTTAGCTCTGTTTCGAAAAGTAGTGGGCGCTGTTGTACAATTTGTACGTGTGTGTGTTATTAAACTGTTCCTAAACGGCTGCACCGATTTGATGAAATTTTTTGTGTGTGCAAGTGGATCCCTGGATGGTTCAGATTCGCAATTGGACTCGGTAGGTGGTACTACGATCGGGTTCCACGAATTTTGTTATTATAGTTTGTCTCTTTTCTTCTTTATGTGTATTTATATTCCACTTTCTTTTTTCGCAAATCAGGACAGCTGATGCCGAATTCTGTGGTATTTGAGTACGCATCAACACATGCGCTAGTCAGTGCGTCGTAAGTTGGCGTTGTTTTGACATTTCAATTTCTATTTTCAACGCTTATTTAATTTATGTCCAGTTTCCTCACGAATTGCCAAAAATTCGATTTGTTCTGATTTTTTTCAAAAATGTGCAATCTATTGAATACAATATAAAACTTGAAAATATATTTTTGCAAGCGATCGGCGGCACGCACACACAAAACTCGATTTCCCAAAGTTTTTCTCATAATTTTCAGATGTTGAAGCTATTTTGCTCATTTCGCCGAAGTTACAGGTTTGAAAGATGCACACAAAATTCCTTCTAAAGTTTGTGAAAAATTTTTTCAAATCGACGAATGAAGTCGGAAAAATATTTATATCAACTCCCGAGTTAAGCCGTATATTCAGCTAGTACATAATAAAGCCCCAAAATAGGAAATTATAATTATTCGTATTGTTGTTTTGTATAGAAATGCTTGGGGCCTTATTTCATTTGTAGTTTGGGGCCTCATTTCCTGGACCGTTATTTCATAAAGCCCACCTATCACCACAACCAATTTTTCTGCATACTTACATTTTACCGTTACGGATATCTACCATGCTGTATGCTTAAAACATTGTACGTTTTTTATGCACATATAATTAGTGCAATATACGGAAATATCACTGTATCTAAAATACAAGTTGTAAAATTAAATTTGTATTTTCCCCCTTTAACCGATATATTTTCTTCAAAAAATACTCTGTAGCATCAAGTAGTTTTTGTCGAAATCTCTCGACCGACGAATAAAATATCAAACTTAAATTTTCAATATTTTAAATTATGTTTTGTATTTTGAAATAAAATCAGCGAAATTTCAGTGTATTTTCTTAATCGAAAAAAATTCTTCGTCTACTACTTCAACTTTTCTTGCAAAATTTAATTTGAAAAGAAAAAAAATTTTACAATAAATGTCATTACTTTGGGACAAAATTTGTGAGCTGTTTACAACGCTCGTCCGACCATCGCGTCGTAAGACACGCGTCACCTTTAGCCCTAGCACGCTGCATCGGGAGATCATACGTCATACAAAATTGACTGCTTCGCCGAACCCATTCTTCAATTTCCTAGCTGAAATCCGCATGCGTGCCAATGGTGCTGATTCCTTAAATCCAGGCCAATCAATGTCGTCTCGTGAAACCGTCCGCATAACCAAAACAGCTGGACGTATGTGGAACCTTATGTCAGAGGAACAGAAGCAACCCTATCGCAACATAGCACTGGAGCAGCGAAAACTCAAACGTTTGCGTGGCCGTAAAAGGCGTTCGTTATTAACAGCACGTCGGCGCAAGCGCAGAAAATCACAATCTGGCCAGTCGTCTTCACTGATAACGCTGTCGCCACCACTAGCACAATGGAGCACTATAAATATGACTAACGTTGATGACGGTGGAGATATGTGTGCCGCTGCAATCACTGAAACGTTAAAAAATTTAGGCTAAATTTCTGTGTTGACTACATTTTCTCCTTTAATGCTCCTCGTTTATTGTGTAAAATTTTGTTTTAAAAATTTATCATTTAAAAAATTGTTAATCAAATATTTTTTGAATAAAAATGACATTACGAATAAATCCAAGTTAAATGCACTGTTATTTAGTGTCCCCCACTCTCAAGTCAATGGCTATTTAACAGTTTTACTTGGACTTGTTTTATAAATTCCACTTTTTTTTTTATTTTCACAGCAACTCAGGTTATCCCAATGCTACTGGTGGAACTACAGTTGGTGGTGGGGGTAGTGGTCCAACCAGCAATGGTGGTGTATCCACCATAGAGAGCAACAAACGTGGGCATCCCTTGAAGAGCTTTAGCGTACCTGGGCCACCACCAATAGCTGGTGCGGCGCCAGCAGGTAATTCTTCCAATAAACACAGTAAGTTCAACTACATCCAATAGCATTGGTCAATTAATAATTCACTTTCACTGCTTTTCCTAGCTCCGGCTGTTACTATACGTCCTCAAAATCAATCACCATATAAGAAGCCATCATTTTCAGTTGCCACACCGAATCGGCTGCAAGGAGGACCTTCCGTGGCGCACTCTACAGATGAAATTCAAAGACTAGCGCCGAGTACTTCCACAGAAGAACTTAATCAAGAAATGGCAAATTTGGAGGGACTTATGAAGGATTTGAGTGCAATCACAGCAAATGAATTTGAATGTTAACATTAAGAACAGACGTCATTTACACACCAACACAAACACACTTCAATGCAGCAGACAAAAATAGCTTACATTAAAATGTCCATTAACATTATTATTGCCACAACAACAAAAACAACGAATGACATCGAAGAACAAGATGTTTACGAACGAAATTTTAACTAGCGTTAGATGTGATTTATTTTGTTGTTGGAAAAGTTTAAAAGTGAAAGTGAAATATTTTTAAAACATTTATTGTAAATTTTTTCATATGCGTTAATTTTGAATGCAATATTTTTCATGTGACACTTTTCATTGATCTAAAAATAAGCTAGCTTAAGTTTTTGCTTTTTTATAAGTAATTTTACAAAACTTATGTAATTTGTATTGTTTTTTGTTATAACTTTTTAAGCTAAACGTCCATGTCGAGTTTTGTCTTTATTCTTAAAAACTAATAACGAAAATATTACGAAATCTAAATCCATTTCAATAACGAACAAAACATTTGTAAATAATCCACATCTTCTACACAAATACTACTTACATTTTTAAATACGAACATTAATACTTAAACATAGCTACATAATTGTGAACTTGTCTAATATATTATGAAATATCTTGCTGAATATGGGAGCAGAGAAAGCCATGTTTTTTTATTAAATTTATCACTCTTAAAAGTGTAAAAACACTAAAGGAAGCTGTTAAGCCACCATGCCATTTAAGCTAATCACATATAATTAAAATTATACATATTAGTAAGATTGAAATATGATACTTTTTAAGCATGACTTTTAACCCGTTTTTGGTATTTACAAATTTGTGTACTCTTTTGTATTTTAATTAATCAGCATTTGAATGTACTAAAATATCATGTTGGTATCATGTTTGATACAAAATTTTTAATATTCATAAGCCTTGTATGAATTGCCTTTTATTCTTTAGTTTTAATAATTATTTGTCATTTTTAGAATAAATTTTCTTTTAACATTTGAAGGGTTCGGGGCAATAAGGTGCTAACCCACATAAAAAAAGTTTGGAGACAAAAGCAGTTGAAAGTTTGACGGCTTCTATAAATCACAATTTTGAATTGTTCATATTTTTCCCATAAAGAAAATTCTTCTGTTCTTAAATCTGCATATTTAGTAATGAACAATACTTATTACACATTTAACTATAATTAAATTGGTTAAGATTCCTTAATATTATTTGTATGGAAACTCCTTTTTGAAAGCTACAAAGGCGTTTGTAAGCCATACCTTTTAACTTATTTATTTTTTTAAATTTTCGTTTTTAGATATCCTGCCTACAATGGTATCTGCATACTAAGAGCTTTAAAATCCTTTGCCTGTCCTTGGTAGGAAATTAAAGTAATTTTTATGTGACTGTTAATAATAGACGGAACGGAACATGGTAGAAAGTTGAGAAATGTAACTTTGCGATCTGTTGCATGAATGGCTGCATTCTGCCAAGGCGAGCGCTATTGTAGCGATGGATCATTTTACACTGGATTTCTCTGAATGCGTTGCTACGTCGAATGTCAGATCTGTTGACAACTGACGTTTGACGTAGCTTGTTCGCTTTGTTTTATTTTGTTAAATTTAAAACCTAATTTCTTTCTGCTAAGAGGTTTACTTAATGCAAAACGTAGTGCTAGAGATGGTCTTGATATGACTATTAAGGTGCACATTTCGGAAATCATTCAACTATTGCAAGGAGCAAAGGATAGTTAAAAACATTAAAAATAGCACAAGCCACGAAAATTTGCATTTATTTTAACCGTTTCATTTGAGTGTTTGCAAATTCAATCAAATTGGCGCACAAACAGCTGTTAAATGACATAACTTGCAATTGTTGAGTAGAAGTAGCGTAATTTATTTCGCTAGGTAAAATGCACATCGCTCGAGCGTAGACAGCTGCCAGCGCTGTCAAAAGTGTAGCCATTCACCCGAATTTTCTTGAGCGCTAGTGTTGGCGGAATGCAGCCATTAAGTCGTAACGGAGCGGAACGCGACTTTGAGATCTACAGAAGTTTGATTTTTCCGCTACGTTCCGTTTACTGAGAGTTGCTGTAATTTTATTTATTTTGCATTTGTTTTGTTAACTGGATTTTTGATAAAATTTGATTGAATTGATGCTTAAAAATAATAAAATTTGAGCATTTAATGTACTTTTTGTGAACTAAAAATGTTTGTAAAAAAAAATAAATTCTGCCGTTGCTTTTATAATCGCTACACCGCACAGTGGTCCAGAGGAAATTAAAAAGCGCGCATAGCTTATGTATGCGAAGTTTTATATAAAATCTAGTCGATTATGTCCTGATATAAGTATTTTTAGGCTTTTGAAGTTCATTTACGCTCATTTGATTGTGTACAAAAATTACACTAGTCAATAAGTTTAGGAAATTTTTTTATCCAGAGACCTGAAATACTTTTCTAGAAGAACTTTTTACGCTGATTCTACGTCTGTACTCAGTTTTTCCCGAATAGGTCGAATATATGAGATATAGGGTGATTTGCATTTTTTAGACTTTCGCTTGTAGCAATCACTTGTGTATGTCATCTGATAGATAATTCAATAAGCTATCCAATACTCTATTACTTATTTGTATGTCATGTTTCTTCTCTGAGATATTTATGTCTCAAGTTAAAATTTTAAGTTTTTAGTTAAAAATTCGGTTAAAAGCTCACAAAACGTTTCGCGCTATTTTCTGTAAAGACAGCACCTTTTTCAGTTGCGTGCCGCCAATTTGAGCAATTTTAGAACATAGTGTTACAGGTTTCTCGAAAAAAATTATCATAGAAAAATAACCTGGTAAGATCTGCAAAAAAAGTTGATCTTTTTTTTATCTCGTTATGATATTCAGTTTTTTTCTATAAAATTAATATTTTAATTACCTGATTGAGATATATTCGGATTTTTTGTTGTAGAGCTGATTTTTATTTTGTCAAAACGATTTCGAAAATTCTTTGATTAATAGAACTAGAGTTAGCCAGTGTTTGAAATTCGACCTTTTCGCGCAAATTGAAAATAGAAATATTGTATATTTTGAAGCCTTATTTTTTTCCTTTCTTCACTTTGTGCGGATCATCAACTTTTATATGGAACTTTCTTTGTTCGTTCCTCTCTTTTATATTCTACGTTTTTGTTTCCTCTTTTTACTCTCATGTGAGAGCGCAAGCGAAATAAAGGAAAAAACTTAACGTATATATACAGAAAGTTTTGTCTCTTTTTTTTTTTTTTTGGTTATGAATCCACTATGCGTGAAATACACCCAAAATATTTAACCTGTTCAAAGCGGGTGACTTTAAAAACTATTCTGTGCACTTTTCCCTTCTCTGACTGATTTCAAAAAAATCATCAAAATCGGTTTAGAAACACCCTGAATTCATTTTCCCTTAGAAACTATTCGGTGCACTCCTCACTACTCTGATTAAGGGCCTCCGGGAGTTTTTCGAAGAAAAAAAAGACACCATTTTAATTTTTTTTTTTTTAAGCTGTATTCATATTAGACAAAAAATTTTTTTACATTATTAAAGTATAACTATTGAAGATTTTTCCCTGAAATTGTGGTCAAAAAATATTCGTCGATAAGGAAGAAAAGAGCAATGGCGCAAAATACCTTCAAAATTTGCGGAGAGCAAGATATCTGCAGACTGGTTCATATGAAAAAAAACTAAATTTTTTCGGTTTAGTAAAGATCTCTTGGCGTTTAATCGTTCGATTTTTTTTTTGATACATACTTTTTTATAACATAAAACAACTTCAATTTTGTGCACAAAATATGAAAATTTTCATTTTACGCCCGCCATTTTGTCAAAAATTAATATTTTTGTAAATAAATAAATTAATATTAAATTAATATTAAATTACATTCATTAATATTAATATTTAAATTAATATTTACGCCCCACTACTCTTTAGCAAACCGAAAAAAAAAATTTTTTTTTAGGTCAATCAGTCTCCAGATATCTTGCTCACCTCAAATTTAAGGTCTTTCGCGGTATTGCATGTTTCTACCTTATCGACGAATATTTTTGGACCAGAATATCAGGGGTAAATCCTCAATAGTTATACTCTAATAATGTAAAAAAAAAATGTTGGTCTAAAATAAAACAGATCATAAAAAAAAGTTTTAAAATGGTGTCTTTTGTTCTTCGAAAACTCCCGGAGGCCCTTAATTTAAAAAAAACCCTAAATGTCATACCACCCTCGAGCAACACCGGGTATTCCAGCTAGCATTTTTCTTTAAAAATTCGTTGGCGCTCCTCTCTACTCTGATTCATTTAAAAAAAAAATCTTCATCAAAATCGTTTAAGAAACACAGGAGAAAATGGTACTGAACTGTTTTGCCTTCGCCTATTTATATATAGTTGTGCTGAAATTGAAAATCTTATATAAGTTTCAACAGCCGCCAAGGATTCAGTAGCAGTTATTTGCATTCCAAATTTGCAGAGTATATTCTATGAGAAAAGAGCTATAATTTGTTAAAAGTTTTGCTCTATTGAATTTTGTGAAAAACCGGTATGTATTTTATAGAATTAAAAAAAAAATTTAATTTGCATTTTTATCGGCTTTGCTGAAAGTGTAACGATAATAAAAAAATGTTTTAAGACTTCAAGGTTGGTTAGCCATATATCTAGGTAACCCAAAATGCTAAAAAATGTACAAAAAAAAATTGTATTTAAATTCGTTCCGATCCGTCTATTATAATCAGGGCTTAAAACTTTCAATGTCGCCTATTGGCCACAACTTTTAACTTTTCAACTCTAATTTTAATTTTTTTTTTCTTAATTGTTTTAATTTCCATCATAAACTGTCTACAGTGATATCACTGCCTTGTAGGCAGGTTGTCTAAAAATTAAAATAAAAAAAGTGGAAAAGTCAAACGGTGTGTCCAACATGCGGCATTGAAAGTTGTACATGTGAATTTTTTTCGGCAAGAAGGTGCCAACAAGCATACAAATTACTTTCATATCCTACCAACTACAGACGAAGAAGTCTAAGTATGCAGATATCATTGGAGCACGGTTTTCTGAAAATATACGTTAAAAAATGTTAAAAAAGTTAAAAGATATGGCTGTGACTAATAGGTTGCTAACCCCCATAGAAAGTTGGATAATATCCAAATTAACTTGGCATCACTTGCTGACAAAGGATTTCATGTTTGTGAATATGCAAGAAATTTTTTTGAAGGACCCTATTAAAATCAAAATATTATAAAGGTATGAAATATAAAAGCTGTGGTCTACAAAAACATCTAAAAACGTTTTCTATGTGGGTTAGCTCCTTATTGCCCAAAACTTAAGACTCACTTATGTGCAGCAAAAAGAATATATGCTTGTAACTCGCTAACGAATAGAAATACCATCTACATCTTTGGTACACATATAAAAGAGATTGCTGAGATTTTTTTTTTTTTGCATACAAAACTCAATTTTGATCTAAGTGTGGGTTAGCACCCTATTGACCTGACCCCTTCATTTTATGCATTTAACTTTATGGGTAATTGGCTCCAATGGATTTAATTTTTCAAATCAAAGTTTTATTTGAGTTTCTCCTAATTTGTTTATTTGATGTATTTCCCACTATGTTGTGAACTTGTAGTGAGTAAACTGAAACACATAATTTAGCGGATTATATATTAAGCTTTTTTGCTTGATTCATAAACAGTCTGATATTTTCTTTAAGAAATCTTCCATGCAAATATCAGATTTTGAATCTTAAAAAGATTTGTCTCTGTTACATTCTATGTAACTAGAACCACTAGAACCATTCTAGTGCTATGGTTGTTATAGATGCTATGTAACGCCGTTAAGTTTTTCTGCTCTTATTAAGCAATACAAGTTCTAACAGTGAATGATAGATAAAAGGATTTCGCATTGCGCAGGTCCGATATGTTGTTAACTTTTCTATTTGACATTTCTAGCTACGAACAAAATAATTTTTACGATCATGACGTCATGCTAGTACAAGTTTGTATTTTGAATATTTTGCCAGTGCAAGTTTGTTTCTTGCATTTTTAAAGATAAAAAAGTAATTTATTAGTTATTCTCCTAAAATTCGATTAACCTGGATTTTTCCATTTTGGTCAGAATATTGCAATTTTTAATTTAAATGCAACTATTATGAAACATATGGGTAATACTAGTCCACATTAATTCCTTGTTGATAAACAATTTTTTATCTGTTATATTCACAATTTTATGTCACTGCTTACAGGTTTGTTTCATATTTGTTTACATTCTCAACAAAAATTGACAACAAGCTCGCTCGTATCGTAAAACTAACATGACGGTTGCAAATTATTTTTACGATGTACGCAATTTATTTTTCTACCATTCTTATGTTCTAACCACTATTAAATCGTTCCCCTCTCTTAAACATTTTTAGAAGCTTTTTCCACTACTATTAAATAAACCTATGTGTTATTTCGCTTTTCGCAAAGGATGTGAAGTCTTCTAATTGAGAAATTATAAGTAAACGATTATTTTAATAATTAATTTTTTTTCTTTATTTATATTGGTAAAAATTAAAAATATATTTTTATTTTGAACTCCAATAAATTTGAATTAGACGAAAGTCAACCCTAAACTTCAGTACTTCTATATTGGTACCAGCTTATGGTGATTTTTGCTGAAATATGGCACCGTCGATTTTGATAAAGTCAATTATGAAGTGTAACTTTTGCCAAATAAAAATTTTCTCTTAATGCAATTCCGAATATCTTCACAAATCGGTCTTCCACATGCCGTGGTAATAACACCTTAGGTACACCTAAAAAAGCACACAAAAACGCCGAGACACCCCAACATAGTTTTTGGCCGTAAATACGGTAGCGTTCTCAGTTTTTTTTCCAATCAAATCAAATTCTCGAGATATTCGCGATTGATATTTTGTCGCATTAAGCCTTTGTTTGAGCTATATTTTTCTTATAAACGTAAAAAAAGACATCGAAATCGAATGAAATTTGGTATATACAGTGGATTTTAATTATAATGACCTCGGTTATAACAACATTTCGGTCAAAACATCGCATTTTTGAAGTCCGCACATTCAAATTGCTATATTCATAGAAAGAAAGTTCGCTTTTAACGACGAGTTTGGATATAACGACGGAGTTTTTATAAAACATTATCAAATATTTTTACATATAGCGACGACGAATGCATGCCGAAAGCAAAGTGAGACTAGATTTTTTTACTTAATTTTCTTTTATTTATTTTAATCTTTTGCTCAGGAAGGAAAACTTTTTGTGGAAGGAAAACTTGCGAATGATTGTGTTACAGTTTAGGTTGTTTATAATTTTGATGAAAGTGCGAAACGAAAATAACGTATTATCGGAAAGTCAAAAAATCCTAGGTGTTTCAAAAATAAACCAATATACCTGGTAGATTATGAAGCCAACAAGGAAGTGTGGATGGCTTAAATCATTATCATTAAAGCGATAAAAAAAATTCCTTTGCAACTGCCCAGCTCATCCCCATATAAGCAATCTTGAAAACATTAAACTTGCATTCTTACCTCCAAACACAACATCAGTTATGCAACCGATAGATCAAGTAATCATAAAATGCCTTATGAGTCGTTAAAGAAAGATTTTTACGTTCTAGAAACACCAAAGGGCTGATTACCCAAGCGTAAGGTAACGTAGCGCTACGTTGCCAACTGTCACGTTAAAAATCTGCTTAATGAGAAATGTGTACAAGTCGTTACCGGAATCGTAACGTGGCGGGACGTAGCGCAGAAGTCTGTAGAAAATTGATTTCTACGACACGCTACGTTTTTTGACAATTCGACAACTGTGAGACAAGCGAAAAATTTTGTTTAACTTCAAAAGTTGTTAAATTAAATACTTTTAAAAAAAATATGCAGTCTTTAATTTACGAGTTAATACTAGTAGAAAAAAGCGAGTGCCTTTGAATAATTTTCTGCGGGCTACAAATCGGTGCATGCAAAACGTTGCATTACGATTTCGGAATTCGTTCATCCTCGAGTCAACGTCCCGCTATGCTACGTCCCGCTATGCTACGTTCCGCTATGCTACGTCCCGCTATGCTACGTCCCGCTACGTAACAACATGTTACGTTTGGCTAATCAAGCCTTAAGAATGATTGATCATAAGGACAACGGTACAACAACATTTAACGTCACTCTTGATGAAATTGAAATTATTATATCTGCTTGAGAAAGAGTAGACTCACACAATGAAAAATTTTTTGGAGCATGCATCCGGTTCTCATGACGAACTGGGGCCCTACTCTGTATTGCGATGCGCCAATCAATGCGATGCGAAAATGAAATGCGATGCGTACGTTAATCTGTACAATGAAATCAATTTTGCGATTTTTTTTTTTTGCCGCATCGCAATAGAGAGTAGGGCCCCTGGAAAATAAACCGTTGGCTCAGATTTGAAGAATAGAGAGCATTCCTCAAAACCGAAATGCTTATGTTTACGTGGATTATGAATTGTTCATAATTGGACAGCCCACAGATGAGGATACAGTAGAAAGAAAGTGTCTCCAGCTCGTTAGAAGATGGATGGAAATTAGAGGAATATATTCCTTCAGTAAACGAAGCATTTGATACTTTATTCACTTCTAAAAGGTTTGCTTTTATTTCAAGAAATAAAGTTTAAATTAATTTATAAGATTTTTAAGATTTTCTTTATTTGGTAAAGGTGTAGAAATTTGCCTATCGAATTGGTATTTAAACATGAACGAAAGGTTGAGCGGATATGCAGTACTTATCAAAACTTACGCCAAGTAAACATTGCCGATTACTTCAAGAATCAAATTTGATTTCATTAAATTCATTAATATTACGTATGTGCATATTTCAAATAAAATCATAAAACGTTTTATTTTAATTACTTATTTGCACATAGTTTTATATTTATATTTCCATAATTCATTTATAGTTTCCTTAGATTAAATGAATTGAATTAATAATAACTAAAAAAATTAAGTGTGCTTATAACGACATTCGGTTATAACGACGAAATATTCCAATCCCTTCAGGGTCGTTATAACCGAACTCCACTGTACGTTCGTTTAAAACAAAATATTGGACCTATTGATATTTTAAGTGAACAGGGTTAATTGATACAGGGTTAATTAATATTTCACGACTTTGATTCACGTTATTGTTTCAAGCAGAAAAACTAACTTACAGAAAACTTATTTTTAGACAATATGTCAACAAACCCCACTGACTTAATGGTTACCGAGCTGTGCTCGTGTGAAGATGAAATCAACCGTTTGAAACGACTAAATTTCCACTTTAAGTGCAAATTTTTCAGAATTTCGCGTAATAAATGAATTTTTTTTTATGATCAATTTTGTAATCTATTCAAACTTTTTTTTTTCAATGACACCAAAAACATAAACATAACTTAAAAAATAAAAAAGTTGGCTGCACTTAAAAAAATGTACCTATTAGAAAATAATGATATACAATGTTTATTTTCTAATAAATATAATTATTTTTAGTACAGCCAACTTTTTTATTTTTAGAGGCGTGTTTATATTTTTAATATCATTGACAAAATTGACCTCAAAAACATTTCATTTATTACGCGAAATTCTGAGAAATTTGCACGCAAAGTTAAAATTTAGTAGTTTAAACCGATTGATTTCATCTTCACACGAACACTGCTCGGTTACGGCTTAGTCGGTGGGGTTTGTTGATATGCCGTGTTAGCAAGGTGATTTTGTTGCCTTTGCAATGAGCTATCAAAATAAGTTTTTAGTATATGTGTTTTTCTGCAAGAAACAATACGTGAATCAAAGTTGTGAAATATAAATTAACCCTGTAGTTCCTAAGAATGTGAAATAGACTCCCCTTCCCGTCCAATTTTTTGCTCAGCTCGACATAACCTTTCACCTCCGTAAATAGTTGCACTCAGTTGCGGGATACCCTGTATATAAGACCTATTATTGAGTTTTCACTTAAGTGTGGTGGGCGTAATTTTGGTCGTATGCCAAAAAAAAAATCAATTGGTCTAACCTTTAGGTTCATATGAACGTATTTACCAAATTTCATTCGATTTCGATGTCTTTTTCTACATATATAAGAAAAATAATAGGTTTAAAAGTGACAAAATATCAATCGCGAATATCTCGAGAATTTGATATAAGTGGAAAAAAACTGAGTATACCACCGTATTTTACGACGAAAATTAAAGTTGGGGTGTCTCGGTGTTTTTATGTGTCTTTTCAAAAGTTGGAAATTTGCTTACAGTGTAATAAAACGTAGAAAAGTATTGAAAACGGAAATAGAACGAAAATGTGAATAATTGGAATGTGTGAATTAATTTTAAATATCTTATTAAAATTATTTTTCTTCATTTTATTGTATCTATTAAAAGTATTCACAATTTTTAAAAAAAAAAAATAAATTGTATACACAACATAAAAGATTTTTTAAATTAAGGTGTTTTCTCACCTTAAAAAATGTGCAAGAAAAAAATCCTAAGGATTTGAATTAATACTGATTAGTAAGATGCCTCGACCTCCATTAAAAAAGATGTGAATGCCACCGACTAAAAAATAACTTTTCCCTATTTTATGACGATTCCCAAAATATTTTAGTTGTAACGATAACCGCCAGTGAGCTAAACCATTTTTAAATAGCAAAAGATAATGCTGATTTTCATGCATTCGTTTGATCGTTGATTTTTCATGCTTTTTTCACTTCCTCACTATATTCGTTTCGAAAAAAATCGTTGGAAAGGTTTTGACTGCTTATCTTTATTAGTGTAGCAGGATTCTCAAAAAGTTGACGATATTGATAGTTGTCGTTGTCGGTCATTGTGCATGCATAGTTTCATAGTAAATGACAGTTTTCGCTAGTTAACTACAGCGACAGTCGTCGTTAAGGCGTTTGGAAATCCCGTAGCTGAATTTTCCATTTGGGTGTTATACCATTGCATTTGGGCATTACTTTGGAGTTTATTTCATTTTCGTTGGGAGTTATTTAATTTGGGCGTATTTCGTGAAGCCTAGAGCTTGTCCCTTCCAATCCCAAACCAGCTATCAAAAGACAATTTTTTTTATTTTATTTATTTATTACTGATCATTATTGCGCTATGACAACAGTTGTTTACAACCCTGCTTAGATACCCTTATCGGAAGAGAGAGAGAGAGAGAGAGAGAGAGTAAAACATTAAAAAAGCATACGTATCGCAGACGTACAATATTTAAGAAGGGTTATATGTTCTTATATTGCTCGAACAAAAATTTATCACTTTTCGTTAGTAATTCTTGTGCCATTTTTTTTTTTTTTTTGAAACAAGTTGAAGCCATGTAATGAAAATTATAACGTTGTAACAGGCATTGTACGGAATCGTCTGCTCGCGTTTCTTTATAAACGTAAGCTTCAAAATCGTACACAAGAAAATATACACGTTCGCGTACCCGTACGCTGCTAAAATATTTTATCACTCTCTTCACCAAGTGTGAACGTTTTGGTTTTGGTGAAGTTTTACTTACCAAAGCATGAGACAGCTCATGAGCCATATATGGAATTAAGGACAAGTATGAAAATAGAGCAGAGTAAAGGAAAATTACAACCCTATTCTGGCATAATCGTCACAATCATTTGACACTGAAAAATTGCGAACATGTTGATACGGTCTCTATTGATTCCAATTCTGTTAAAGCTATCTCAAGCGAAAAGCTTTCTGAATTTCCCACATCTAGGTTTCAGCATAAATTTATATACAGAAATTTATGAATGTACAGTTGGGAGTTTGGAGGAATTCTATCTGTGCTCAACAGTCGAAGCGATTTACCGCAGCGCTGGCCTTGTTTATTTCTAATTTTATTTTGATTAGATTTTCAGCAGCGACAAATCTTATCAAAGGTACAAAAATTTATCACTTTTATCCTTCAGATGCCTAAAAATTATTATTTGTTCCACAAATTATCATTTACTTGCTTAACTGCTCGTCACTATTTCGATTACTATTGATACAGATACAGCATTCTCAAAGTGCTTAAAATAAGAATTTTTATCAATTGTGACTTCTATATCAATTGAGACTGAGATGGCTTTTGTGACTTCGTTAGAATAGACCTGTTAAGCTCTCAGGTGAGTAATTTTACTTATTAGCGGATTCTGTCATATTTATAAGTCGGATGTCAAATAAGTTCCACAGAAATTTTCAATGGAACTAGTTGGGCTCTTACGACCTTTTTGAATTTTGAAAATGTTTGGAATTTGAAGACTTCTTGGAAAATGTTTCAATGACCTTTCTACATCCATAGATAATTCCAGCGAGATCTATCTGTAATAGAATCAAAGGCTTCTGTCCACAAAGAAATAGAAATCTTAAGAGTTCTTTCGACTAATCTGCGAGCTCTACTACGCACTCTTGTCTTTTATTTGCATATACACAACATAACATAAATATTCGGAGTTTTTGTAGAAACCAAGTGCTCTTGGAATCAGAATTGAAACTGAATAAGTGGGTCGTGATCGTGGAGAAGTGGGTCGTGAATTAATTGAGAGTTTACTTTCATTGTGTGGCGGCCGTGGTGTAGTAGGTAAAGTGTGTGCTCATACGCCAGAGAACCCAGGTTCGAATCCCTCATCTGACAGAGAAAGTTTTTTCAATTGAATTAATTTTTCTGTTTGGCCATCACCTCTCTGCAGACAATTGCAAACCTCAGAGAGTAAAAAACTGCCATGAAAAGCTTCTTGAGAACATAAGGCGTTCGGAGTCGGCATAAAGCTGCTAGGTCCAGTTCTCGATCATTTCTGTTCAAAGATTTTCACAACACACACAACACAATTGATCATAAGAAGCTCGGTCAAAGTCCTTTGAAGGGCTGAAATGGCCATTTATATTATATATTTTATTTTTCATTGCCGTATGGCCAACAATTTATTATTTACGGCCTCACTACTGTTCCATGGCACAAATACAATTGCCAGATGCCGAAGGTTTAAGTGGCCCTCCTTGTTAAACTCGTTCTTCTTCATGTTAAAATATTATCTAAATTGAAAAGAAATCTAGATAAGGACTGCGCACGAAAAAAATTGTCCACTACATTTTTATCGATAACTTTTTCAAAAATCATTCAAATTCAAAAATTTAAACGTAGTTGGCTTTGAAATGAATGTCAGAAATATCAATGCAAATTTTTTTTTCAATAAATGCATTAGTTATTTTAAAAATGGCAAGCGAGGTGGAAGTGCGAAAACAAATTGTGAAAGTTTTTCAAGGCAATCCTAATTGGACTTATTAAAAAACTTCTCGGGGACTTAAAATTTCGCTAAAAACAGTTTCAAGAGTTCAAGATAAAAAATTTAATGAAGACTTGAGCATTACTCGTAAGCCAGGTTCTGGCAGAAAAAAAGGGTTTTGCAAACAGCAAACAAAATCAGTGCCTGGTTTGAAAAGAAACCAAACATTTCAACAAGAAAAGTGCTCCAAAAGGTGAATTGCTCCGAGAGCTTTGTTCACAAAGTCAAAAAGAAAGCCGGTTTGAAGACTTTTAAGGTGCAAAAAGTTCCAGACAGGAATGCCAAGAAGAACACGGAGTGTAAACAACGTGCCAAAATATTAAAAAAGATTTTTCCGAAAAATGTTCCTGCTGCGTCATGGATCACGGAACTTACGTGCTAGCAGACTTTTCGCAACTTCCAGGTCAGGAGTTCTACACTCTAAATGCTCGGGGAAATGTAGACGAAAAATTTCTCTGCATATATGGAAAAAGGAGCCAGTCTTTTGTTACTCAGGGCAGGCCCGTAGACAGGATTTACCTTAGGGGTGTTTTGATAAAAAATCTATAAGTAGATACCAGTAATAACTGAAAGAAAGGATATGAAATTTTTTAAGCAAATCCGTTTTCTTTTAAGACTATTTGTGAATATGCCTGTTTTTAAATGACCATAAGATAGATGAAAAGAGTTTATTTTTTTTTTTTTTTTACAAATCAATTTTGAGTACTAAGTGTTTTGATTTTTGCCTATAGTGCAAAAAGTAAAAATGTCTTCGACAAAATTTTACTAATTCAACAATATTAATGTGAACGGTAAAAACAGGTTCGATTTCTTGCAGTTTAATAAAATCAAAATTAAAATCAGCTATGAAAAATGTTAACATTTTTTAATAAGTTCAGCTAGTAAAGCTATATTCACAACTTTTATGGGCATTTTACATAAACGGGAGAAAAAAAATATTAATCTTTAGATTTGATTTCTTTTTGGCTATCTTACGCTTTTATTGATCCCCAGCTTGTGTACAACTATTTGAACCTGTGTGAACCCTAGTTCGAGTTATTGTTAAGGGCTAAAATATTACTGATCTCGAAAATGATTTCGACAATTTAAATAAATTCAAAAGAAAATATTTGTAGATCTTTAAAAATTTAACAGTTTCATTTTCTCATGATTCAATTCCAAAAAGAATTACTATATATAAAAAATTTTTTTTTTTAAAATTTTTGATTAGAGGAATCGACTCCGATAAAGTCACATTTAAATTTCAGACTATTTTTCAAAAACCACAATTCGAATACTGGTTTTTGCACAGCACCAGTATCTTATACCCAATTTATTATATAAGATATCACATGAAAATAAGTTCATGTTAATATTAATATAATTACTCTGCTAGATACATTTTTATAAAAAGAAACAGTAACTTTTTTGAATATTTAAGAATTGAATCGGTTGTTGATTTATATTTAAATTATTTGCATATTAAAAACACTAAAAACAAAATTTTTTGAACTTCTAAATTGTTTTTTAATTTTCTAATATAATAAAAATAATTATTTTTTAAATGCTGAAGCTTAAAAAACTGTAATTGTTAATTTTTTTTATGAAAATTTGGTAACATGATTATAAAATCATCAAATCACTATAAAATTGGACTGTTTAAAATTTACAAACATTTTACAAACATTTTTTTCATATTTAGATTTAAGGTGATTTTCCGAAACCTGTTATTTGGTAAAGGCTTCGCACAGGCTTCGCACGAGTCCTAACGAAAATGTTTCACAAAAGTTACGATTTCGTTCAGACAGTTCGAAAGAAAGGAAATTTTTCTCTGTTAGCATTTTAATATGTCGTACAAGCTATCGCATAACAAAATTTTATATAAATTCGTATAAAAAGTGATACTGTTCCGATATTTGCGTAACGAAATTGTAATGATTTCTTTAAGACAGCTCAAAATAGTGACGAATTAGTCGAAATTACGACATAGTCGTCAACTATGGTTTGCTGGGTAGATATGGCATAAAAAATGTCAAGTTAATTTTCTTCATTTTACAAAATTATATTCGTTCTAGGTATAACTTTCATATATATATTTTACTGGATATCAAGGACTTTTTGAGCATTGTAACTGATTTTTAATATATCAGCTCCTTGGAGATGAATTCCAATATGATTATGACTCTTATAAGCAAAATTAATCTTTCACTTTGCCAAAAAAATTTTTCAATAATTAAGTGAAGTTTTCAAGAAAATTTACATCATTATATCAGTTTATCTGAAAAAAAAATTACATTTTGAAGTTAATAGTCTCATTTGTGTTAATTCTTTATACTTTCTGGACCCTAAGGGGGGGTTTGAACACCTAAAATATCCCCTTGCCTACGAGCCTGACTCAGGGTACAGATAACACCGATTTGTACATAAAAGAATGCTTGCAGAAAAGACTGAAGCCATTCCTGAATAAACACAAAAGTCTCCACGTTCTTTTCTCTAGACTTAGCCTCCTGCCATTACAGCAAATTGGCCTTAGAGTTGTACGAGAAGAACAGTTCCCATTTGGTGCCTCGAGAGGCAAATCCACCTAATTGCCCAGAACTCAGGCCAATTGAGAGGTATTGGGCTTTATGCGAAAGGAAAATTAAGACAACAAAGGTCAAGCAATATCCAAGATTTTAGGAACACGTGATTTGCAGCTACCCGTAAGGTATCACAAACTTCAATAAAATCGATGATGGAAAGGGTACCACGAAAACTCACAAAATTCATCACTGAGCAGTAATAAAATATTTTTAAATAAACTGTAAAAATTTGTATGAAAATACCTCTTTAAAATGTTTGCTTTATTTAAATCGGAATAATGGTTTGGCAGATATCTCAATTTTTATGGGAGACAATTTTTTCGTGCGCAGTCCTTATAAGCAAGCTCATTATTTATATATTTTGATTATTGTTTATTTATTTCTTTTTTTATTTTTGATGCCTTTTAACCTATGACTAGGCCTAACCAAAATAGACGAAACGAGACGATTGCAACTTGCCGAACGTCTGACGAGTTGAGACACTAAAAGTTCTGTTCTTACGGAACAAACCATATGGACAAGCTGTTTTGTTCAGCTTCGTTACATTACGTTAGCTCATTTTGGGCAACAACATTCAACTGCATTAAAGCGAACATTTTCGTCTTAACTCGTCTATTTTGGTTGGGCCTTTTGGCTGTATGTTTTTATATGAAACCTCTATGCTGAGTTCATACATTTATGGACATATATATCTATAATACTGCATACAATAGTACATTTTTTTCAATTACTTATTTTAAACTTAACTATATCATTGTCTATGGAAACTACTTACATAAAGTAATTAATCTTTCACAAATCGTATATTTTATAAATTTACAATACAGATATAAGTATATTAAGGCAAAAAGCATTTTTATTTACATAAGTTATGTAGTAATGTTATAGTATATTAAGAATATTTAATGTAAAATACTACCTATAAGCATCTTATAATAATTAAACAATTAAAATTGAACAATTAGATTTTGTCACCTTGCAAGAAATCAAAATTTTCTTACTTTAGTACAATTTTTATATCATTTTAGTTTTTGTATTTCTTTATCAAATGTATGGAATATGAAAATAAATTCAAATATAATTTATCTTAAACTAAATTCTTTTTTATCATATTGCAGTTTTAAGTTTCTTTCTGTTTTGCAGTTTTAAATCGTTATTTTACATGCTCGACCAAGACGTGAAAATAAATTGTCGTGGTATGACCTTGGGGTTAAATTTTTGGGGAATTCCTCTTCTCTTTACTACTTTTTTATACTCCACTGCATAAGGGGTATATAACTTTATCAATCCGTTTGTAACGCTCATAAGGAGGGGTGACTGGTATATAATATTATAAATTTCCATCTGAGGCGGTTTAGCCACTTGCGTTCGGAGTATTACAATTTTAGAAGCATATAGCAAAGAACGTTCATATAAAAGGGATATATTGTCGCTGCGGTAACGAATTTTTCCAGAGTGGCAACCATTTAACACGAGCGAGCCAAATTATTAAGATACTAGTATGTGCTTGGACCCTAAAAAAATTGTTATATTCAACATTTGTTTTTTCGGTGGCTTCTCCACCGTGAAACCCACCCTTCAAACGATTTCTTGGAAAACGCACGATGAAATTGGATAAACCTTTCAGCGGGCTTGTTCGAGACACTCAATATTGTAGCAATACTGCACGGTATTGCTACAATAGGAATTTTGGGCAGCATTACTGCAATATTGAGTGTCTCGAAAAAGTCCTGTCTCTAGTGAAGAACTTTAGATAAAGTAAATTATTGCCATATGGCTGTAGATTTTACTTATTTTTTACTTTTTTCGTTTTTTACTTTATACTATCTGTGACAAGCTATTATCACCAAAAGAACTGTTAAGGCTACCTTGTTTCTTGTGACAGCCGATCAAAAATATTAATTCACTTAAAAAAACATAGGATTTGAACCCGAATAAACTGCAGTTCTTTGGCATACGGTCCACGCACTTAACCATTGTTACGTCGTGACGTTCAATTTCAATTCTGATTCTAAACCAATTGTTTTTTACAACAGCCCCGAGTAATTTTTGTTACTATAGTTAGGAATATAGATATAGCTATTAGTATTATAGACAAGAGACATCATTTATAATCAAGGAATCGTTGGTTTCAAATTGATAAAACTATTTTTTTTTTTTTTTTTTGTTAACGAAATAATCCTAGCTCCGATTAATAATCTTCGACGTTTTTACATGGCGCATGCAAATTGACTCCACATCATTTAAGCAAAAACAGTCTTGAACAAATATGCATATTTTTTAGATGTCAATCATATAAACTTAATAATATATTTCCAAACTAATTATTTATTTATTGGAAACTGAAACTACAAAATTGAACAAAAAGTTCTCTATATTACATCTGAACAGCCTTCTTTAGTCCATCGTACTTATAATGCAATTCCATGCAATCAGTGTTCGATATATTTATCCAACCATTAGGAGTCATGTGATAGACTCGTACAATGCCGCCGGAGTAGGCATCTCTATAGGTCGCATGATAGATAGCTCGTTGGCCCAACTCTTGAGCCTCTTCGTCTTTTAAATCCCATTTATAGCCCGAATCTAAGACACCAAAGGCATAGATAGAACCGCTGCCAACCGAGAACACATTGCCGGGTGTGCGTGAACCCTCCGAATCAACATAGTAGAGACCTGGTCCACGCTTATCATATCCTGCCAACATCATTCCCATGCTCAGTCCCATTCCTTTGTACTCGTGGGCAATGTTGGCCATTATTTTGCTTGCCGCTGCAACAGAGATACGTTCTTTGCTGCGTAGCTCATGAAGGCGGCATTCTTTAGCCAGCACGCGATCCCAATATACACAATCGGCAGCACCACCAGCCAGTGTACCTATAATTAAAACCGCAAAATAACAACGATACACAGATATGAGTTCGCATGACTCTTACCTAGAAGATACTGATTAATCTCCACAATTTTTTTCATGGTTTGGGAACCAATAAATTGACCTCCAGTTGCTCGTGAATCTACGGCGAGAATAACACCTCCTTGGTATTTGAAGCCAAGCGTTGTAGTACCATGGTCGAAATCGATTTTTATGCCAGACTGACCACTATTGGCTTGAATTTTGTTCATGTTTTCTAAGGGCTATGAAAGGGATAAAAGTTAAGATAAACTGGAATAATCATTCTCAACTCACATTCTCGAATGGTGGCGCAGACAGGCAGTAGGGATTCACTAAATTACTAGAGTATTTCTCCATATCCCGTTCAAAATCCCTAGCTCCAGAGTTAAGCGACTTAAAGTAAGGTGCATTTGAAAGTCCACAGATTTCAGCCAAAGCCATCTTATTCCTTTTTAATCAGCAAATTAAACGAAATTATATAGTTGGAAGTATTGTAGGATGACAACTGAAAAATTTGGGCTATGAAGTTGGCGCTGTTAACGGAATTGTCAAGTCGTCAGCGTCAGGGTTGCTTATATCACGCATAGTATTGCCAGAGGTAAGGACTTAGCAAACTTCAATTTATCTTTGTAGGAGCCGGTTAACACTAGCCGTACTTCAACGACAATCAAAATATTATTCGCTTCTGGAGTTATATCGATATATAAACTTGCGTTTTATTACACTTGAGTTATAACTTTTCATTTAAGTTCATTATCACTAGGGAATATTGCGCTAAAATGCTGAAATACAACAAAGAAACCAACCAACGACGAATGTCAGAGCAAAGAGAATAAGAGTGAGTCTAAAAATTTTTAAACATTTTGAAACTCTTGCCTCACGAAAATTTTACCTTCCTACTTTCTCCTCTCTTCTGAAGACGTCAAAGTGAGTCGGTTGAGTGAGGCCAGTGTAGACAAGCACTTGGAGAGTGATAGCCTTATGTACTGTTTTATGTCAAATTAACGTGAATACTAGCACAAAAAGCTCAATGTAGCAATTTACATGCCAGTCAAAGTCAGTGATCAGTCAAAATATATTGTTGTTTTCCCAGTTTAAAAAAACAAATGCTCTCCGAGAGCGAAAATTATTATTTTACAATTCATCGTATCAGTCAAACTTTCAATTATATCAAGTTTTTTCAGAAGTTGTCGTAATCAGTATGTTATATTCAAATAGCACACAATTGTTATGCATTTTTGAGCTCCCTGTTGTATTTCTTTTCAGCATTGTCGTATTTAAATCTGCTGTTTTAACGCAGCAAAACAATTCTTAGGCTATGTGCTATTCGGAAACTTTTCACTCGTGGTAGGAAAGAAGTTACTGAGTTGAATACAATTTCTGTCTGTTGAAATAAAATTGTTATTTTTGTTGTGCCAAAAGAACATTGAAATTTTGACAACTAGAAATTTTGCCGTATTAGATTTTGTTAGTGTATTAGAGCGAGAATTTGATTTATTTTGCAAAATTGTTGATATAACTGAAAATTAACAGAATTTACGCAAATATTTTAAATTAAATTTAAATTACGGAGCAAAAAGTTTTGAACTTCTTTATGACCTTTTTAAAAGGAAGGGGAAGAGTAAGACTGCTTTTGCTTTTCTGCTCCAGACAACTACCTAAAACATTATTCCTTTAAGGATATTACCTATATTCGGCCAAGAGGTTATTCCGAAACATTAAATGCCATTTCAATGGAGACAATGCACAAACTTAATTGCATTTAAGAGTATCTTCTAGCTCTTTTCGCAAAATTGTGGAGTTTATTCCAGCGAAGCATCATGGATGGTCAATAGAGTATGAAGTGGTTAGCTATCGAGTAGCAAGTGGCTGTATGGGATTGCGGACAGTATACAATATAGTTCTACTTATTACGTAGAATTTCTTTTGCTATTTTGTTGGGATTTCCATTATTTTTAAATTCGTTGTGCTTTTTTAATTTATAATTAACAAAAAAGTTTAGCTTTCATTAATTTCTAAGTGTTTTTTTTTTCTAATTATGCTTGTGTCAAAAATTCTCTTGCCGATTGTCAAAATTTATACTAGCCCCTTAGGCTACATGAATTTTTGATAATCATATTCACCTAGCAAGTGCTAAATATTATCATTCAGACTGTCAAAATTTCATCATACGAGTGACAAGTTTCCGAATAGCACACAGCCTTTAATACTAAAGCTCGCCGAATTGAAATGCCAAAACCAAATGAAAAAATTTAAATTAATAACGCTTTATGCCTTAAATATGTAATGGATGCAGTCCACGTCCTCGATCATTTGTGTTTAAACATTTCACAACACACACAACACAATTGATCATAAGAAGCTCGGTCAATGTCCTTTCAAGGGCTGAAATGTCATTTTTTATGCAGCCCAGTAGCATGATTCCCAAACAGTTAACGATAATCATAGTTGTCGTTATCGGTCATTGCGCATGCACAGTTTCATAGTAAATGACAGTTTTCGCTAGTTAACTACAGCTACAATCGTCGATAAGGCGTTTGGGAATTCCGCAACTGGTTGACTCCAGTAGGTATTACTTGATATTCGTCAAACATCAAGTAACAAAATCAATTGAATGGCAGAAGCATGTCGTCGCCCGAGTAAAATAAGGTTGTATGTTACATTTCGCAGGTTTTGGGAAATCGCAATCAAAGCTTAGAATTGAATTAATCAATACTTTGACGGTCGATTTTATTCTACCTCTCACATATAGTAAAAAGGAAAAAAATTATTAGTTTTCAAATCGTTTAATTCACAAATTGAATATCTAAACAAAATACAGAGGATTTTCTTTTATAAAATTTTGTCGTATGTGTCAGGGGCCGTTCATAAGCTACGTTACCAATTTAGGGGGAAGGGGGTTTTTAAAAGCACTACGATAAGTAACGGAGGGGGTGGGGAGTTCAAGATATTGTAACGTTACCAAAAATTTTAAGAAAGTCTTAAAATTCTTATTGATCTTTATCGGTTCCTTGTGTAAATTTTACACACTTTTCGACTTCAAGTTGATAGTTCTTTAACATAAGTTCATTAAATCGAGCTAAGATTGGCTCAATGTAAAAATCGTATGTAAAATTTATGTTTTTGAAATTTTTTCCACTGTAAATGTCGCTGCTACCATACAGAAAAAATTTCCTTAATAGGTCCTTGTGTGTAATATTTACACACCATCATGTTGGCGCGTACATACGTACTGTTCTTCTGCTTTATTGTTATTCTTTGTTTGACAACAAATATAATATATCTATTTTGTTAACAGACGCATTAATATTTTGTTTGGTGTTTTATTTGGCGACCGCGGCGTAGTGGGTAGAGTGTGCGTCTCATACGCCAAAGAACCCAGGTTCGAATCCTCCATCTGACAGAAAACTTTTTAAACTGAATTAATTCTTCTGTTCGGCTGTCACCTCTCTGCAGACAATGGCAAACCTCAGAGAGTAAAAACTGCCATGAAAAACTTTTTGGGAACATACGCCGTTTGGAGTCAGCATAAGGTCCAGTTCTCGATCATTTGGGTTCAAACATTTCACAACACACACAACACAATTGATCATAAGAAGCTCGGTCAAAGTCCTTTCAAGGGCTGAAATGGCCATTTCGTTTAAAATTGAAATAAAAACAATAGATTTTTCTTATTTCGATGAGTATGGAAGTGATGTGAGTGGTGATTATAATTCAGATAATGATGATGACTTTGTTCCAGAGGACAATAACCACATAGTGATGATGAGTACGACAGCGATTATTACAACGTCGATTTTGTCCAATACGAGACAAGAAAATCGGCTGTTGTTAATCCTAATATTCATTTGCTGCTGTCAAAAGAAAAACAAATTTTAATGGAAGAAATGTTACGTGTAATAATTTTTTCACATCTCATCTGCTTGCTATGAAATTAAAGCAACTTCAAATGACTATGGTGGCACGATTTGTAAGAATCGAAAGCAAATTCCTTCTGCGCTGGTGGATATGAAGAGAAAAACGATTCATCATACTGAAGCTGCATTCAACCATAATTTTCGTGCTCACATGATTTCATACATTCCAAAGAAACTTAGCTTTGTTACTTTGCTCTCTATGTATCATTCGATCCACAAAAAAAAACCCCAAATTTTATAGTCAAAATAAAGGTAAAAACGAAGTTTTCAGGTGAACCGATAGCCAGTTGCCCTCTTCTGCAATATGCTCGGTATATCGGCATTCAATGCATTATTATATACACGAAAATTAATCCTGGATACATCGAGTGTAAATTATTATCTAGAGATATTTTACTTAAAAACGTGAAGGAAAAAACTCTGTGAACCTCTGTTAGCACATGCCATAGATTTAGCAGAGTTGATGGAATCTCTAGATAATAATTTACACAATGCCGGATGGAATACTCATAAAAAAAATATTAGATTATTTTTGGTCGAAATTGTCAGTCGTTGTGAACTCCATATATTAAGTAAGGTGCATGATTGCTACGAAATCCGAATGCACTTGCTGTCGTTAACAGCACCCGCAATCCAGATTTACTATCAACATCAAGTGCCACATCCCACTACAAGCCATTGCCGCTAACTCATCAATCAGTCACCAGCAAGAGAACTTGTGGCTATGTGTCCTTCACGCTCTATCTTTAATAATCACGCCAAATGGTGATATGTGTAAGAAGTATATCTGTCTCTCACATTACTATAAACTAGTCGAAAAATGTGCACATCAACGTAGCTTGAATTAATTTAAGTTGCATTTTTGTTTTGTTTTTTTAATATTTTCTCAATTTTACTTTTTTATTTTTAATTTTTTGCCTTTGTATTGCTTAAAAATTGTTTTTAATAATAATAATAATTATAATGAATAATGGATAATTTTAATTTTTAATTTAAATTTTTTATTTTAATATTAAATATTTTTATATATATATTTTTATATTTTATATATTATAAAATAAAATTTATAAAATGAAAGCAGAAATATAAATTTAATCAAATTCAAGTCGGTAATTAAATATTAAAGAACAATTGAGATCTTACAACGGCTATGTAACATATATTTTAACTCATAAAAAAATGGAAAAACTACTCAAAACGTAAAGTATAGTAGAAGGACTACGTACTTTTTATTTCTAACAAGGTCTGGATTTTATAAAGGATCTCGATTTAATTATAAATTAAATTATAAATTATAAATAATAAAGCTTAAATATTCGTTGAAAATGTCCTTTTGAACTTACATACTTACAACGAACACATACGACATTATATCACTGAACATAAAAAAACCTGAATTTGAATAAAAAATAGTCGTATGTGATTGTTCTTCGCACATACGACAGTATTTTGTTCAAAAGCTAACTAATGGCGTTTTCTTTTCTCGCCATAAAATTCTGCCCTTTGAGAATGCATTATTTTTTTAATTTTGACCTGTATTAAAAAAGTGTTGACCTGATCTTAGCCGAGAAAAGAACATAAAAATGCAACTTATTTTTTCAATGTTGTGTAGCAGGACAGTCTGCTATATCGAGAAACGTCAAATAAATTGCAAAAATCTTCCGTGAAATACCAAGACACAAAATTAAATTCAAAATGTCTGGCGACGAAAGTTTTGTTGAAAGTAAATTTGTATTTGTAATATTCCTAAACTTTAATATATATTTTTGCACTCTTAGGTTTTCAGTGCGAAACTCTTGATGAGTTTTTCATGGAATGCAATGCGAGCGAACAAGGGAGTCGATGTAATAAAAACATTTTAGAATCAAAACCATTCTTACTTAATTTGCTGTGCATTTATTAACAATACTTGCAATGAAATCCTCTACGCGATGATCTTGAGATAACAAAGTTTTGTTAAAAACTACTTAAATCGAAATAATTTCTGAAAATACAATTTATTACGATCGAAATAAATGTTTATTTATGGAAATCATATGAAAAATGACGGAGATATTGAATTTTTTATAAATAACAAATTACGAAAAAAATTAGTGCTAGGCAGAAAATTTATTTAAATCTAAAATGATACATAATGAGATTTTCAGTTAAATATACTCGTATATACTTTTATTTCAAATACAGTTCTTATATATTTATTTCATAACTTAGAAATGCTTACTGGACCTTTTCCGTTTGTATCAGACGGAAACATTGTCAGTTTCACGATGAAGCGACCAGCAGTAATCATCTAACATTCTTATTTGGCTTTTTCCTTGAAAACGCTTTTCAATTGAAAGCATCTCTTGATAAAATCGTTCACTCAGTTCATCGCTGAGTTGACCGAGATTCTTTGGGAAAAAATTCAAATGAGAATGCGGAAAATAAACTTTGATGGACATTTTGCATTCAATTTCTCCATACGCATTCAAGAATTCATTGACAAGGTCGACGTAATTGCCACTTTTTTGTTACCCAAAAAATTTTCGCATAAATAAACAGAACTTTTCCATGCTCTTCTTTCAACTTCATTTAATTTGTGTGGGAAATTTTCATCTTGCATGATTTTTCGAATTTGACAATATATATAACTGCGTCTAAATAATCTTTTCCGAGAAGAAAAAGCATGCACCTTCTTTGATTTTGGCGTCATTTAAGCCTGGTTTTCACTATGTCAGTTGTATGACGACATAAAACTTAATCAATTAAAATATCACTCGTAAGTAATCTTTCTTTTCACTTTAATGATTTGTTGAGAGAAATTTTTGTCTTTCAAACACAATTCAACTGGTCTTCGGTTAATTACTTGTCTCCAGTTTGTAAGGACAAAATTTGTGCTTCAAATTTTACCAACATGTCTGATGTGATTTCATTTCAGTTTTAGTAGAGAGCCGAGGCACAGCCGAGCGCTGAGCGGCGCAGGTCGTGTAGGTCAAGACCCGGGCGACACAAAACAGGTCGCCACCATTGATCTCTGACGGGGAAGCCCGAAAAAGGGCATACAAACCCAGCAGTTACGGGGTTACCCGAAATGAAAGAACAGCTTACAGTTTCACCCGGGGAAAAGATGCAGGTTTCCCCTGCAGATAGTTGAGAAATACAAACGATACGTTTTAATTCACATTACATGTAAAAACCTGAATTATTCATATTTATTCATTCTTTTCCATATTTATGTTTATTCACGTTTAGATTTAATTCAACTATAAATAAAATTAATTAAAAAAAAAAGGAAATGAAATAATAATAAAAAAATGAAGTTTCTAAATTTTGAAATGTTAACTTAGTTAGAACTAAAAGATTAAGCTCAACAATATGACAAAATAAACACCAAACACAACTGAAACAATCTCCGCTTTAGTTGTGTTTGTCTAACGAAACCAATATGTTATGATTTAGCAAATGGGTCTGTTGGGGTTAAACAACGACGGCAGGGAATTTCTCCCAGTGTATGTCCATAATATGTTTACACACACCCAAACTAACGTATTTTATTTTATTTTATTTAGGCTGACAGCAGCATAATCAATTTTGCTCGAAAACAAGTCATTAGTTCGAAAACAAGGCATCCAACCTGTGCCAACACGTTGTGAGTAGTTGCCAACATTTTCGAGATGGCCGCCAACCGGAAGTTGATTATTATGTTGAGGAGCAACATAAACAGAGATATGGAAATTGATTGCATAAGAATTTACAACCACCGGAAAATACACCCCAGACGTAGATGTCCACCCTATTGGGAAATCTACACCCTCACATTTAATGAAAAAAACCCAACACACCTAAAATGAACAATTCAGCACATACCGGAAGCACTTGACATGAAGTTCGAGCTTGAGCCGAGGCAATCTTAGAATAAAAGAGAGAGATTTGGCCCGACTCGAGGCAGTTGTGAATCAGCAGTGAAACGGATAGTACGTAAGTTAGAGTTTCCATTTTTGTGACCAACGCTGCACGTCAACGCAGCAGTCAAAGAAAATTTGCTCAAACGAGACATAGCCCAGCCAACGCCGCTGCAGAGGACAGCCAAAGGCAGTACGGCCGAGCACAGTCAGGAGCACACGGAAGCAGCAGATAATTCCAAGGAAACCCAGTCAGGAAACCGAAGCAGCGACGTCGACGTTCACCGACAAGCTACGCCAGCGCCGACACGGGCAGCAGAAGACACCCCGGCGGCAGCGCGCAGCCTGCAGGTAGGTCTGTGAGTTAACATAGCAGGATAGAAGATAGATAGGGAGTGAATAGGGAATTAAGTTAGGTTGGTAAGGGGTATATGCACTCTGCCAAGTAGGGAAATTGATTTTAAAACATTCCAGAGTTAGTCGAGCATAGGGAAATTCAGACCTTCCTATGGTAAGGGGTATTTGCACTCTGCCAACTAGGGAAGTCTGACATTTCAAGAGATTCCGGGAGAACAGACAGTAGGAGCTCTAGCAGCCTTGGTAAGGGGTATATGCACTCTGCCAAATAGGGGCGCTAGACAATATAAAAGGAGAACGCGTGAGGGAACCGAGACAGCTTATGGTGAGAGGTATATGCACTCTGCCAATTAGGGAAATCTAAATTGTAGAAATCGTAAGGTGAAGTAGTGAGCCAGGCCGAGTTGTGAGTCACAAGGACGTGACGTATTATAGCTTTGGTAAGGGGTATTTGCACTCTGCCGAAGTTATAATAGCAGCAAACCAATTAGCCAGGGCGTTAGGGCATCCACACCTTCCTTGGTAAGGGGTATTTGCACTCTGCCAAAGCTCCCAGTTCCTCCATCCCATTTCTTATCAGTAGAGTTAGAGACGCACCCAGTAGGGCGAAGTAGAGCAGGTTGCTCACACTCTACAACCGTGCTGCCGCCGGTACTATCGACTGGAGAAACACCACGCGGCTGCCCTTCGGAGCTGTAGCCGACAACCTACGGTCAACGGACCCAACAGCGACGTGCACATGAGGATTTGGTGACACCTTTCTTTCTTTTATATTACTCTTTATTATTATTATTACTTAAGAAATTTATAACTATACTTTTAAACGCTCATGAACTTTACGTAAATTTTGGAAATAGATACTCTAAAGAGGTATCATTAGATAATTTGTATTTATTTCTTCCAACTAAACATTGGATAATAAAAATTATAACGTTCGATTGTAATTTGTGCGTTTTATTTGGAGTCCTTAAATTAAAAGATTATAAATTTTTGGCACGACCCTGGACAGCCGCTTTGCTGTCCCAGCTATGGACCCAGGTCAACTGGGAGTCGTGACAAGTTGGCGTGTTGAATGAAAATATCGAAACCGATCTTGATTTTGACACCCCACTGTTGCCTGCATTTTATATAAAATCACATCCAAGTACCCACAGTTAACGCTTAAATGAACTTGTTTTCTATTTTATTTTTATGTTCAATCATTCTCCTTTTACATTACACCATTTTCGTGGTGGATGAGTTATTTCTAAGTGTTTTTTTTTTTAGTGTGTAAGCTGTATATGTATATAACTGGGACAACACGTCTCACTGTTATTAGTAATGCCGGGAGCAAGCATTGTTTTCACACGTTAAAATGAATGTAACAATCATATGTATTTTCGATTCGTAGCCAGTATTGCTAGTCGCTTTTTCTTATTTTATTTTTTTTAGAACAACACAACTATAGTTCTAAGTTTCTTGTCATTTTTTATCTCTTAAGAATTGTTCAATGTATAAATGATTAGAAAAAGAAAGTCTCAATAAAATTGAATTGAATTGAATTAAATAAAATTGTTCTATATTTTTTATATAGCTCAATTCAATAATTCAGTTGTTTTTAATTTTTCTCCATTGTTAAACATAGAAGAAATGCCAACGTTTTGGTATTTTCCATTTGCTTGACAGCGATTGACCATTGAAATAGACATAGTGAAAACCAAGCATTAGCCCGGGAAACATCGTTTTTAAATATGAAAAAACTTCACATTCTGTGTAGAGTCGTTTTACAAACTGCTTCATGCAAACCAATTTTATGCAATGGTGCCAAAATGAATATTGACAACATTACTTTCATCAGTTATAAACGATTTTCGCGGTGACCACTCACTGCGTTCGTAGTGATCCTTCGCACGACTGTCCCACTCGCAGAGATAGCATGGACTCTTTGTATAAATAATATAGTGAGGACTTTTACTTCTAAGACGATATGGCTTTGATGTTTTGTGTAATCAATTTCCCTCAGAATCTTCGACATAGTCACGTACATTTCTTTTATATCTGTAGCATATGCTATGTATGGGAACTGATGGCAATTGACTCTCGTTGTGTAACAGTAACGCTTTTAGACCTACAAAATTTATATATGAAACGTGATTCTACCATCATGAATGAGTCTATACTTACTTTTACAAGATCCATCAATAAATAACCGCCAATCTTTTGGTTGGTTCTCGCAATCCAGGCAAGAGAAAAGCTCATTAAAATTGGTGCAATAAAAAAATTGCTGTCGATATCGTCCAGTTTGAAAAGTTGTTCGAAAGCAGTTCGGTCATTATCCCTTGCAAAAGTAATTTTAAAGTTGCTTCTTAAAATATTCCACTTTTTCAGTCAAGATGCCAATGTCTCTGTTTCAATGTCTCAGTTCTAAATTACGTACGACATCCATATAATCCTCATACGACACTTAATGCCATTCTGACGATGCAGATCCAGATGGAAGAAATATTTCATCGTTTTTTTCTTCACGTGAACTTTCACTTTTAGGTGTACAACAGTTAATTTGGGTTTCTATTGGGTGTAGAACATCCTCTTGGGTTTTCTGTCACAGCTTGTTCATCTATTTCTTTTCTTAAGACGGGCTTAGAAGCTGTGGGGACATTAGCATATCGTAAGCAGTCACGGGCTTTATATTGATGACCTACGATGTAGGATTGGCAGAAGTAGCAATCCTTCAGCTTGTTAAAAAGTTGCCAAACCATTGGGATTGAAAACGGCAAACGATTTTCCCGATTTCAAAATATATCAGTGGTTCCATGTCAAATCGGACGTTTTTCACATATTCGTAAAAATTTGTTACTTTGCACGTCGATAGTACTTGCATATATTTTGTTTCATTTGCATATTCTTTGTTTCATTTTTTTTGCAATTTTTTAGAAACTGCCCACACAAGTTTTACCTACAAAATACTTTGATTTTTTAAAATTTATGTAAAATATGGTATAATTTATGGCTTTTTGTATATTTTGTACTTCTGACGGTATTTTATTATTTTTCAGCTAGTAATATACCTAGAAATATAAAAACAAAGTTGTTTAGAATCAAACTACTAAGAGAATATGTATGACTACAAGGCTCAAAGGCCAACTTATAAGTTAATGAGTTCCAGACCCAAGCGGAACCATTAAACAAATACTGTTTTGCTCTTTAGCTGGCTAATGAAATGGGGATTGAGAATAGTTTTACTTTAGGACCCACGCCCTTTTCTTTCTTTTTTTTTTCTTAACGTGTATTTGGAGCCCCTAAATTCTGAAAGTTTGAAAAGTTATATTTTTTCGTATACGAAATATCCATATTTTTTATACAGAAGAGTTTTTTTTATACAAACTAAAAGGGTAAACTAAGATCGATTAAATTTAATATAAACTGAAAAATTCCATCGCATCCTTTAAAAACTTCGAAGTATTGAAGTTGGATCAGTGAACGATTCCAATGATCATACAAGTGCTCTAAAATTAGTACGGTTTGATTTTAATTGGTGCCGATCATGATAGAATAAGACAAGGTAGTGTTAGTAGTTAAAATTCTTTCTTGTGCTATGTACCGCACCTGTCAAACCCAGGTTTTTACGAATAAAAACAAAACAAATAACAAAATTTGCAAACTATAATATTCTATGTGCTTGACAGCTGCGGTACCCACCGCTCCGAGACGACAGTACCTTGTTAAATATACCTTGGTGCCAATGAAGATTTTACTTTGATTTTTTAATAAAATGAAGTGCTTTGTAATGAAAAAGTTCAAAATGCACCCAGAGTAAAAATTTTTAAAATTCATGTGTGTGTGTGATTTAAAAAAGGTAAATACCACCTTGTTCAAAAAGAAAGGTTCATTCACACTGTGAACTGTCCGATTCGAAAATTTTTTTTAGTAGGTTGCCACATGTGTCTATGGCAAGGCTGCCAAATATCAGCGCTTCTCGTTGACATTTGGTAAAGTGACAGTGTTTTGTTTACAAAAACTTTTTTCGTGTCTTCAATTTTTACGATGGAAGAAAAATACCGGTTAACAGTGTGAATGAACCTTTCTTTTTGAACAAGGTGGTATATAAAGATCTGCTAAACACATTTAATTCCATGATAAGGGATATTTATAAATTGTTTTAGATAAATATGTTAAATTTTCAAAAGATATTTATCGCTGCGATATTTAATAATATTTTTTAATGAATTCTTGATATCATAAAGAATGAGCGCCGCTAAAAATTTAAAATCACCGCAACTTATGAATGTACAAATTGTGTCATAATTTAACTTCAGCCTATGGGAGTTGAAGCTGATGTATTTTTAACGATAATTTTAAACTGTTTTTCCTTGTCGAAATTTTGTGAAATTAGCTTTCACGTATTTACAAATTAGCATTGAATTTTCAAATTTTCACGATTTTTAGCTCCTTAACCATTCGAGACCAACAAAATGTTATAGCACCAATACGTTTATAGATACAAATAAATTAAATTAAAGTTATTAGTAAAATTATGCCTTCGTCTGAAGGTTTTTCATTTCCATTAAGTTTTGAGGTTTTTTTTAAAAAACTTCGGATGTCACAAGATCCACAAGTGTCCAGTTACCTAAGTAGTTGAGACAAAGTTTCTTGTTAGTTTGTTCAAGCCACAAACCATAATTCTGTAAAGTTTCCTGGATGTAGAAGGGATGCATGCATGGGCGTATCAAGACTTTTATATAGGGTGGAACTGGTTTTGAATAAGTCCTGAAATATACATATAAATAATGTGTAAATTAAGGCATCAATAGTCGGTTATGTATTGCCGTCGATTATCGTTTCAAAATAAAAAGTTTATCCAAAAAGTTTACATTCATTCCCTTTTTCTTAGCACATTTGTGTATAAATTTTTATATCCGATCTCTACAACTTCATCAAACAAATTGAAAATAGAAAAAATAAAAATTGAATAAGGTATTCATAAATCAATAGCTCCTGTCAAACGATTTTTAAATGTGTGAAATTTTTTATTAAAGCTACTTTGCTCTACTTGTATGGGTTCACAGCAAAATACGTTTGAAATGTCGTATAGAGCAAAGTGGAGAATGTCCTTTTGAATTTGAGCTCAAGGATTAGGAAATATGTTTTGGGATTATTATTTTTACATAAATTTATGGTGAGACATTTAAAAAAATCCCATCGTACAGTTTTTGACAAAAATACATTCAAACTTTAGCATCGATTTACTCAAATGTGTTTTTTGCACGTAGAGCACATTAATCCCCGAACGACGATATGATTCACGAAAAAAAGTAAAAAAAAAAAGGAAATTTAGCTAAAAGTAAATTATTTCAAAAACATTTAAAAATATGATCACATTTTAGTTCTAGAGGCCAACGAAAGTTTTTCCAAGAAAAAGACACTATTTTAAATTTTTCTATTTAAGCTCCATTTTATTTTAGACCAACAATTTTGTTACATTATTGAAGTCTAACTATTCAAGACTTATCCCAGACATTTTGGTTCAAAAATATTCGTCGATAAGGTAGAACTGCAATGCCGCATAAGACCTTACATTTTTACAAAATAAAAATATTACATATTAACATATTCGGTATTCAATTTTCATAAAACATATTTAATTTAAAATTGCAATAAACTAGTAAGGGTGGAGCTTCGGCAGGGTACCGAAGCTAAAATACCCCCCGCCATCATATTGAAGTATATTCGAAGTCTTTAGCCACGTCATACACAATGACATTCAGTATTATATATTAAAGAAAGTTTTCCTATTTTGATGACGTCACTTTGTATGGGAAGTAGGCGTGGTTTTGATCCGATTTTGCCATATATCATAGAGATGAAATTTCAAGACATTTCATTAACTTTTGTGGATTTTTAAGAGACTTAACCTTTAAAATAAAGCCAATTGGTATGGGAGGTAAGCGTGGTTTTCATCAGATTTTTCCAAATTTCATAGCCAGGATTAAGACTGCAGAGAAAAACTCACCTGCTAAATTTCAAAGCATTTCTTTAGTTTTTGTGGATTTTAAAGACATTTTACGGTGAATATAAAGTCACTTTGTATGGGAGGTAGGCGTGGTTTTCATCCGATTTGGCCCATTTTCGAACTTGCCGTCGAATATGCCGTTGCACAATGCAATAATAGGAAATATGTAATCCGTACAGATGTCGAAACAATGGCACGATTGCATATTTGCTATTCTTGCACCGTGCAACGGCCATATACTAGACATAGAGAATATCCCCTACTGTAAAACTGAGCGTAGCATTTTAACTCTACTCAACTCTACTATCAACTTTGCACCTTTGACATGCTCCGAAGTGAGAGCCACTACCAATTAACTTTGTTGGGCTGAAACGGCTTTTAAAGCTTATTTTTATTATGTTTTCATGCAAAAAATTCTTCTATAAGCTCGCGTTATATTTGTAAATTGCTAAATTTAGTGTAAATTTGAAATCCGAATTGAATATTACACAGACGAGAACTTTTAAAACGTCGAAACAAGTGTCATTTTTTCTCTTCTATCAGAATACGTTGACAGAAGTCTGCAACTTTAGAAAAAAATGTCCATGTAGTGTAACCAATTAGAGCAGTATAATAGCACAATGCGGACATATTTTCAGCTTTGGAAATTTCTAACATTTTAAAAATAAATATTTATTTAAAAAATGAAAGCATCAGAAAGGCACTAGGAGACTATGAGATATTATCAACATGATAAAAATATGTTCAATCATCATTACTATACATAACTACCCATGAGTGTTGCCAGCCTCATCTGACGATAAAATAGGTTAAAATGCTAAACTGCAATATATCTTCGTAAGGCTACACAAGTTATTTTGCTGCAAAATCGTTTCACGGCTAATTTCCAATTTGCATTTATACTTTTCAAATTATTATACTGGACCAAAGTACAAAAAAATTAATTTGCCTATCCCTATTCCCTATTCCTCCCGTCATGGTATCCTTTAAAGAAGAACAAACAGTTGATATCCATAAGTCGCATAGGTAAGTGTCGAGAAAACTATGTCGATATCGGAGAAAAAGAATTTGCATAAGAAATGGAATATTTTGCATTATCTAGGCTTTGCAGTATCAGTGGGCCTTTCATCGAACCAGCTTTTTCAGACGATCTTCTGAATTAATGAGAACAAAGGGTTGGCTCAGAAACATCAAAGATTTGAATAACTTAATGATTATGCAGTGAAATTAAATTTATGAACTTCTGTACGCAACATTCGCGTAAACCATACAACAGTTTAATTGATTACGGTAAGTAAATCCATTACGCACACATCGCTCTAAGCTTAAACTCATAAAGCTTAAACTTACCAAAATATACTGCTAGCGAAGCTTATGCTTTGCAGCTGCGGTGACATAGTCTATTTTTTACCTGTGTAAATCCTTCGATTTTTATTTGTGTCAAACTGTTGCTTTTGGTGCGCATTCCGAAAGCCTTGGCTTAACTTTTTTATTATTTTCAAATGTTTTGCATTAAGTATTCAAAGGGATCTTCAAAACTTTTATGCATTTATGATCAACATTACCACATTCATTGCCAACACACAACACACACGTGCATACTTATGTTCGCATATTCATGTACAGGAGCATAAAACAAAAATTATTACTGCTCACTATATCGTAAAGATCACCATTAAGTTTCAGATGAAGATTTTTTATTTATTGCCAATTTTATGCAGCGTATATGAAGAAATATTTTATTACTTAGCCATTAAAATATCGTTAATGTTGCTGCAGCCTGTGAACATCCTTTCCGCTATAACATTATGGTATACATATGTCAGCACTTGAACAAAACATCATTAAATATTTTTAACGACCTTGGAAAGAGTGTGTATGTACAATCTCTTTGAATTTAATCCTTATTCTCTTTTAACTTCCCTATAGGAACAAACTAACTTGTTTTTAAAAACAACTAATTAAAAAACTAATTTAAAATAAACTTGTATATGAACTACTTTGAATTATATTAAGGCGGCATCCACTGCAATTGTAAATAGTTTTTATTGCATTATATATGAAGTAATTGAAATACTTTTTAAAAACTAGTGATTCATAAACTACTTTGAATTATATTAAGGTGGCAACAACTCTGATTTTAACATCTTTTAATTGCAAATTTTTATTTGATTACAAGTTTATATATATTTAACCATGTTATTTCATCAAATATTATTAACTTTAAAAATTTTATTAACTTTTAGTTACTTTAAGGTAATTAAAAAAATAATTTAAATATAACTAATTTAACAAGTAGTTGAAAATATATACAGACGAAAGTCAATTGACTTATTTAGCGGACATGACCATACAAAATATGTTAGTTCGTTCTATGGAAAAAAGTCAGAATTTCAACTTGTTGTGGTTGACAAAAAACTACTTTATCAACTACTTTTTAATTAGTTGATTTTCCTACAAGTTAGATACAAAAATGTGTATTACTACTACGCAGGTACATATACACACTCAGAAAAAAAAGTACATTAAACAACCGTAAAACTAACATTTTTAGTTGACAAAAGTCGTCCGACATTAGGAAATGTTAAAATTGATATTATGCAAATGTACTTTTTACATTACGAAACTTACGTTGAAAAATGTTTAACTGATAAGATAATGATGTTATTTTAACATTGAAAATTTCACAAAATGTCATAACATTAATGTAGTAAATACATTTAAAATGATATGAAAAAATGTACAATTAATATTTTATAAATGCAATTCTGATATTATGATCATGTTGATTTTACCTGTTTTAATGTTGAATTTAGTGAGGAAAACGTTAAATAAAACACTGAAAATTTTCTTTTGATTTATTTTTATTCATTAAAATTTTTCCTTAAATTGTACATAGTTTATTTAAAATTTACTTAAAATAATTTATTTCTAATTAAAGAACTTCCATCAGGAATATAATATAAATGATCTGGAGGACCCGTAAAAAATGTAATGTCCATTATTTCAAAAAATTCAAATTTAGAACCTTTGGTATCGACTGATAGTGTTCATCAAAATTAACAATTCTATTTTGCGGCTGTAATCGTGATCACAGACGGAGATGGACAGAGGGACACACGGAAATAAACAGGTGGTGATGCTGACCAAAAATATATAAACTTTCCTATACCTGCCATGTCTCCATATTGACGTTGCAAACGGAATGACAAAGTTAATATAACCCTTACGCAGAACGCGTTGGGCATAATAAATAAACACTTAATTGTAAAACTCGCTGTAATCGAGATCACAGACGGATACACGAAAATTAACTCAGGTGGTGATGCTGATCAAAAATATATATACTTTTCTATTCTTACGCAGAACGCGTTGGGGTATAAAAAATAAACACTTAACTCCAAAACTCGCTGATGATGAAGTGCGGCTCCTTTTGTAGACATCCTGCTCATCAATCAATCTTCGTACGTTCGGCGAACAATTTTCATTTTGGACATTCTCTGGGAACTAAATATATGATTTAATTAACAATATTTTATTGCTTTTAATTGCTGTATTAAACGTATTTGAACTGTATTCTATTCTTGAACAATGTAAAACGGATTATATATTGATATCAACATTTATAATGTTAAATATATATGAAATACTATCAATTTTACAGTAAAACACTGGTAAACTAGAAAACATTTTAAATGTAATTTTAACATTAACAATTAATATTGCAACGTAAAACATTAAATTAGCAATTTGATATTTTTCTTATCACTTTAACATAATATACGTACATGTCAACTTAACATTTTTTAACGTAAAATCAACCTTTTCTGATTTACATTGGAAATAGCATTACAAAAGGTTAATTTTACATTGCTGCTTTTTTCTGAGTGCAGAGAATGCGCATGGTCATTGTGCTATGAAAACTCTATTGATTCTTTAAATATCATAGTAAATTCGAATTATTTATTGAACTAATTTTATACTTATTACACATTAAAAATATATTTTGTTTGTTAAAATTTTAAATTTTCAAATTAATTTAAGATATATACGTATAAGCTCTTTACTTGGGAAAAATTAAAAATTCATATGTTTCCGAAATATTTATTTCCATTTATTAAACCTAAGATTGAAATAAATTTATCAAAAAATATAGCAAACAAAAAACTCTACGTCTACGATAATATCTGTGTCTTTTGTTTACATAAAATAAGGGTATGCCAAATATCTGCATAACCTTATAATGGCTGCATTCTATCCGAAAGAGCGCTCAGGTACCGAAGTAGCATAAAGTCATGGCAGAATTATAAGGTAGGGCCGACTCGGAGAGGAATGAAGTAGAAAGCAGAATAAAGCGGGCTAGATGTTAAAATCAGCTGTTCCTCTCACGTTTCTTTATGTTCATGTTTCGCAGTCGATTTTAGGTTAAAATTTTTACAGATTTTTTTTTGCCATTTTAAGACTTCTTTCACATTTTAAAGTTGTTATTACACTGTTTGAATAATAGTTTCACTCAAACTATCACAAATTTAACACACGCGACCGCACTACTTGCAACTTGGAAACATAAAAATTTTTCTTAATTTGCAATTCCTTGTAAATTCGTCGTTTTGACCACTTACCAACCGTTTCATTATCCACTATTCGTTGACGCGTGAGGGCACTGAGCCAACCAGCCCTACCTTATAATTCTGTCATGCATAAAGTGATACTTTCTGCTGAACTATTTTTTTTTCGAAATGTCAAACGGCAAACAGCTGTTCGACAATAAATGCTTTTTGTCTCAAATTTATTTTTTTTATGTTCTGTGTGCACACGTTTCAAACAAATAGTTTTAATTAAAAGCACTACTAAGCAATTTAATAATTTAGTAATTAATAAATTTAATATATGGTATATTTATCTGTCAAAATAAAGTAAGCGTAAGCTGATCAACTGAAGTAGCATAAAATATTTTCGCTACCTATGATGGCGACCTCTCAGGGAACGTGTTGTGCGAGCACTTTATGCAACATACCATTCAGCCCGAAAGTTGTTTAACAGCTATGTAGCAAATTTCCCGCTGAATGCAGCCAATGATTGAAACATGATTGTACCTGCTGAACGCAGTCATTTATTTCTGCTAGTTTTGACAGATGCGGGTACAATTTTTGTGAGAGGTGGAAAAAACGCTTTCACCTGGTTTTCTTACACCATGTTCTGAATATTGTTTTTATGGTGTTGACAGTTTTGTCATGTTATGAGCTTTTGATAACATTTTAGAACAAGACATTTTAACAGTTGTCAATAAATTTATAATTGTCAATCACCAGAATAAGGCTATAAGCAATTGAAACTAAAGTATAGAAATTTTAGATTTTATATGGTAAATTATCATAGAAATAGTGGCAATCTGCGGGCAGGAATTTTTTAAGTCTTGCAAGTGGCCCCACTTTTTTTTTTGATATTACTATTTTCTCTGTGTAAAGGCAATCAGGGGAAATATCTTTAATTGCAGACTTCGATCTCTGTGGGAGTAATTTATATTCGTCTGTTATGTTAGTTTTAAAATAAATTGGTCCTGACGAGTCATATGCCAAGGCCCGAAGCATGTTTACTGTTAAATCGCCAATACTTCTGCCTAAAATTAAAAATAAAGGTTTGAATATACAATACACTTTTTTTCAGTGGAAAATATATATACCTGAACGAATCGACGAGTATATCTTAAAAGTACTCTCGAAATTTATAAAATTAAAATTAATTCAAATGGTGTACTGGCAGAGGTGAGGGAATTTTTCGTACTTTCTTAATGAGTTGAACAAACTGAGACGGCAAGTTTATTTATTTTTTTTTAAGCTTCTTTCGATAAGGGAATGGGTTGTATAGCATTCCATTTGCGTATGGCCACTTATTAAAAACTTTTGCTGAATGGATATATTAGTTTCCTTTGAAAAAGCAAGCAAGGCGTTAAACAAAACAATGTTACGATTTTGGTGAAAACATCTATCCGAGTAAAATATGATGTGGTGTATTTTAGGCGATCGAGCATGGAAAATCCTAAAGTGCTTTATAATGCATGTAGCAAAAACGGAAGAGACTAAATTCGCATCTGTTTCATCCCAAACAATTATCATATATATGCGTTATCACATTATAGATTGTGAAATTGTGTAGTTTCAGTTTCCTTTTTATAATATGCACAACTTGTGTTTAGTTGAGGCACTAATTTTACTGCCTGCACATCCATACAAAATACTCCGCATAACCCGGATTCAGCATGTTTTATGTCATTCTGCTTTTCTATACGCATGGATGTTATTTCTACTCTATGTTTTCTGCAGTGTTCATCTCACTCATTATTTGCTTCATGTGATACGCATAAGTCGCATAGATCCTTTTTTGGCTTAAAAATGGAACAGTTTGATGTCTTTATGAATTCCGCGAAAATTGGATATGATAATTTCGTGGCTTCATTTTCTTTTTCGGAGTCACACTCGTCGACATAAAGTTTGTAAATTTCTTGATACGTTGAGTAATCCGTTTCGAAGTATAACTTCTTGCTATCTTTTCGGCAATACATTTTTCGACTCCATTTTTGGCAACTTCGCTAGCCATTTTTGTAGAAAGGCACTCCATTGTTCATTGTGCTTACCTGTCGCTGATAGTTAGCAGACTAGCGCAAAGTTAAAGATCTGTCGGGACTGTCTTGTGTACCGTGTTTACCGCCTTTGGCAATCCAATTTCGAACCATCTTTTCCTTAAGTCCTATGGTTAAAAAAAAACATTTTGCGGTACACTTCCCAGCTAGAACAGTAACTGTTACATACGGCGTATATAACACGAGCGGTCACACGAATCTTGTGACTCCAAGTAAAATTTTCCATATAAAACTTGTTACTTTTGTTCAGGCGTTGATCAAAATGTCACAAGTTTTTCCTATACGTGTGATCTGGCATCTCTTTCTGCCACTCATGTTTAAGCCATTAAAAAAAGCTTAGCTGCTATGCTCACACCAATACCGAATTCCTTAAGGAAATCACAACAAATTCACTTACTTACTGAAATGTGTTAGGGCGTGCGCAACGCCTTTCCGACCGTAGCCTAGTGGTTAGAGCTTTGGTCTACAATGCAAACATACGTGGGTTCGAACCCCACTCAAACGAAAACACAATTTTTTTTTTTATTTCTTTTTATTATTTTTAAGATATTGTTAAATATAATCATCAAAAAGGTATAGAAATTTTTGAAAAAAAATATTCACAATTTATTTAACAAAAAATTAATAACTTTTTAATAAAATTATTAAGGATTAATATATTTACAATAAAAAGGTTTATAAGAAAAAGTTAACAAACAAAGAAGACTACATACAGGCAAAAAATTAAATAATTGAAATAAATTGAAAATATTTACAATGAGAGTGCATGAATGTATACATGAATAATTGTTTCTATAAATGTTTTAAAAGTTCAATCAAAATTAGTAAAAAAATTTACAAAAGAAAAAAATTTAAATGAATGAAATAAAAACCAGCAGATCACCAGATAGACATGCAAAACAAATTTGTTATAGTTAACTAAAACAAATAATAAGCTAATAATAATAATAATAATAATAATAATAATAATAATAATAATAATAATAATAATAATAATAATAATAATAATAATAATAATAATAATAATAATAATAATAATAATAATAATAATAATAATAATAATAATAATAATAATAATAATAATAATAATAATAATAAAAATAATAAAAACTAATAAATGCTAAAATAAAATTAATTACTGTTCCGATTTTTTTTTATCTCACGATGCTGCTGCTGCCTATATCGGTTGTGACTCAGCTCTAAATATTTTCGTACGCCTTTGTTGTACTCAAACTGCCCTTCTTTTTTGAAAACATCTGCAAGAGAGAATTTAATGAGAAAATAATATGTGCATTGGAAATAGACGCAAACCGTACCGAAAAGAGTTTTGCTTACTAATGTATTTTGCATGAATGACTTCTTGCCAAACTTTCCATCGATGTTATATTGAAAGGAGAAGTCATCAACAAACAAATTCTTAAGGACGTCGTCCAGAGATCCAGACGATCCTTTTAACTTAAATATGAGAGCCTTCTGCAAAAATTAATTTTAAATATCATATATAACTACAAGTACAAAGTGATTAATTTTTTACCATTGACATTTCATAATCAATATTTTTAAGCTTTTCCTCTACATCCAAACAAGCATCGATTGTTGATATCGGTAGAGAGGATATCTCGATTGCAATGGGATCATCCGTCTCTCCTGTCATTCGACACAGCGACTGATGCACTCTTTTTATAAGATCTTTACATTCTCGCATCATTTTGTTTTGTGCTAGTGTCTCGCTTCTTTGAATAATCTGAAAACATATAATATTTTTAAAGCAAACTTTTGTTTTTATAAGATAGTAATAAAATGAAATAGTTTTTTGTTCCATATCGACGGTTAAGCTCAATTAAGTGATAAGTGACCTTTTTGGCGAAAATAGGCTAACTGCAAGTGATAAGTTAAGAAGTAAGTGCCACGCTAATCCTTATAGTTACTTACAATATTGTTGTGATTGTTTTCTAACATGGTCAAACGGTTTACCACGTTTTTTATTGATGACAGGAGGGTATTTTGATTTTGAATCACTATCGTTTGGTTCGATATCACTGTCTTTAGAAGATTTTTTACATCTGGAAAATGTTTTGATTCAGTTACTCAAATAAAAAATATATATTACAAAATTTCCTCTGTCTGTCGAGCAACTTGGTATTTCAACTTCCTCATTAAAACTTCGTGTTGTATGAAATACCTTCCGTTTGCGCTTAGGGCTTATAACATCTATAAACAGGCATCAAAAATATCAGTTATTTTCAAAATTTCAGTTCAAAAAGTCATACGGAAGGGTTGGTTTATTCGATATTTGAATATAGCAGTGTGATGCATGTCAGCTGAGGAATAATAATCTTAAAAGATTTTAGTCTTTCTGATTTTTTTAAAAAGTCATCATATCGCACACTATCTCCAAAAGAGACGCAACTCAAAATTTTAAAATTTTCAGGAGAAGCAAAAAAATTTTTTTTTTAATTCATGAGTAAGGAGAGGAGTGAACAATTTTGACAGTTGATGGAGGTAGTCACTACGATTAGTTTTACATTAAAAAAAAAATTATTAAATTATAAATTATTAAATAAACAGGGTTCGGAAAGGTGCGCACCCAAAAGCACCATCACCGGAGCTCTATGCAGTGTGATGCGCTTTCAACAGCAAGCACATCTGAAAAGTGCAAACAGAGAGCGTCGACATGCTTTCTTAACTCTGAAATAAATTATAATCAAAGAAATGTCTACTTGTTTGTATGTCTACTTGTATTTCTTACTTTCAACAATAGCGCATGGATGGTTATAATTTATTTTTCGGTTGCGGATTGGACTCAGCATTTCTATAAAAATTAAAAAAGATTATTTTAGTAAAATAGCAGATAAAGTGATATTTATACCTTCAATAAGAGTAGTTGGATCATCGAAATCAATTAAATCCACTATAATTAAAATAATTAAAGTGTTAGTGATTAAATGAGAAAGAAAGTAATATAAATTGAAATGATTAAATGAAAAAAATAAAATTAAATTAAATGAAATAAAACGAAATCAAAACATTTTCAGAAAATAAAGATATATTAAAATGAATAAAAAAAAAAATAATATTTTAACAAAATAATAAAAAAATAATTAACAATGAAATAAAACCAAAAATAGTGAAAATGTGAATTGAGAGTTAAAGTAAAACAAATTAATTTAAAAAATTGTGAAAAACATGATGCAAAATCGGTATTAAGAGGAATTTATTTAAAACCGGGACTGCAAAATATTTATAATCTACTTCCGTCCTTTGTATTGTAATTATGTCGTTACTAATGTCACTACCTAATAAAATACCCAATCCTGAGTATGACTGTAGTGGCTCCTGAAAATAATCTTCTACCGTTTGAAATTTGTGTCCTAAAACTACATCCAAGCTACCTTCTTTTTTAATGTCTATTATTTTAAGAGGACCTATCTTCTGACTGAAACAATAACAATCATTTTCTTTTCTAGGATTTAATGTGAAAGACCCTATTTTCAATGTTTTATTAAATCCTAACCCTTCACTATTCTGTTCTTCTAATCTTAAGTAAAGCTGTTGTAAAATTTTGTTTGGAGTTTTAATAATTTTTTTTAAATGCTGCATATAATTCTCAAATTTATAAGCCGAAAAACTATCTAATGGTCCATACTCTTTGCAACAATCTACTAAATGCAACAAACCATGAACATTAAAACTAATCAAGTGGTCCCCAAAAATATCTCCAAACTGTTCTACAAGCTCTTTTAAAATTTCTTGAGCTACATTACATTCTTTCCTATACGTTCTTTCACAAGAAATAAGCCTGATACCTGCATGCAATAATGTAAAATTATAGTAAATTTCACTACTTATGCTATCTTTCAATACATAAATTCCCAGATATAGCAAAAACTGCCTAAACTCAGTTGATTTCCAATTGGAAACTTCATCTAAATTCCTACAGACGCGACCAAATTCTGAAGGAATGAATTTTGAAACATAGTTAAATCGTTCGTTCATTTCAGATTTCTTCCCTAATTTAATATATAAGCGAACTAACTTTTTTACAACACCTAAGTCTACCAAGTGCATAGGATCTAAAGGAAATTGAGAAACCATACCTATCTGTGCATTTTCTAAAACGTTCAGATTTTCCCTAAAGAAATTACTGTGATGTGAAATATCAACTCTACTTTTAAAACTAATATCTGTTCGTAATGAAGAAACACTTTTTGAAAAAGAAACCCTATGATGGCTATAATTTCCTACCTGACAGCATTTGGGGCAACTGTTTTTTCCAGTAAATGACTGGAAGCCTGTAATAAAAGCTCGTGCTGGAGAGTCCCAACAAAAAAGCCTAATACCAAATTTTTTTAAAACACCATCTACCTTTATACCATTAGTACTTAAGAGCATTATTTCTTCGGAAAATTTTTTTTAGAAGTCATTTGCATGACAAGGTTTTTCCATACCTGAAAAGCAGGCAATGGTAAATGGGCACTCTTGAGGAAATCCCACAATTGCGCCAAGAATTTGCCATAAAACCCTACTAGAACTATGAAAAAGTTTTAAACCATCAATCCCTACGTCAATTAAAACCTCACTACATTCTTTAAGAAAAGGGAATGAATTTGCCTGAAAAAAAGTCTGAATTCCTATATATAAAAATTCCCCTTCCGGCATAATTTCTACCTCGACTTTCTTTCTATTTGTTTTAAAAAGGCTTTTTGCTGATAATGGTAAACCATCAACACCTATTCTATTGAGAGTTTGCAGAAGATCAGAAACAACGTTATGTGAAACTTTGTTTCTGATAGCCCAGGACCTTATCTCTCCTAATTTATCTACCTCAGTTAAGTTATCAGAAAACACATCCCTATCACTAAACTCATCCCTATCGCTGCTGCTATTATTAACGTCTTGGAATCCATATACCTTATCGTTTACCTGCATTTCTACGTCCACTTGCATCTCAACGTCCACTAACATTTCAATTTTGGATGCACTTTGTCCACAGTCCCTTTGTCCACTCACAACATTATTCACTATTTTCACAATTGAGGATTTCTTTAAATTTTTCCACATTATCAAGGAAATCTTTTTTTTCCTTGTACAAGAGACCATCAATTGTTTTTTTACTCATTGTTAACTTTTTGTTTTGATATTTTTCGTTTTGTTTGATTTTTAATTTATTTTATTTAATTTTTGTAAAACTTCCGTATGATTGCAGCGTTCACTATGATTTGATTGTTTTCTTTAAATAGGTTCTTGTTAAAAATTTTTTTAGCCCGAAAAGAGCAAGACATACAAACACATATAACTATCCTTGTTTCCCATGAAATGACAATGTCTGAATGTATTAGTAAACAGCAAATTTTGTTTCTCTGTGTGTGTAAACTTGTTACAGCTGTCCAGCTGGGTTGTAATCGCCTTAAATTATGCCTCAAATAATATGAAGTTGTCTGAGTTCGTCACGAGTTTTGACAGGAACTACTTTTTTTTCAGAAACGCTTGAACAATTTCTTAACGCACTTTTCTTACAAAATGGTGACGAACATGTCTTTCCTAGTTTCCTAGAAGGTTTTTGGCAAAGTTCCTTTTTCGATATACCAAAATATTGCTGACCTCTCATGCTTTTCTTTTTATTTGCATATTTGCTTCCATTCGGATTTGTTTGCAATTTTTTTGCCTTTTTGGAACATCATTTGATTCACAAATTTCACGTGAGCTATTCATGTTATTGGAACTTCTAATAAAAAACAACTTTCTGCAACAAAAAACCTAGAATGCACTGTATTAAATGCAACGCAACACAAAAATTCTTTTTATGTTAAAAAATTTTTGTTACACACGTTTGTACTTTGCTTAGTTATCACAATTTTTTAGAATGGGAAATTTTATTTTATAAAACAAAAATCAAAAACACCGATTGCTTTATTTCAATAGAGATACGGCTTTTTCTTTTCAAACATTTTTTAAAATTGTTAGGGCCTTTTTTTAGTGACTATAAATCAGTTATTTGCAATCATAACGCATTGATATTTTTATGGAAGGTGTATTTAAGAGTGGTCTACCAGAATAAAGAAAAAACGCGATTTCGAAAAAAAACGAGTTACGCCTTTTCTATATTAACGCTGCAGCCACACGTGATAGTACTGGCAGGCTAGCAAAGAATATGTATTGACTACGAAAATGTTTCGAAATAATCTACAAATCTACGATGCGGCCACACGTAATGGTAAATGTTCATTTGAAAATTGTCGTTAAAGGCAAAGGTTCGACCACTTTATTATTTCGGTTGCTTTTATTCAGTGATGCTTTATATGCCAACACAGTACACAGTACTTAAATGGGATAAAAATGGGGGTCTAATTATTTTGTAAAATCTGTTTATCAATATTTTCCAAAATGAAATGCAACTTATTCAAATGATATTTTATGTGCCAAATAAGGACAATTAAAATAATTGCATATATTTCACTACAAGACATGAAAGAAGAGTGCATATTTAAAGTTCTAATATTTTGGGGAGAAAATACAACACTGTTTCCTTACTTCGATTTCGCACTGGATGTGGTTGTCAAAATTCACTGGCTCAGTAAAAGTTGTTGCCAGTGGACTGCCAGTGATGTCAAGGCATGAGTGTATTAGTGATAAGTGAGAGTGTATTTAGTTTTTCGATCTGCTGCTGTCTTCGAACTGGCACGTGTGGCTAGGGGGTAAGCCATCGATATATAACTAATCAAGGTTGATTTATAAGGTTGTCGCAGGGCTGAACGCACTCTCTTCTCAATATCCATAATTGTCAAAACCAGCCAATTTTGCGCATGACTACGAAAGAAAAACGGATGATAAAAGAAAACACTTGCAGATTTTCTATGAGCTGTTAACTTCGATTTGACAATTATGGGTACTCTACCTTGCGACAACTTTATAAATCAACCTTGTAACTAATAAAATTTATTTGAAGAGCAAATTAAATCCGGACGAGTTTCGACACTGCAGCGGCGTAGGCTGTTGGACTTTATGAAGCAGCACCGGCACGTCGGAAAGGGTACATTTTTTAATGCATTTTAATGTTACTGAATCAATAATCCATTAAAGAATTGATTTCCTAATACTTCTAACACACTTCAGTATTCACTAAAACACTTTTGATTACCTATTTATCATAAAACTATAGCGCACATAAAATAAAATAAATACCCTTAAACAGCTGCTTCTCACTTGACTCAATTTCTCAGCGTTTCTTTTCGAATTGTGTTGTTTTTCAACACGGTCCGAATTTTTAGCGATTTAAACGTACAGAAACATTAGTTATCACGAAATCGGTAACTAGGGATCGATAGCGCATGACGTCACACAAATCGGTAACTTACTGATTTTGAAATTGCACCATTCAAAACAGAATATTTGGTTCAATCTATGCCACGTCACTTAAATGCAGGAACTGAAGCTGAAGGACCCTCAATATATAAGCCCATATTAGCCCAACGTCCTTCTAGAAGGTTTTCAAGCATTGCCACGATATTTTAATTTTTGAAAACGATCTAATTAGAACACAGTTGCCGAACTGTAATTTTTAAGTGGCGTTGAGACTGAATTTTATTTTGACGGTGTTAGCTTTTTTGTTTATACTCAATTAGTTTTATTTTGGACAGTGAAAATTAAAAGTAATTTGGTATGCCTGCATTTGTGCATCTTATCGTAAACAGATGAGTTTTATTTATTAAAAAAAAAAAAATAAAACAAACCCAGCTATGAAAGTCCATTAAAAAAAATTTTGAAAAAGTGCTTTTTGCTAAAAATAGCTGTGCGTGGCATTTCAAAAAATGTGTTTGGTGTGTTTGGCTTGGTGGTAAATAAACGTTTTGCTCAAAATAATCAAAAAATAAAAATTCGGGCTTATCTGAGTTAATTTTAGCATTTCTTTTTCAATTTAATGAAAATCACCAAATGAAATAGTTTCAAATATAATAGTATTTAACCCAACAATTTTTTACGTTTCTGATTAATTGACAGTTATTTAGGCTTTTTAGTCAAATATAAATAATTTGCATACTTGAATTTAGACTTAAATGCTCATTATTTATAAAAGCGACTTTAGTCCCTGACTATAGCTCTGTTGAAGCGAATTTCTGTTGTAGAAAAATTGTTTGGTTTGTAGACATCTTTATAACATTTGCAACAAAATTGGTTGTTGACTTCGATAGTTTTATGTACGGAACCAATTACCGACACATAAATTATCAAAAGTCGCAAATTACTTGACATGATTTGATGTTGAGTACTTTAGCAAGAGAGCAACGAGTTTCGAAGAGAATATGTATTCTAGTTACAATGCATGTTAAATAGTTGAACAGTAGTTGTATAATGTTGGTAAAGCTTAATGCTCGCAATCAGTGAATAAGTAACATTCATGTGGTGCGGTTTATTCGGTCTTAAATAAAACGCAAACTTAAATAAATATATAAATATATATCGCTTATTTCGATTTAAAAGCACGCACTTATTACAGAAATAATTTTTTAATGGATTTTTTTTTAACTTTTACAACATTGACTCCTTTGTTTATATTTGTGTTTAAATACCAAAGTGAAATTTGTGCAGATTTTGAATAATATTTTATGTATTGAATATTATAAATATACAAATTTTATTGTTTAAAGTTTCGCCATAATTGGAAGTTTTAAGATTTTAAAGCAAAATATAAGTTAAAGAAATGCGTTTATTGACATGGAAAATCTTACGGTCAAAACCTGCCACAGCAACAACAATAATATTGAATTCAGCTACAATGACCCAATTACTACATCAGCAAGTGTGGAATGAAAGTTTTTTAATTGCACGCAAAAACTCAAGCGCAACAGCAACAACAACCGGCTGCCCATACTTTGCCGACAACGCGCATGCAATTCATGCTACATCTGAGTGGCAACATGCGCTACCTTATGATGAAATACCTGGCCCAAAACCTTTTCCAATTTTAGGAAATACATGGCGGTAAGTACTGTTGTTTTTGTGAACTCTCCATTAAAGGAAAATTAAGAATGCTATCGAGCAAAGAAAAGACTTAAGAAGCGAACCTCCTGCTGGAAACCATTTTCACTTTCAATTATTTGTGTGACCAATAATATAATTAAAACACACAAAACCATTGAAATGTTTGTATTTCAAGGCTACCAGTTTTAGTTGTTTACTTGAATAAACTTGTTTTAGGCAGCGGTGTACGTGTTGCTACCCATTTTTTTAATATTGTCCCTGGATCCTTAAAGCTCCTCTCTTATACTACGTTCACACTGAGAGTTAAATGCGCATTTATAAAATCGAATGTATATATTTGTCTCTTTTACTCCTACAAGGAGCATACGGCCACGCATTCTTAATTGCTAATGCGCATTTCGTTAAATGCGCATTTAGCTCTAAGTGTGAACGTAGTATTACGAATATGTTAAACAAACTTCCTTAGCGCAGTCGTAAGTAAACAAATGCATAGCTAAATAGCCATTCAGGTGAATAATATAAAAAAGTCTATATGGGTAAATTTAAAAATATATATGTATGGATAGGACAGAAAAATTTTTAAATGTTTTCAACTTTAATATGGCTTATCTTTAAACATAGCCGCTGCATATAAATGCGTTCGGTTGTGTACACTTGATTCAAGCTTTTTGTCTTTTAGATGTAGCACGATTTCAATCAACTTTGCCTTCTTTGAAATGACAGGGATAATAGATGAGATCCTTTGATAGATAGATGACTTTGACTTCTTTGAAATGACAAGGATGATAGATGACATCCTGAAATGATAGACGGCATCCTGAATCTCAAAACTATAAGGTCAATTTATGAAAGCAATTAACAAAGAAAATTAGTTTTGAGGAGACGTAGGTATGGTTAAGCTTATTTTTCTGCATGCTTGGATTTTCGAATTTACTCCTTGAAATCTGGATTTGGGGTAAAGAACCGTTTTTTGGTAGCTGCTTAAAATTCAATAACTCAATGAGTCTTGAACCAATTTGAGTTAAAAAAACTTCATGGGATTTAGTTAAGTTAGGCTTTGATTTTACAGTCAGGGATATTTCAATAAAAAAAATTTTCACAAACTGACGCCAAGGTAAAAAAATCAGAAAAATTTTAAAGAATTGTTAATTGCTCCACCTGTAAGATTTACACTATTCTGAGCATTGGCGGATCTACATACGGCCTTAAAGGGATTTAGCCCTCCATTGGAGAATTTTTTGTATGGAAGAATAATGAAAATAAGCCCTTAAAGCTACTGCACGCCCCATCCCCCTTACCCCTCCTTAGACTACAAAACTGATTGGTCATGGCTCTCAACTAAAAGGATGACCTACAAAGGTGAAAAGTAGAGTTCAAATACATCGCTCAGTTTTACAATATTGCAATTTAAGGTTGGTCTTTTAATGATCGTTAGAAATATTTAACAAAAAAAAACAATAACTTATATTAAATTTTTTAAAGCTCTAACAAGAATATTACACAGCGTTACAAAAATAACCTTTTGTTCTGTTCTAAATATACCTTTTCGGAAAGAGGAGAAAAAATAAAAATACATGTGTATCGTCGTTTTTCATATAAACGTCAGAATTTTTATTTCTTTACGTTTTAAGTTTTGTGGTGCCCCACGGTAAGATGGCTCCATGCATTTGTTGGAAAGAATAAGAGTGGTTGGATTTCGATGAAACTTCATTTCGTAAAGTATGCTGGTTCAAAAAATCGATTTTTTGTACCGGTTTCGGTTGATTAAAAAAAAGAATTTTTTTCTAGCGAGTAATTTTTTAATAAATACTTTATTCTGTGATTTCAGAAATTCATTTTTTTTTTTGTTTTTTTTACCAGTTACGAATTATTTTTTATTTTTTTCACAATATTAAAAATTCACAATAATGCCCGCTATGAACTAAATTTATTTGAATTTACTTTGATTGTTTCTAATTTTTCGTCAGCGGCAAAAGCGGAAAAATATAGGAAACATATAAAGCATTGTTTTGCTAAAATTTTTTTAACATAAATACTCGTATTTATTGTGAATTTTCAATATTAAAAAAAAATTTAGTAAAAAAAAAATATAAAAAACCGTAACTGGAAAAAAATAAATGAATTTCTGAAATCACTGTCTGAAGAATCAAATAATATATTTAGAATTTAGATATTAACAAAATTGCATCAATAAAAAAATGGATTTTTAACCACTCGAAACCGGTACAAAAAACTTATATCAATTTTGGAACCAGCGCACCATTGAACCGTTAGAAATGAAGTTTCATCAAATTCTAGCAACGCCTTATGTTTTTACCAACAAATGTATAAAGCCATCTTACCGTGGGGCACCGCAAAACTTAAAACGTTAAAAAATTAAAATTCTGACGTGAACATGAAAAACGAACATGAAAACGTGTATTTTTATTTGTCGCCCCCTTTCCGAAAAGATATATTTGGTTCATAGGACAGAATGTGTGTAACGCAGTGTTATAATATAACTAGCAGGTCACAGTGGTCCCCGGACGTTTTTTTATTATAAAGTAAAAACTTCATTTAAAAAATCGTTAACACGCTAAAGTTTGTCAGTCAATCGCCTTGCGTTCACCGTGGGACTTCAGCCATTAAGAATATGCATGTCAAACGAAATAAAAAACATTTTTTTCTTCTGTTTTGGTTTGTATTAAAGAGCTGCACGGGTACATGGCAGAATTATAAGGTAAGGTCATCACGGAGAGGAATGGAGTCGAAAGCAGAATAAAGCTACATTGATGTCAAAATCAGCTGTTCATCGCGAATTTCTTTATGCTCACCTTTCGCAGTTGTTTTTAGGTTAAAACTGTTACAGGTTTTTTTTCAATTTTAAGACTTCTTTCACATTTTATAATTTTTATTACACTTTTTTTATAATATTTTCACTCAAATTAGCACAAATTTAACACCCGCGACCGCACTGTTTGCAAATTGGAATTATAAAATATTTTCTTCATTTGGAATTTCTACGAAATTCGTCGTTTTGACATATATGTTGCTTCTCATTATCCACTCTTCGTTGACGCGTGAGAGCACTCAGGGCAGCGGCCCTACCTTATCATTGTATCATGCACGGGTACTATCAGAATTATAAGGTAGGGCCCATGGCAGAATTATAAGGTAGGGCCGAGTCGCTTAGTGCCCTCACTCGTCAACGAATGGTGCATTATGAGAATGCCGGCTAGTTGTCAAAAAGACCAATTTCGTACAAATTGCAAACGAAGGAAATACTTAATGGCCCTTAGTAATAAAGAAATTCTAAGTCGAATCTTTTTTAAACTCGACTTTAGCTTTCAATCGGTAGTAATAATAACAAAAAAGTCACTTCTAAGTTAGAAAACATCTAGTTGTGGCTCGCCTGATTCTAAGTCAATTTTAAATTGACATTTGAAACAATTGTAGTGAATATGGACGATGAAATATTTTGGGATCTAGAAATATTAAATGATGCCAGAAGCACAAGTGCAAAGAAAAACTACAAAAGCCGTTTAAACGCTTTATTCTACAATGATGTAAAATTAAAAAAAAACTGCTGGTAGATATACTATATTATATAAATAAGCAATTAAATAAATAAGCAATAAAGTAAACAAACAATAGCATAAGCAGACAAAAGAAGAAAATTACTTTTATAGCGGCTTCCATTTATTTTGATTTGTGTTTAAAAAATAAGCAAATAATAAAATCAGCTGTTAAGCAAACCGAACAAAGGGTACGTTCAGATATAAAATTTAAGATCAGTTCACAGTAGAAGCACTGAAGTCGGCTTTTGTTCGATTTGTTTTATTACTACGAAATCTTAAAAGTAGCTTAGAATCACCTAACTAAGTTTGAGTTTAGAAGTGAGTTTTTACGTTTCTATTACTAAGGGCCAATGTTTCCAGGTTGTAAAATGTGCTGTTGCGCGTGTTAAATTTGTGATAATTTCAGTGAAAATATTATAAAGACAATGGCCCTTAGTAATAGAAACGTAAAAACTCACTTCTAAAGTTAAACTAAGTTAGGTGATTCTAAGCTACTTTTAAGATTTCGTAGTAATAAAACAAATCTAACAAAAGTCGACTTCAGTGCTTCTACTGTGAACTGATCTTAAATTTTATGTCTGAACGTACCCTTTGTTCGGTTTGCTTAACAGCTGATTTTATTATTTGCTTATTTTTAAAACACAAAGCAAAATAAATGGAACCGCTATAAAAGTAAGTTTCTTCTTTTGTCTGCTTATGCTATTGTTTGTTTACTTCTTTTTATTTATAGAAACGTAAAAGGGATCGAAATTGGACGTGGGAGGAGAAGGAATTCCTCAAAGATATCATCGCGCCATACATTGATGTTGTTGACTCCAAAATTAACAACACCCAAATGATTGCAAAAAAAAATTGCGCTTGGATAAGCATAAACGAGGAGATGAAGAGCAATGGACTCAGTTTACCAATTTCAAAATTGAAGGCACAATGGAAGAGGATGAAGACGACAGCGCGTACGAACATCTCTTCTTTTAAAAGGGCTGTCCATGCAACTGGTGGCGGAAATGAGCCTCAACAACCCTATGAGCTCGATTATGCCATACAGGAGTTATCGCCGATGGATTTTGAAGACGACGATGCTCCGTTCGATAGCGATGCTCACTATAGTGGCGCTGTCAGTTTGGGAGTCGATGCAGGCAGGGAATGTCGTGATAGTGGCAGCAGTGTCGGCGGTGCGGTTGCTAAAAAAACCGCTGAAAAATGTGTTACTGGTGGCAGTAGTGCCGGTAGTGTGGGTGCCAGAAAAAATTGCCATAAAAAATCCGACGTTACTGCCAATGACGTTTTAAAAGCTAGGCTACAACAGATTAGGGATGGGCAAAAACGGTCGGTATTTTAGTGCGATAGGTTTTTTCGGTGTTTTTTTTTTAGATAAGAAACACCGCAACACCGGTGGAAAATGTCAAAAACCGACCGAAAAATCTTCCGAAAAATGCAACGCTGAAAAAAGCGCGGTAAAGGAAAAAAAAGCATATGAAAGAAAAATTGAAGTAAACAAAAGTGGTTGTGAGCTATCTAGTATTGAAAGGAAAAGTAATTTGAAATTATTTTTTACTTTGATGTGGTTTTGAAGTTGGTATTTTTTAGTAAAAAGTTTTTTTTTATAAGCTATATAATAAAAAATTAAAAGAACACCTCTCAAATCTTATATATAAAAAGCAGTGCAATTTTTGATTCAGGGCCTAAAACTCAAGATCCACCGAACCGATTTAGATAAAAATTTCAGGCCATATTAAAATTGATGTGTAGATGGTTTCTGTGAAGTTTGCACGAAATTGGCCGAGCCGAGTTATGGCCATAACAACGTCAAAGCTCATATATATGCAGTTAATGGTTAAACAAGAAATATGCGAAACGAAGTTCGCCGGGTTCTTTCTAGTATGTTTTTTTTTAAACAGAAAATTGTACAACACCCAAAAAAATTCAAAGAAATGTGTATTTAAATATACAAGATTTTGATAATTTACGTCCATCAAGAAAATCTTGTTAATGAAAGGAAACGAGTCTTGTTAAAAAAGGCAAGATGAAAATAAAAATCATTTGATGATCAACAAGAATATTATTGTTATTAAATGACATGCTGCTACTTGAAAATGAAAACAAGACGTTTCAACAAGAAAATCTTTTTATATAAAAAGAATGAAAGCACTGTTGTTCTAATAAAAAGTTTGTTGATAAAACAACAACATGATTCATGATAATTTAACAACAATCTCATCATAGTATTAAAATCACTGTTGTATTTATTGAGAGTACAAATATTTAAATTTTCCAGAATCTTCTTTTAGTAATGAGAAAATTTTTATACATAAAATAAAAATTTAACAACACTGGTATTGTAAATTATACAACAATATTTTTTGGGTGAACCTATGTCGCCCTATGCCCCACAAGGGGTTAAAGGAAAAGAAAGAAAAAACAAGAAGAAGAACAGAAACATAAGATTTTTTAGAATGTGCAATATATAATGAACGTTCTATTTTAAACAAAAACTTTTAAAAATAATTCTTCAACGCTTTCATGCCCAATGTTGCCTGTAGGCAACATTCATATTAATACTCATAAAATCGTTGTTAATATTCTTTCACAATTTTTTGTTTGTTGACCAATTATTTAATATGTTTTCAAAACTTATTGACAGAATTTCCGTTGTAAGTATTGTCAGTAGTTTTTCAATAGCTGTTCTTCGTAACGTCCACACGTCCAAAAAAATTTTCACAAAAAGAGAGTGTGCATTAAAATAAAACGACATATAAATTTTCAATAAAAGTTATATTAATAGATGAGACGTGCAGAAAACCATATAATTATTTATAAAAAGGTTTCAGATGTTTCTCAGGACACCTAATATCATTTATAAACCATATATAAACTATAATACATCGGACTTTGAAAGAATCTGTATGGCATTACATATATTGTAGAACATCGCAAATAAATTCGGGCGTGAAAGGGTTTAAGTACAATGTGTATTTATTTTAAAAATCTTATTAAAAAACGGTCGGTTTTTGGGAAAACCGGTGTTTTACTTCGGTTTTTTTTTCGGTTGAAAACCGAAATTCAAAAAAACCGGTTAACCGAAAAAAGGTTTTTTTTGTCAATGTGCCCATCCCTACAACAGATCCAATTGGAAACCAAAAATGAAAGAGAGTTGTTTAAGTTGAAAAAAGAAATTAAATTAAAGAAATTAGAATTAATTAATGTCAAAATAAAAAAAGAAAATCAAGAGAACTGAAAGTGCAAATCATTTGGGTGTTGTTGAGTTTAGAGTCAGCAACATCGACAAATGATGTGATTATTTTTTTGAGGACTTCCTAAAACTAAATTGAATTGGATGAAATAAGGAAAAGAAAACTAAGTACAAATAGAAATAAGCATTAAAATAAGAAAGATATTAAATTGAATTTAATAGAGATATTATATATGAATTTAATAGAAACTAAAGGTACAAATTAGAAATAAATAATAATTAAATTTAAATAAGGATGTTTGTTTTTGGTTATTGTAAATAATTATAAAATAAAAAGGAAATGTTTATTCAAACAAGATTTTATTAAAAAAAACCATTTTTCACTTAGGTAGTGTTTCTAAAATGTGTGTCTATGAACATGCTTCTAAATTGCCTTCCTCTTTGCTCGATATGTTCTTCTGTACAGTTAAAGTTGTCATTTGTTTGCTCTTCTAGTGGTATGGAAAACAAATTAAGCTTATAATTATAATTTTGGTTTAAAAAGTTCTTACCAAATTCAATTGTATCTTCCGACAAAGAAACGCCAGTTTTTCTAGCAATATTCCAAAGATCTGCTACTGCAGCCACTGAATTTTTTGCAGTGTTTAAATTGCAATGGAAACCATTAAAAAAGGATCTGAAGCAATTTTTTAGCTGACCAAAAGTCCTTTCGACTACTCCTCTTGCGAGAATATGATGTTTTTGATACTTTTGTTCATCAGCGGTTAGGGTTGTACCAAATCGAAATGGTGTCATCATTATATTGGTCTGTTTATAACCACCATCGCCGAGTATTATTCCTCCCATGCGATTCATATTTTGAAGGCGTGTTTTTATTGTCGATGAACTGTAAATTCTGGAATCATGAGCACTTCCTCTCCAACGTGCGACAATGTCCAAAATTTCACTATTAGAATTGACTAACATCTGCACATTAAGGGAATAAAAACCTTTTCTACAACGGAACCGTGCTCCAAACTCTCCGCCGGGGTTTTTAATTTTAATGTGAGTGCAGTCAATAGCACCGATGCATCGCAGAAACCCAAGTTTATTAAAAAAATCTCTTTTAATCACCCTCAAGTCTTGACTTGATTCGGGGAAATTAACAAATTGTGGCAGTTTTGAAGCCAAGGCGTTGACCACTTTTTGGATCACTGTGCTGACCGTTTTTTGGCTTGCTCCGTGTATGTCAGCTAAAAAATGCATTCGACATTCAGCGAATTCACAAATAAACTTAAAGCTTACCGGTGTCTAGTTGATAGCTGCCCTTAGCAAGATGTCTCAAAGTTATGCAAACCATTGCAAGTGGTGCGATAGAGGATCCTTTATTGCTCGAAGGTTTAATGTCGTCTTCGATCAAATCCTTTATGAAAAGCACGGTTTCCTTATCGAATCTAGTAAAGATTGCATTGGATTAAATTGCTTATTTATATAATATAGTTGATATACTATCTACCTGTAGTTTCTTTAAAATTCTACATCATTGTAGAATTCTAAAGCGTTTAAACGGCTTTTGTAGTTTTTCTTTGCACTTGTGCTTCTGGCATCATTTATTATTTCTAGATCCCGAAATATTTCATCGTCCATATTCACTACAATTGTTTCAAATGTCAATTTAAAATTGACTTAGAAGCAGGCGAGCCACAACTAGATGTTATCTAACTTAGAAGTGACTTTTTTGTTACTATAACTACCGATTGAGAGCTAAAGTCGAGTTTAAGAAGATTCGACTTAGAATTTATTTATTACTAAGGGCCAATGTAATAAAATCTAGAAAATGTGGAAGAAGTCTTAAAAATGCAAGAAAACTTGAAGCAATTCTAACCTAAAATCAGCTGCGAAACTTGAACACAAAGAAACTCGAGATGAACTGCTGATTTTGATGAACATTCTTCTCCGAGTCGGCCCTACCTTATAATTCTGCCATGCACGGGCATTTTTGCAAGACATTTTTTTGTGGTTCGCATGCTCACTCTATTCAACTCTCATCTTTAACAGCATTTAAACCACTACTGCCAGATTGAGGTAAATTTTCCTAAATGAGGTAAATTTTGGCTCATTTTTTGGGCAGAGGCAATAAAGGTAATTTTTGACAAAAAGTGGTAAATTTTACTAAAGTAATCATTATTTTTGACTTGTCAATTTCTTTATTTATTGGAAGAACTACTACCTCTTTGAACTTACTCACAAGCAGTCTTATATATTATTGTGAATCACGCTGTGTAACAATTTCCATCCATCTGTAGTTGCTAAGACCCCTTTTCCACACGGCAATTTTTCTTGCCGGCAAGTCGAGTTTTTGAGCGCTCGGAACAGACTTGCTCGTACCGGCAAGTTTTCTTTTGTGCTGTTCTTTCTTTGCTGTTTCGTTTTTATCTGATTCGTCAGTTATATGGCAGCGCATTAGCGGACAAAGTATTCATATAAAAAACTGATTGTAAATGAATGTTGTAATATTTCAATAATATGAACATTGAATAAAACAGTAAATGCATAAAACTTTAATATTTACTACTAAAACTACCTCAAACTTTAATAATTTTTTTATTAAACAGTTCTAGCGCTTTCTTCAAAGTAAAATCAGAATTGCTCAAAATTGCTGTGTGGAAACGCAATTGGTAAGTTCAAAAGATTGAAAACTTGTCGGCAAGAAAAATTGCCGTGTGGAAAAGGGGACTAAACAAAACAACAAGCTTATTAAACCCAAAGATAACAAAACAAAATAACCACTAAGCAGTAATTCCTGATAGTTCCATTTTAACGATTTCTGACTAAACACAGTTAAGCAAAATGTAATTGCGGGTAACATTTTGTCATTTAATTTTTGAGATGCTGCGAAGTTTAATTTAAATACTAACACACCAAGGTATAAGAGTAAGCGAAATGGGATAAAGGTCAAGCTGAAAAAAAAATTTCGAGTAAAGTCTAAGATATCCGCCGGCATTGCCAACAATTTTACATAACTTACTTTTAGAAAAAACGGGCGGCCGTAGCGTAATGGATAGAGTGTGTAACTCTTACGCCAAAGAACCCAGGTTCGAATCCTCCATCTGACACAGAAAGTTTTTTCAATTGAATTAATTTTTCTGTTCGGCCGTCACCTCTCTGCAGACAATGGCAAACCTCATTTCACATCACACACAACACAATTGATCATAAGAAGCTCGGTCAAAGTCCTTTCAAGGGCTGAGATGACCATTCCGTTTTTTTATTTTTAGAAATTTCAAAAAGGCTACCCGGCAATGAAATGTTTTTAAAAATGCAGTTTTTAGACCCAAAAATAGCACTAAATATTTACAACAGAAAAGATTTAATACATCGTAATATTTTATAAATTTCTTTTTTTGGAAAAATGTAAATTTTCTCCAAAAGTCGTAAACTTTTTCCCAAATAGTGGTAAATTTCAGTTCGTCTCTCTGGCAATACTGATTTAAACATAAACAACATTGAGAGCAAAACCAAATTAGCATAAAGCATAACGAAAACAAGAAAAACGAGCACTTCATCAAAGCAAGCATATAAAGTAAAATTTAAATTTGTTGAAATGTGTTGAAATGCTCTGTGTGGGACACTGAATTCTTGGGTATTTAATTTTTTAAAAATGATTAGACCATGATACAATAATAAGGTAGGGTAAGGAGATTCACAACACCGACCTCGAATGTCAAAATTATAAAATATAGTGCTGCCGTTTCTTAAAAAATGTCCACAAAAAATCCATGATTGTTCTATGTGTTTTTGATGAATTACTTAGCTGTGGCGGCATGTTTTAACTTCGTAAGCTTCGATGTTTGACAATTTGTCGAAAATTGGTATCTTATAAAATATCGTTTTTTTTCCTTTTTCAGACAATTCTATTCATTTCTTTTAACGTACTAAATACTTTAATATTTATCTGACATTCGCTGTGAAAGTATTACATCACTTTAACAACATGTAGCCACTGGAAAACGGAGATGTACATTATTTTATTGTAAGAAAAGTTTTGAAATTTTTTGGGGTTTTTCCATTCGCTATTAGACCATAAGCCATTCGCTTTAAATTCGTTCGCTGATACATTAGTGCACTTAAGTTTTTGCGATTTGTGAATATATTAAATAAATATTTACTATTAATCAAAAATTTTTAATAATGTCAAGAAGAAGTTCTACCTTCGGTCATACATAACAAGTTCCAACAGGTTAAATAAAAAGACTAAAAAGATAAAACAAAAGCAATGTGCCAATTTTAAAAAAGAAATTTTTGATTTTTGTTCAACAGTTTCTCTGTCAGACGGCAATAAAAAACTATGTATTACATTTATAGTAGACATTAGTATAAAAATTTATTATAAAAAAATTAAGAACACAAAAAGCTAAACAAAAACCAATGGGCAAAACTAATTTACTGAAAACAAAGCTTTAAAATCACAAAACAGCGATTTGTTTCATTGTAAATACATTTGTTGTAATTTATCCTATTTACCCTACAAAAAATTTCCTTTCTTATTATTTGTACCACATTTATCAATACAGAAAATGGCAATGCTAAAATACATTTTGACATTCGAGGTCGGTGTGGTGAATCTCCTTATTCTACCTTATTATTGTATCATGGATTAGACAATGAAAAAGAATAAGTAAAAAGCTTAAAACGAATATAAAATGAACGAAAAAATAACAAACAATGTATGTTGTTGTTGTTTTGTGTTTAAAATGTTTTTCTGCTTCATATCAGAGCAAAAAAAAATCACATCAGATGCAGTTATTTCATTTCACATATTTGTTTTGCTTGATATGGTCGTCTTTTTTTGCATTGAATTGGTTGTCTCTATTTGATCGTATCGAATGTATAGAGCTAGGTTAATTTATAAGGTTGTCGCAAGGGAAAGAGCGAGTACCCATAATTGTCAAATCTAAGTTGACAGCTATTAGAAAATTTGCAAGTGCTCTCTATTATCATCCGTTTTTCTTTCATAACAATTATGGGTATTGAGAAGAGAGCGCGATCAGCCCTGTGACAACCTTATAAATCATCCTTGGTGTAGAGCATTTGAATATAATGAGAAAGTGCATAACTTGCTGAGAGGCTAGCAAATACTGTACATGGTAGAATAAGACAAGGTAGTGTTACTAGTTAAAATTCTCTCTTGTGCTGGGTACCGCACCTGTCAAAACCAGGTTTTTACGAATAAAACCAAGACAACAAAATTTTCAAATTATTATATTCCATGTGCTTGACAGCTGCGGCACCCACCTCTCCGAGACGACACTACCTTGTTAAATATACCTTGATACTGTAGAGTCATGGCAGAATTATAAGGTAGGGTCGACTCGGAGATGAATGGAGTAGAAAGCAGAATAATGCTACATTGATGTCAAAATCAGCTGTTCATCGCGAATTTCTTTATACTCACGTTCGCAGTTCTTTTTAGGTTAAAACTGTTACAGGTTTTTTTGCAATTTTAAGACTTCTTTCACATTTTATAGTTTTTATTACACTTTTTTTATAATATTTTCACTCAAGTTAGAACAAATTTAACACCCGCGACCGCACTGTTTGCAAATTGGAAACATAAAATATTTTCTTCATTTGCAATTTCTACGAAATTCGTCGTTTTGACATATATGTTGCTTCTCATTATCCACTCTTCGTTGACGCGTGAGAGCATGCAGCGAAACGGCCCTACCTTATCATTGTATCATGCTGTAGAGTGAGCACTTTGTTGTGAGAGAATAGGCCTGATCACATGATCAAACTTTTCATCCAACAAGTCATCAAAAAATTTTACCAATAGAATATATATAGAATTTGACGAAAAATTTGACATGTGAACACTCATCAAATTGTTGGTCAAATCGTTTGACGGAAATCAAAATATTTTGATTTTTCGGTTGTTTGACCAACGATTTGATGAAAATTTGACGTGTGAACACTCGTCAAATTTTCTAGTGCGATTTCATCACTTTAAAAAAGATTTCAACGCGAACACATAAACTCAAAATGCACGATAAGGAAGATTTTTGTAATGATTTTATTGAAATTTATAGACTACATCCATAACTGGCAGATTAAATCGGGAATTTACAAAAAAAAGAATATTTAGAAATAAAGCATATGGAGTGCTGCTGATGTGTTCACTTCGGTGTGCAAGACAATAATGAAATTTGACGAAAAATTTGATAATATGAACACTCGCGTGGTCAAACTGTTTGACCAATATTTTGATGAAGAATTTGATAATGTGACCGCCCCTAATGCTGTATTATATTTGCTTATGCTGTAAAGAATAAAGTAAAAGAGAACAAAGCAAATGCACGATGCACTTTATTGTATCAAATACATTCATATAGCCCCATAGTTTGTATTGCAGTTCAGCACTGCATTTACATGTATCTTTTTTTAGCCTTGCGCTAGGCTCATCTGTTTTTTATGTTGTGCTGTGCTAGCTGTGCAGAAAATGAGAAGAGTAGAGAACAACATGGAGTTTATTGAAATTCTCGGAACACAAACACGTGAAAAGAAAACGATCAAGCACTTCGTGGCATCGGGGATGATTTCGTAAAAAACTTAACAGTTTAATTAAACATACTCATTATTAAAATTTCGAAATGAAAATAGCCTATATGAAAATACTGTGCTGTAACAAAAATGCGACATTTTAAAACTTATTTCATAAAAATCGATCCCGTACTTTTGGAGTTATACACTTCAATTTTATATAAGAGTACAGATATAGATATAGATAGATAGAAAGATAGATATAGATAGATATAGATTATACTAGCTTATACCCGGCTTTCCCCTGAAAAGTCGGTATATAGTGAGGCCACACCCTTATCCAATTATTTCCAACTATTGTTGTGTATCTGTTTTTTTATGGCAATTTGATAAGTGTCCACATTTGTATATACAGTGACTGTTTGTATATACAGTGACTGCAGCTTGGATCAATAGACCTACATACCAAGCATGGTATTCCACTATCAAAGCATGTACAATTTTAATGATTCTAAAAAAGTTATACAGTAGTAGTAGTCGGACTACTCCCATTTTTTCTGAACTTTACTTTTAAGCAAGTTTACTAAATTTTCAAAACAAATAACTCTTACTTGACCCTTTGTTTGCCTTCGTCCAATGCCCGACACAGTTCCCCGTTAGCAAGACATCACCAAATAGTGAGAAACTCCATTCTGAGATTCAATGCTCTGTGACTTTTACTTCCAAGGCTATTCGATATCAAACATTTAGCTTATATGGGTGAGGCCCCTTGTCTAATACCTGTCCAAGTTTTACATTGCAAGGTCATCACCAAGTGGTAACTCCATTTTGAGCTTTAATGTTCTGTGACTTTTACTTTCAAAGCTATTCGATATTCGAGAACAATTCCGTAGCGTGGGTTTCAGCCGCCAATGGCAGAGGCCAATTTCGCCGCCACTTATTAAGATCTTCAAATTCAAGACTCTAAAATATACAGTAATCCTAAAGAACTTTTCGGCAAGAAGAATTATTATTATTATGGTGTGTTGTTTAAATTACAAATTAAAATTGTTATATTAGGATGGCTCAAAAAAAAAAAGAATTAGTTTAAGAATTAGTAAAAAAAAGTAGAGAAAATTTAAAATTCTTCGACGCAGTTTAGAAAAACTTTTCAAAACTATTATTTCTGGGCGTTCGTTTTTTTTTTTAACCAAAATTTTTACGAAAAACATGATTTTTGGAGGTTATATAAAAATGACTTCGCTTACTGGCGGTTATCGTGACAGCCAAAATATTTTGGGAATCGTCATAAAATAAACTAAAGTTCATTTTTAGTCGGTGGCATCGACTACCTTTTTTTTTCTATGGTGGTCGAGGCACCTTAATGTATATATTTTTACAATTGGGCTATTCACAGTTTAAACGTAAATTAACAAAGCGTATTTATTATTTTTGCAACTGTGAGCACCTCAGTATGTGTTTGCCGTATTCAATGATTTTGCAACCCTGTTATATAAGGGCTTATCTAAGGGCTACTTTTATTTACGCGTGTTTGCGTATTTCCGTTAGCATGAAAAACAACAACAAAGAATTTCGAATTAAATATAAAGTACATTGAATATAAAATGAAATTTGAAAAATTTCAAGTTTGAGTATTTTTACGAAACTTTGCAAAATAAGTAAAAATAATTTTAACACTGCAAAATAACTTAAAACAATTGCGATTTTTTCATTTTCATATAAAAATTCCAGACTTGCCAAGATACCATTTTTTTGTCTAAAAAATAAAAAAAAAACAATACTTAAAAACTTAACAAATAAGTCGGAGAAGATCTTAATATAATTTTTTTTTTTAATTTTTTCTTGCTTGAAAAATACAACAAAATTGTGTCTTGGCAATTCTGGAATTCCCAAACTGAAAAAATAATCTTTGTCGTAACTTGTTTTGCAGTACAAATTTGAATACATATTTTGCCCTATAACCAGGAACTGATAACTTGGCAAACCTGGATTCAAACATTTTTTTTCCAAAAAAAAAAATTAATTCGTTCCATACCAAAAGTTGGCTTATCCCTCTATTTAAATTTTAAGACTTAATGTTTTTTTAATTAGTATAAGTCGCGGAAGTGTTGATATTTATTGAAGATTAAACTACTAAGTTGCCTATTGTTTTTTTATTGCCAACACCTATTAACTTAAATTGAAAAATAAAAAGATGTAATAGGAAATAATTTGGATAATACAAGTAATGTTACGTCACTACCGAAAAGACAAGTTTTGAATTGTCAATTCATATTGTATTTGCATCTCAATGTCAAAAATACGAAAGTACTCGTATAGCTTAAAAACTTTATTAAAGAAGCCTTAAGTCTTAAGCTTCATTAAATTCTATTAAATTAATGCTGGTAAGCACATCTTTTCACGATTGCGAAGCGAAGCAAAGGCATCATCCAGACAATGCAGACATTCGGCAAATTCGCTTAAGGCGGGACATGACATTCGCGGAAGAGAAAATAAACCTTGTTTTAAAAATTCATAACTCAGTCAAAAACAAACATTTTTCCAAAATTTTTTATTATTGTAGAGAATTGATAAAAAATTACAAGAAAAAAAAATTAAAAAAATTTATTTTTCACTCCAACATGGTTTTATAGAGCTCCAAACTGGCGGCAGAGAAAAAAACAGGGCCTCGTGGTTGCAGCGCTGGGAGTTGCAAAAATTGTCCGATCTGGAAAAAAAATGACTTTTTTAAATCTTAGCAAAATTGGTTATCGTATGACACGAGCTTTTTTTAAATTTCTGGTGATGTTCCAAATATGAAAGTGTGTTTTTTCGGAAAAAATATTGAAAAATTCACAAAAAATCTATAAAAAAGCTCGTGTCATACGATAGTGAATCAAGTTTAAAAAAATACAAAAAAATTTCGTCAAAAAATGAACCCGCTAGTGCCGCAACCAGTAAAGTTAAAATTCCAAACAAAGAAAAAACAAAGAACAAGAACAAAAAAAAAAAAGATTACCTTCAATCTGCCATGCCTGCTTCGTACTGTATGCCTTCGTTATCTTGTGTTGTGCTGTTTCTTATAGATTTTGCAATCGTTTAGCAATTCGGGCTTCACCCTTCACCTTTCTAGTAGGTACGAAATAACAACCACCAAAAGTCAGGTAGCAAGTAAAACAAGTATATACCAGCTGCCGTACGTAGGTAGCGCAAAAATTAAAAATGCGCTCTCACTAATCCGGCTGTAACTTTTGAACCCGTAGGAATTTTTCCATGAAATTTAGAATCTTAAAAATATTTACTAAAATACAAAATTATTAAAAAAAAGTCGATTTCAAAAAACTGCCAATGCCATGTAACCCCTTAAAGCTCGAGTGTCTGGCGCAGCTCGGGTGTCTGCCAAAGGTCTAGTGTCTGCCGCAGCTGGAGTTTCTGCTGCTGCACGAGTTTTTGTTTTCGTACTTCACTGCAGTTTTCTATCAGCGTATTGGTAAACAAACTACTGTTCTGATATCAATAAACATTCAAGAAGAAGCGACAAATGTATTATTTATTTATTTTAGATTTATACGAGTATATCTTTATTCAAAGCACCAGTTCAATATTTTATATAATCATTTATTTTTCAATTAATTTTTAATAAAACTTATAATTTTAGAGATAAGATTCAGTTCAATTAAAGTTCAGTTCAAGATTTTTTCAGTTAACAATCATTTAAAAATTTTTTTTTTTCAAAATGATGCTAGTAAAAAAGTCTATAACAGAAACAAAAAAAAAACTTAAAAAGTACTTGTAGTAGCTCAGAATATGGATAAACAAACAAAAATAAAAATAATTTTTCTTAAAATTTCTAAAAAAAATATGTTAGGAGAGATGTGCATTTTCGAACTTTGGAGCTACCCGGGTAATTTAGAATTTTTTATGTTTTTTTTTGGGATTGAAAGCGCATTTATTTTGCGGGGTTGATGCTTGCGTCTGGTTTCTGTTTGTTTTTTATTTTTGAAGCGAAGCTTTTTACTCCTCGTTCTGTGATTTGCTTGGAGTGAAATCTGAAAAATTTTCGACAGATTTTTTCTTGGAAATTTGATGGTTTTCTTTGTTGCTAGTGCTTATTACAACAAGAAAATTTAATACTTTAATATTAAATACTAAAAATATTTTTTTAGCCTGCCCGGGGGGATCGAACCGACGTCCTCTTAAACGAGAGTCCAATGCACTATCCACTAGGCCACAAAGACTAGTTAGAAATCGTTGTTAATTCAATGTTAATTATAACAGAAGCTATGTTGCAGTAGATCGTCACCATCTATCAATAGATAGAGGATTGTGTCTTTGCTATGCTACAACTATCAAAAATTTGCTTTTATTTGCCACAAGGTGTCTCCAGCATCGGTTTGTTTGTATTGTGAATGCGTTTGTGGTGCTGTTGGCATAGAGTATAAATTATTATCTAGAGATTGCATCAACTCTGCTAAATCTCTGGCATGTGTTAACAGAGGTTAACAGAGTTTTTTTTCTTCATGTTTTTAAGTGTTTTTAAATGGGCAAAACTAATTTACTGAAAACAAAGCTTTAAAATCACAAAACAGCGATTTGTTTCATTGTAAATACATTTGTTGTAATTTATCCTATTTACCCTACAAAAAATTTCCTTTCTTATTATTTGTACCACATTTATCAATACAGAAAATGGCAATGCTAAAATACATTTTGACATTCGAGGTCGGTGTGGTGAATCTCCTTATTCTACCTTATTATTGTATCATGGATTAGACAATGAAAAAGAATAAGTAAAAAGCTTAAAACGAATATAAAATGAACGAAAAAATAACAAACAATGTATGTTGTTGTTGTTTTGTGTTTAAAATGTTTTTCTGCTTCATATCAGAGCAAAAAAAAATCACATCAGATGCAGTTATTTCTCTTCACATATTTGTTTTGCTTGATATGGTCGTCTTTTTTTGCATTGAATTGGTTGTCTCTATTTGATCGTATCGAATGTATAGAGCTATGTTAATTTATAAGGTTGTCGCAAGGGAAAGAGCGAGTACCCATAATTGTCAAATCTAAGTTGACAGCTATTAGAAAATTTGCAAGTGCTCTCTATTATCATCCGTTTTTCTTTCATAACAATTATGGGTATTGAGAAGAGAGCGCGATCAGCCCTGTGACAACCTTATAAATCATCCTTGGTGTAGAGCATTTGAATATAATGAGAAAGTGCATAACTTGCTGAGAGGCTAGCAAATACTGTACATGGTAGAATAAGACAAGGTAGTGTTACTAGTTAAAATTCTCTCTTGTGCTGGGTACCGCACCTGTCAAAACCAGGTTTTTACGAATAAAACCAAGACAACAAAATTTTCAAATTATTATATTCCATGTGCTTGACAGCTGCGGCACCCACCTCTCCGAGACGACACTACCTTGTTAAATATACCTTGATACTGTAGAGTCATGGCAGAATTATAAGGTAGGGTCGACTCGGAGATGAATGGAGTAGAAAGCAGAATAATGCTACATTGATGTCAAAATCAGCTGTTCATCGCGAATTTCTTTATACTCACGTTCGCAGTTCTTTTTAGGTTAAAACTGTTACAGGTTTTTTTGCAATTTTAAGACTTCTTTCACATTTTATAGTTTTTATTACACTTTTTTTATAATATTTTCACTCAAGTTAGAACAAATTTAACACCCGCGACCGCACTGTTTGCAAATTGGAAACATAAAATATTTTCTTCATTTGCAATTTCTACGAAATTCGTCGTTTTGACATATATGTTGCTTCTCATTATCCACTCTTCGTTGACGCGTGAGAGCATGCAGCGAAACGGCCCTACCTTATCATTGTATCATGCTGTAGAGTGAGCACTTTGTTGTGAGAGAATAGGCCCGATCACATGATCAAACTTTTCATCCAACAAGTCATCAAAAAATTTTACCAATAGAATATATATAGAATTTGACGAAAAATTTGACATGTGAACACTCATCAAATTGTTGGTCAAATCGTTTGACGGAAATCAAAATATTTTGATTTTTCGGTTGTTTGACCAACGATTTGATGAAAATTTGACGTGTGAACACTCGTCAAATTTTCTAGTGCGATTTCATCACTTAAAAAAAGATTTCAACGCGAACACATAAACTCAAAATGCACGATAAGGAAGATTTTTGTAATGATTTTGTTGAAATTTATAGACTACATCCATAACTGGCAGATTAAATCGGGAATTTACAAAAAAAAGAATATTTAGAAATAAAGCATATGGAGTGCTGCTGATGTGTTCACTTCGGTGTGCAAGACAATAATGAAATTTGACGAAAAATTTGATAATATGAACACTCGCGTGGTCAAACTGTTTGACCAATATTTTGATGAAGAATTTGATAATGTGACCGCCCCTAATGCTGTATTATATTTGCTTATGCTGTAAAGAATAAAGTAAAAGAGAACAAAGCAAAAAAATGCACGATGCACTTTATTGTATCAAATACATTCATATAGCCCCATAGTTTGTATTGCAGTTCAGCACTGCATTTACATGTATCTTTTTTTAGCCTTGCGCTAGGCTCATCTGTTTTTTATGTTGTGCTGTGCTAGCTTTGCAGAAAATGAGAAGAGTAGAGAACAACATGGAGTTTATTGAAATTCTCGGAACACAAACACGTGAAAAGAAAACGATCAAGCACTTCGTGGCATCGGGGATGATTTCGTAAAAAACTTAACAGTTTAATTAAACATACTCATTATTAAAATTTCGAAATGAAAATAGCCTATATGAAAATACTGTGCTGTAACAAAAATGCGACATTTTAAAACTTATTTCATAAAAATCGATCCCGTACTTTTGGAGTTATACACTTCAATTTTATATAAGAGTACAGATATAGATATAGATAGATAGAAAGATAGATATAGATAGATATAGATTATACTAGCTTATACCCGGCTTTCCCCTGAAAAGTCGGTATATAGTGAGGCCACACCCTTATCCAATTATTTCCAACTATTGTTGTGTATCTGTTTTTTTATGGCAATTTGATAAGTGTCCACATTTGTATATACAGTGACTGTTTGTATATACAGTGACTGCAGCTTGGATCAATAGACCTACATACCAAGCATGGTATTCCACTATCAAAGCATGTACAATTTTAATGATTCTAAAAAAGTTATATAGTCCGACTACTCCCATTTTTTCTGAACTTTACTTTTAAGCAAGTTTACTAAATTTTCAAAACAAATAACTCTTACTTGACCCTTTGTTTGCCTTCGTCCAATGCCCGACACAGTTCCCCGTTAGCAAGACATCACCAAATAGTGAGAAACTCCATTCTGAGATTCAATGCTCTGTGACTTTTACTTCCAAGGCTATTCGATATCAAACATTTAGCTTATATGGGTGAGGCCCCTTGTCTAATACCTGTCCAAGTTTTACATTGCAAGGTCATCACCAAGTGGTAACTCCATTTTGAGCTTTAATGTTCTGTGACTTTTACTTTCAAAGCTATTCGATATTCGAGAACAATTCCGTAGCGTGGGTTTCAGCCGCCAATGGCAGAGGCCAATTTCGCCGCCACTTATTAAGATCTTCAAATTCAAGACTCTAAAATATACAGTAATCCTAAAGAACTTTTCGGCAAGAAGAATTAGTATTATTATGGTGTGTTGTTTAAATTACAAATTAAAATTGTTATATTAGGATGGCTCAAAAAAAAAAAGAATTAGTTTAAGAATTAGTAAAAAAAAGTAGAGAAAATTTAAAATTCTTCGACGCAGTTTAGAAAAACTTTTCAAAACTATTATTTCTGGGCGTTCGTTTTTTTTTTTAACCAAAATTTTTACGAAAAACATGATTTTTGGAGGTTATATAAAAATGACTTCGCTTACTAGCGGTTATCGTGACAGCCAAAATATTTTGGGAATCGTCATAAAATAAACTAAAGTTCATTTTTAGTCGGTGGCATCGACTACCTTTTTTTTTTCCATGGTGGTCGAGGCACCTTAATGTATATATTTTTACAATTGGGCTATTCACAGTTTAAACGTAAATTAACAAAGCGTATTTATTATTTTTGCAACTGTGAGCACCTCAGTATGTGTTTGCCGTATTCAATGATTTTGCAACCCTGTTATATAAGGGCTTATCTAAGGGCTACTTTTATTTACGCGTGTTTGCGTATTTCCGTTAGCATGAAAAACAACAACAAAGAATTTCGAATTAAATATAAAGTACATTGAATATAAAATGAAATTTGAAAAATTTCAAGTTTGAGTATTTTTACGAAACTTTGCAAAATAAGTAAAAATAATTTTAACACTGCAAAATAACTTAAAACAATTGCGATTTTTTCATTTTCATATAAAAATTCCAGACTTGCCAAGATACCATTTTTTTGTCTAAAAAATAAAAAAAAAAACAATACTTAAAAACTTAACAAATAAGTCGGAGAAGATCTTAATATAATTTTTTTTTTTAATTTTTTCTTGCTTGAAAAATACAACAAAATTGTGTCTTGGCAATTCTGGAATTCCCAAACTGAAAAAATAATCTTTGTCGTAACTTGTTTTGCAGTACAAATTTGAATACATATTTTGCCCTATAACCAGGAACTGATAACTTGGCAAACCTGGATTCAAACATTTTTTTTCCAAAAAAAAAAATTAATTCGTTCCATACCAAAAGTTGGCTTATCCCTCTATTTAAATTTTAAGATTTAATGTTTTTTTAATTAGTATAAGTCGCGGAAGTGTTGATATTTATTGAAGATTAAACTACTAAGTTGCCTATTGTTTTTTTATTGCCAACACCTATTAACTTAAATTGAAAAATAAAAAGATGTAATAGGAAATAATTTGGATAATACAAGTAATGTTACGTCACTACCGAAAAGACAAGTTTTGAATTGTCAATTCATATTGTATTTGCATCTCAATGTCAAAAATACGAAAGTACTCGTATAGCTTAAAAACTTTATTAAAGAAGCCTTAAGTCTTAAGCTTCATTAAATTCTATTAAATTAATGCTGGTAAGCACATCTTTTCACGATTGCGAAGCGAAGCAAAGGCATCATCCAGACAATGCAGACATTCGGCAAATTCGCTTAAGGCGGGACATGACATTCGCGGAAGAGAAAATAAACCTTGTTTTAAAAATTCATAACTCAGTCAAAAACAAACATTTTTCCAAAATTTTTTATTATTGTAGAGAATTGATAAAAAATTACAAGAAAAAAAAATTAAAAAAATTTATTTTTCACTCCAACATGGTTTTATAGAGCTCCAAACTGGCGGCAGAGAAAAAAACAGGGCCTCGTGGTTGCAGCGCTGGGAGTTGCAAAAATTGTCCGATCTGGAAAAAAAATGACTTTTTTAAATCTTAGCAAAATTGGTTATCGTATGACACGAGCTTTTTTTAAATTTCTGGTGATGTTCCAAATATGAAAGTGTGTTTTTTCGGAAAAAATATTGAAAAATTCACAAAAAATCTATAAAAAAGCTCGTGTCATACGATAGTGAATCAAGTTTAAAAAAATACAAAAAAATTTCGTCAAAAAATGAACCCGCTAGTGCCGCAACCAGTAAAGTTAAAATTCCAAACAAAGAAAAAACAAAGAACAAGAACAAAAAAAAAAAAGATTACCTTCAATCTGCCATGCCTGCTTCGTACTGTATGCCTTCGTTATCTTGTGTTGTGCTGTTTCTTATAGATTTTGCAATCGTTTAGCAATTCGGGCTTCACCCTTCACCTTTCTAGTAGGTACGAAATAACAACCACCAAAAGTCAGGTAGCAAGTAAAACAAGTATATACCAGCTGCCGTACGTAGGTAGCGCAAAAATTAAAAATGCGCTCTCACTAATCCGGCTGTAACTTTTGAACCCGTAGGAATTTTTCCATGAAATTTAGAATCTTAAAAATATTTACTAAAATACAAAATTATTAAAAAAAAGTCGATTTCAAAAAACTGCCAATGCCATGTAACCCCTTAAAGCTCGAGTGTCTGGCGCAGCTCGGGTGTCTGCCAAAGGTCTAGTGTCTGCCGCAGCTGGAGTTTCTGCTGCTGCACGAGTTTTTGTTTTCGTACTTCACTGCAGTTTTCTATCAGCGTATTGGTAAACAAACTACTGTTCTGATATCAATAAACATTCAAGAAGAAGCGACAAATGTATTATTTATTTATTTTAGATTTATACGAGTATATCTTTATTCAAAGCACCAGTTCAATATTTTATATAATCATTTATTTTTCAATTAATTTTTAATAAAACTTATAATTTTAGAGATAAGATTCAGTTCAATTAAAGTTCAGTTCAAGATTTTTTCAGTTAACAATCATTTAAAAAATTTTTTTTTTCAAAATGATGCTAGTAAAAAAGTCTATAACAGAAACAAAAAAAAAACTTAAAAAGTACTTGTAGTAGCTCAGAATATGGATAAACAAACAAAAATAAAAATAATTTTTCTTAAAATTTCTAAAAAAAATATGTTAGGAGAGATGTGCATTTTCGAACTTTGGAGCTACCCGGGTAATTTAGAATATTTTATGTTTTTTTTTGGGATTGAAAGCGCATTTATTTTGCGGGGTTGATGCTTGCGTCTGGTTTCTGTTTGTTTTTTATTTTTGAAGCGAAGCTTTTTACTCCTCGTTCTGTGATTTGCTTGGAGTGAAATCTGAAAAATTTTCGACAGATTTTTTCTTGGAAATTTGATGGTTTTCTTTGTTGCTAGTGCTTATTACAACAAGAAAATTTAATACTTTAATATTAAATACTAAAAATATTTTTTTAGCCTGCCCGGGGGGATCGAACCGACGTCCTCTTAAACGAGAGTCCAATGCACTATCCACTAGGCCACAAAGACTAGTTAGAAATCGTTGTTAATTCAATGTTAATTATAACAGAAGCTATGTTGCAGTAGATCGTCACCATCTATCAATAGATAGAGGATTGTGTCTTTGCTATGCTACAACTATCAAAAATTTGCTTTTATTTGCCACAAGGTGTCTCCAGCATCGGTTTGTTTGTATTGTGAATGCGTTTGTGGTGCTGTTGGCATAGAGTATAAATTATTATCTAGAGATTGCATCAACTCTGCTAAATCTCTGGCATGTGTTAACAGAGGTTAACAGAGTTTTTTTTCTTCATGTTTTTAAGTGAAATAACTCTGTTAACACATGCCAGAGATTTAGCAGAGTTGATGCAATCTCTAGATAATTATTTACACTCTATGCTGTTGGTACGAAGAAAATTAGCAATGACCAAAAGTGCGTTGAAAAGTGCGTTTTTAAGTGTCACAAAAAATAGATGATATCAATATATATGGAATTAACAAACGCATGCATGAGTCAGTGCAGCCAAGTTCACAACCATGTGTGGAGAGTTAAAATGGAGAGTCGCTGGCATTATACGCCCGTATATGTAATTGGCGTGGAAATTTGACATTCAACAATAAAAAAAGAAGCAGTAAATTTGTTTTCTGTATATATGTAATTTATTTTGTGTTATTTTAAATTTTTGAATTTAAAAGTTAATTTATTAAAAAGAAAAAATTATTAAGCTATCAAATCTATGTAACTGCGAAAAAGCTTCGCTTTTCTCGTGTGTCCAACGACGCACCTGTGTTTTTTTTTGTTTTGTTGGTGTTTTGTAAAACTTTTGAAGTGGGAAGAGTGTGATGAAGAGCCGGACAGAGGTGAAAGTTAATTTTTAAGGTTGCGAACATAGTGAACGCTTGTTTCTGATCAGATCACATCAGATTTTGACATTGGCTGCATTCTGCCAACACTAGCGCTCAAGAAAATTCGGGTGGATGGCAATACGTTTGACAGCGCTGGCAGCTGTCCACGCTCGAGCGATGTGCATTTTACCTAGCGAAATAAATTACGCTACTTCTATTTAACAGTTGCAAGTTATGTCATTTAACATCTGTTTGCGCGCCAATTTGCATGAATTTGCAAACACTCAAATGGAACGCTTAAAATAAATGCATATTTTCGTGGCTTCTGCTATTTTTAATGTTTTTAACTGTCCTTTACTTCTTGCAATGGTTGAATGAGGTCCGAAATATGCTCCTTAATAGCCATATCAAGACCATCATCCATTAGCATCTTTAGCACTACGTTTTGCATTAAGTAAACCTCTTAGCAGAAAGAAGTTAGGTTTTTAATTCAACAAAACAAAACAAAACAAGCGAACAAGCTACGTCAAAAGTAAGTTGTCAACAGATCTGACGTTCGACGAAGCAACGCATTCAGAGAAATCCAGCGTAAAATGATCCATCGCTACAATAGCGCTCGCCTTGGCAGAATGCAGCCATTGAAGCAACGTGCACCAAGAAACCAGTTCTGAACTATCAACCGTTGCACAGTGTGCGATTTGACCAATCTGGGCGGACAAAATTCTAAATTATTCCTAAAAAAAAAATTGTTCTGGAGTTGGTGTCTATCTCAAACACACTATTAATTACAGGGCATTTCATTGAGTTGCCTATAGAGGAAAATTAACACTTTATGCTTTGACTTTGAAACACTAAATTGTATTAGAACAACATAAAATTTTATAACATTCTTCTCTGTTATTACAAATAATGCATGTTTAGAAGAACTTGCAGGCTTTTCGCACGCTCAAAGATAAACCTATTTATTTGTCATCAAAAAAACTGTAAAAATACAAAAACATACAAAATAAGAGCATTTTTCGACTTTTGGGGACTTTTCGTTAAAATACCTATATTCATAAAAAAATTTTCGAATGGAAATCAGAAAAATTTTTCTAGAATTATTGAAGTTACCCCGAGAGAGAAATAACTTTTTTCCAACTTTTATACTGTTTTTCGTAATCGAGATGCTAGGCACTTAAAGTATTTTTGAAAAAGTCAAGTTTCAACAGGTATTCCTTTTTTCCCGAATTTTGGTTTTTGCAATTTCTTGCAGAAAGTATTGAAACTATGTTTAAATCATCCGTCCTGTTTTTTCCATTTTTGGGACTTTTTTTTTTTTTTGTAAAAATACTAAAAAGGTACACTTCAAGCAAAACAACTCAAAACGACCAGGTTATTCAACATATTTACACAATTTTTTGTATCTCCATTTGGTATAGTTTAAGAAAATATTTTCAAAAGATTTCATTGAAATTTTTTCAAAATTGGATTTTTTCGATTTTTTTTTAAAACAAGAACAAAAAGGATTTTTTTTCGAAAAGTAAAAAATCACAATTATGTTTATGTTTGAGAGCTTATTTTAAAGGAAAATTATATATAAAATGAACTGCGAACCGTTCGTTTCAAAATTTACACTTATACAAAAGTTATTTTGGCTTTTTGAAAAAATTAGCACATTGTAACGGCACACTAAGTGGTGGGTTCTGGCTTTCATTTTTGAAGGTGGCGTTGACTGTGAAGTTGAATCCACATTTGAACATGTAGGTCAGGATTCGCCATGGCTGTGTCGTCTGCAAACATGAGTGGAGTGAGCTGGCGCGCTCGAGGTGTGACAGCTGACATGTGACTTTGACAGCTTACACTTTGACTTTGACAGCTGACATATTACCTTTACAGTCAACACATTAAATGACAGTTGACGTGTTACTTGACAGCTGACATTTTGACTTTACCATCAACACGTCGCGTGACAGATTACGTTGACAGTTCTTGTATTTCAAAACGGACGGTATACCATTTTTATTTCTGACATTTTATGTCCGATGAAATCTGACATTTCTTTACTTTTTTTTACTTCATTTAATTCTGACAATTCATTCACTATACCCCTCACATTTTGGTTCTATTCCAATCTGACATTTTTTTTATTATTCACTCGACATTTTTTTTTAGACAGTTTTAATTAATTTAAATCTGACTTGTTATTCTGACAGCTTGATTGTACGCAACTATGACATTTATTCTGACAAGTTTCACTTTAACTTAGACAGCTGTCGCATGTCCTGTGCAACTGTTGCACTTCGAACGCGTGAGTCTGGTTATTCATACGCAAGTGTGTCATACATGTAGAGTTCGAAGAGCACTCCTCAATAAATGTTATCAAGTTTAAGCGCACCCTCAGCTATGGGTCTCAAGTTTTGGAACACTCCCTGTCGACATATTGAAAAAAAAAAAATGTCAAATCCAGCTGACAAGACGGCAAATGGCGAAATTTCCGACCCAGAAATTTCTTCTGTCTCTTTTGGATCGCGACAACCGCAGCAGCCACAACAGCACACCACCACCTTATAATCGGCGGACATCAGCGACGAGGGAATTGCAGGCTAGAGACAGGTAAGGTTTTCGTTTGGTGCAAGAGTTGTTCAACCAGCTCTAATAATGAGTTTTGTACCCACAGCCTCAACAGCGGCTCAACCCAAACAGCAGCCACTTGCATCAGCAGCGGCGCACCCACCAACGGCTCAACAGCAGCGACGCACAATCTGCATCGCCACTTGGAACAGCAGCGGCGCACACCCCAGCAGCCACTTGCAACAACAGCGGCGCACGCATCGCCACTTGCCGCAGCAGCGGCGCACGCATCGCCACTTGCCGCTGCAGCGGCGCACGCATCGTCACTTGCACCCGCAGCGACGCACGCCCTTTCCCTTGCAACAGCAGCTGCGCCAACATTCACCACCGCATCAGCATAGCCAGCAACATCCACCAACAGCTCAAACAGCAGCAGCACAGCCACCACGCAACGCCACTTGCAACAGCAGCGGCGCACCCACCAACGGCTCAACAGCAGCGACGCACAATCTGCATCGCCACTTGGAACAGCAGCGGCGCACACCCCAGCAGCCACTTGCAACAACAGCGGCGCACGCATCGCCACTTGCCGCAGCAGCGGCGCACGCATCGTCACTTGCACCCGCAGCGACGCACGCCCTTTCCCTTGCAACAGCAGCTGCGCCAACATTCACCACCGCATCAGCATAGCCAGCAACATCCACCAACAGCTCAAACAGCAGCAGCACAGCCACCACGCAACGCCACTTGCATCAGCAGCGGCGCACCCACCAACGGCTCAACAGCAGCGACGCACAATCTGCATCGCCACTTGGAACAGCAGCGGCGCACACCCCAGCAGCCACTTGCAACAACAGCGGCGCACGCATCGCCACTTGCCGCAGCAGCGGCGCACGCATCGTCACTTGCACCCGCAGCGACGCACGCCCTTTCCCTTGCAACAGCAGCTGCGCCAACATTCACCACCGCATCAGCATAGCCAGCAACATCCACCAACAGCTCAAACAGCAGCAGCACAGCCACCACGCAACGCCACTTGCAACAGCAGCGGCGCACCCACCAACCGCATCAACAGCAGCGGCGCACCCACCAACCGCCTCAACAGCAGCGGCGTACACACCAACATCCTCACTATCGGCACACTAGGCAACAACAGCAACAACAATCAAGTCTGGGCAAGTACATAAAAAAAAAAAAATAAAATTGTATTTATTTGTTAAGGCGACAGATGACTACAAACTAACATAAATTACATGTAGGGGTTAAAGTAAATTTGTAACTCTTTGATTTTTACCCAGAAAGGCTTCAATTAATGCAAATAATTTTAAATGTTTCTTGCTGCAACTCAGATTTGTGAGCATTCTGCTCAAACATGCTGTTGCTGTAAATGAAACCCTAATGATAATAATTATAATGATAGTAGTAATAATGCAAAATACCTATTATGTTAAATAGATCTATTTTTATTATACATTTATATTTAAAAATTTAGAAATTAAGCATTAACTTAGCAGAAATTAACATTTTAACCAAAACAGAAGCTGGGAAAAAAAAAAAAATTTTTTTTTTTCATTTAAATTATATAAACTTTTAAAAGTTGTATGTTCCTCCTTATGATTATTTTTTTTTTTCTCACAAAGCATATATTATATAAAGTAAATATTTTAATTTTTCTTTTGGTTGTTTCGTAAAAACTACGAGAACAAAACATTTTTATTAATTTATCCTTATAACATAATATAAAGAACTTAAAAGAATATAATACGAAATACTACACTAAACATAATATGAAAAATTAAAACTAAACATAATATGTGTTAACGCCACTGGTGGTTGCCCGTTGCTGCCGCTCTTGTACATGTATATTTTTCCATTTTTTCTTTTGGGCAGCGCTTCTCGCTGCCTTTGTTTCAACTTTGTTAGTTTTAAGTTGTTCACTAATAAATTGACCACGGTCTATTAAAGTTCATCCATCCGCGAGTTTTTTATATTCAAGAAAGTTTTTAGTGCGCGCCCCCAAATTTAACCTTTTATATTTATTTAAAAAAAAGTGTTTTAGAATCTCAATCGAATTAGAGAAATTCATTGGTCCTTCGCGAGCCGTTTTTTTCTTCATAAAACCCGCGAACATTAAAAATAAAAGCCTTAGCTTTTTAAAAAAAAAAAAAAAAACACAAAAAAAAAAAAGTGCCAACAACTTCTGCAGCATCAACAGCATCTGCAGCATCAACAGCATCTGCAGCATCAACAGCATCTGCAGCATCAACAACATCTGCAGCATCAACAACATCAAGCATCAACACCAAGCAAATTTTGGGAAAAATAAGGTAGGATTTTTATTCTAATTATTTAATTATATTGGAAAAAAGTGACATTAGCTCGGTTCGGAAAATTCATTCGCGCGGTTTTTTTTTTTGATATTTTTTAGTCAAGTTGTGAATTTTTTATCTTCAGTCGTTATAAAATTGTATATATTGATTTGGCATTTGTTTCTTTTTTGTACATAAATACAGTACAATTTTTGCTTTGCCGCCAAAAATTACATATATACAATTTTATTTACAAAAAGTGCGCGATCTTAGAAAAATACATTGGTATATAAATACATATTTGTTTTGTGCATATTTAAGCTGTGTTTTAATTTGTGACTTTGCCAAAAACATTTAGTGAGCTCCCATTTGGACTCTTTGTTTAAGGCAGCTACAATAACAATTTGTAGTGTCTGCAGTGGGAGCGCAATATTTTCCTTTTACGCTTTGTGCGATATACGCATTGTTCAAAGCTAAAAGCGAGGCTTTGTGCTTGCAGAAGTCACCCCCATTTGGTGCTTTACACAGGCTTACGCTCTCGCCCACGCAATTTTTTTTTGCACTCGTTTTGTGCTTTGTCCGCAGCTGAGCCTGCAATTGAACTTGCCGCGCTCGCAGTCGTGCTCTTTACCGACTGTGATTGAGTGCACGTCTTAGTAGTAAGAGAGTGCACAGGTGGTACAGTGGGACGAAGACACAAATTTTGCGGTCAAAATAAAATATATTGGCGAACATTTTTCTAAGTCATTTCGAAGCGCAAAAGACTTAGAAAAATAGAGGAGAGTGCTAATAAGCTGCACAGTGGGACAGACACAACAAAAAAAACAAAAATTTTTTTTTTATTCAATTTTCTTGTTTCAATATAAAAATTTTTTTTCTTATTTGTTGGTGCACAATAAAATACAAAAATAAAAATAATTTTATATTGTTTAAATATAAATTGTGCTTTTCTCAAGTTTCTTGGGACAATTTTATTTTAGGTACTTTTGGTTGTTTTTTTATCAAATTTTTTTTTGTTTTTTTGGTTTTTTTTAATTTTTAATTGTCAATTTAGTTCGTCAAAGTGTTTACAAGAAACACAAATAAAATAAATATGTCGCAACTAAAGACTTTTATTCGTCTGTGCGAAGCGCTAGTGGAGTTTGAAACAGATTTTAATCTTGTTGAAACTCATGATGTTTTCTCGCTGGAAGCTGAAAGTGATGAGCTTAAAGCCCAGTGGAGAAAGGTCAAAGCAGCGTATGATGCTTGCATGGAGAAGATGGCTTCTGATGAGGATTCAGATATTGAGCCCTTAAAAAAGAAATATAAAAACTGCTACCAATCATACATTCGGGTAGCAGGAAAAATATCTGAGCTCTCTCAACAGAAGACTCCAAAGCAATCAGCTGCTCCAGAGCCTGCGCCAGTAATAGGCCACAGTATGCCTGTGCCACCATGCGATACTGAGGTTTTCTGTGGGGATTACCTCTCATGGCCGTCCTTTAGGGACATGTTTACGGCCATCTATATAACAAACTCGCGGCTTACTTCAGTGGAAAAACTTTTTCATCTGAATAATAAAACTCGGGGTGAAGCTAAAGAGATTGTTAGACAATCCCCCTTAACCAATGAGGGGTTTGCGCAAGCATGGCAAAATTTGTCTGACCGATACGAGAATAAACGTATCTTGGTCAACAGCCAGCTTAAAATACTGTTTAATTTGCCACATGTGCCAAAAGAATCTGGCACAGATCTCAAAAGGCTTCAAAGAGATATCAATGGTTGTATTTTTGCACTCAAAATGCACAACATTGATATTTCTAATTGGGATGCAATTTTTGTGTACCTTTGCTCTACGCGATTGCCGGAGGTCACGCTCTCCTTATGGGAGCAGTCCATTGTGAATAAAAATCAGATTCCAAAGTGGACCGACCTCGATAATTTTCTGACAAATCGGTTTCAAACACTCGAAACCGTGTCCGACATTCGCAGCTCAACCGGCACGGTACCGAAATCAAATTCATTTCCCTCTTCTTCCAACTCCAGACTAAACCAGAGCAATTCATCTGGTAAAAGGGTTAACAATTACCAAATTAAAATTAACCCTACAAATTGCAAGCTCTGTTCTACAGAGCAGCACCCGCTACGTTCGTGCCCGTTTTTTGAAAATGAATGTTAAGGAGCGCCTAACAATTGTTCGCAAAAATAACTTTTGCATCAATTGCTTATCGAACGCCCATTTAGCAAACGATTGCAAAAGTCAATACACGTGTATGACGTGCAAGCAGCGTCACAACACGCTTTTGCATCGCGACTCAAATGCAGCGCCTTCTGCTCCGAGTGTCGACTCGAGCAGGCCGAATTCGCGCCCGAACCCTTCCAACAATAGCTCACAATCTCACGCTACACAATTACAGTCCACTACCAACGACATTCAGTCTTGTTTTGCTTCTAGTACCAACCACGTATTGCTTGGTACTGCAATGGTGACCATATGCCATCTAGGATCAGCGTATACGACCAGAGCTCTTATCGACTCTGGCTCTGAAGGCACGTTTGTATCTGAAAAATTGCAGAAGCTTCTGAAGTTACCCACGAGATCTGTGAATGCTCAAGTTTCGGGTTTAAATAACGCAGTATCGGCGCAAGTCACAAAAGCTTGTGACTTGATCATTAGTTCTCCCAAAAACAGGCAATTCCAAATAGAAGCTACAGCCTTTGTGCTGTCACGCTTAACTGGAAACCTGCCGTCGTGTTCCGTTGATCCTTCTTTGTGTGAAAGTTTGCCCAATTTACAATTGGCTGACCCACACTTCTTTAGAAGCGGTCCGATAGATGTACTCATCGGTGGCGATTTGTACCATGCCATAATTCTTGATGGCATTAAGAGGAATATTCTGGGATCACTTTTGGCTCAAGAAACTGTGTTCGGCTGGATGTTTACTGGGCCCCTTCCTCGTAGTGAAATATCAAGCTTTACAACGTGCTTGACACACTTTAGTGAAGTAGCAATCGATCAACAGATTGCTCGCTTTTGGGAGTTGGAGGAACTTCCTAAACAGAAGCATTTATCGGCGTCTGATAAGTTTTGTGAAGAAAACTATCAGAAAACCACAAGACGTGATGACAAGGGTCGATATATAGTTACTTTGCCATTCAAAAGTGGCTACCCTACGGAAATAAATTTAGGATTTTCTCGAGGCATCGCTTTGAAGCAATTTCTTCGTGGTGAAGCTCGATTGACTAAAAATCCAGGATTTAAGTTGCAATATGATGAAGTGGTAAAGGATTACTTAAAATCGGATCATATGAAACGGGTCTCGCCTCCTAAGTTTGAGATTTCAAAATCTCACTATTATTTACCGCATCATGCGGTATTGAAGCCAGAGAGTACTACAACGAAAGTTCGGGTAGTTTTCAATGCGTCAAGCTCAACTTCTAACGGTGTTAGCTTGAATGATGTCCTGCACTCAGGCCCAGTTCTTCAAGCGGACTTGACGCTTCTGGTATTAAAATGGCGTTTTTTTAAATATGTCTTCAATGGCGACATTCAGCAGATGTACCGCCAGATCCTTGTTGATCCAGAGCAGTCTGCGTTCCAACGAATCCTATACAGAAGCTCTCCTGATGATATGATTCAGGATTATGAGCTGAAAACTGTTACGTTCGGCGTAAACTGCGCACCATACCTAGCCATTCGAACCATGCTGCAATTGGCAGATGATGTTCAACAGCAGTACCCTCTTGCTGCGCAAATTTTACGGCATTTCACTTATGTCGATGATGCTTTAGCTGGAGCTCATGACGTGCAAAGCGCAATTAAGGCTAGAAATGAGCTTATAGCTGCTCTAGATTCTGCCGGGTTTGCAATGCGTAAATGGACTGCAAATGTATCTAGCCTTTTAGCAGACCTACCGACAGAGCATCTTCTGCGAGAAAACTTTTTAAAGCTAGAAGATGCTAGTTGCGCCAGGGCTTTAGGTGTCCGTTGGAATGCCACTTCCGATTTATTTTATTTCACTGCCAAACAGTTAGAAATTAAAACATCCTACACTAAACGCGAGGTTCTATCTGTCATCGCACAACTTTTTGATCCTGCAGGTTGGCTAGCACCTATTGTGGTAACAGCTAAAATTCTTATGCAGCGTATCTGGTTGGATGAAATCGATTGGGATGAAAATATTCCTCCCCACAGTTTTCAAACTTGGCAAACTTTTCTGATGGATTATGAAACCATTAATAACATTCGCATACCTCGTTATGTTAGTTATTCACCCAATTCTGAGATAGAATTTCATGCCTTTTCTGATGCCTCTGAAAAGGCATATGCTGCAGCTATTTATATCCGTGTTCAACAAGGTGATTGCATTGTCACTCACCTGCTTTATGCAAAGAGCAAAGTGGCCCCAGTCATGACGATTTCATTACCTCGTCTTGAACTTTGCGGAGCAACACTTCTCGCTGATATGGTCGACACCCTGTTATCACACCTAGAAATAGATAGGCATCGATTATATTGTTGGACAGACTCCACAATCGTACTTGCCTGGCTTTGTAAGCCCCCTTGTTCTTGGACAACGTTTGTAGCGAATAGAGTCTCTAAAATAGCAGACAAGGTTGGCGTAAGAAACTGGTTTCATGTAGAATCACATGAAAACCCGGCGGACTTAGCCACACGGGGCGTTACACCCCAAGAGCTAATCGATAACGATCTTTGGTGGCATGGGCCATCATGGCTTTCACTCGAACGCTCGTCTTGGCAAAGAAAAACTCAACCTGCAGTTTTAGACACGTCTCTTGAGCGTAAAGCTGTGAAGGTAAACCTTGCATACTTAGCTCAATACGAAGACGTTTTGGAGCGTTTCTCTTCTCTCTCGAGAGGTCTAAGAGTGTTAGCTTATGTCTTTCGTTTTCTTCATCGCACGCATCCACGTTTTCGTACTACATTTGTCAAACAATCAACATGTCTTGACAACGCAGAAATTAAACACGTAAAAACACGACTCGTATTGTTATGTCAAAAAATTAACTTTCCTGATGAATATTATAGTTTAGAAACTAAAAATATTATCAGCGCCAAGAGTTCGATTATTAGCTTGAATCCATTTCTGCATAATGACGAACTAATGCGTGTTGGTGGGCGATTAGCCTCTTCGCCAATTTTGTCATATGATGAAAGGCATCCGATTATATTGCCATATAACTGCCAGTTTTCACGTCTTTTAGTACGTTTTATTCATGAAATTTCCCTTCATGGAGGAAACCAGTTAGTGCTTCGTCTGTTACGAATGCAATACTGGATTCCACGTGCTAAAAACCTGATAAAAACAACCCTGCACAATTGTAAGACTTGTGTTGTCCATAAAAAGCTACAGAGAACTCAAATTATGGCTGCTCTACCAATAGACAGAACTGTTATTTCGCGTCCATTCTCGTCCACTGGCATTGACTTCGCTGGTCCTTTCGACATAAAAAGCTACATCGGTAGATCTTGTCGAATTAGTAAGGGCTATGTGTGCTTATTTGTTTGTTTCGCTACGAAGGCAATTCATCTAGAAGCCACAAGCGACTTGTCAACTGCCACCTTTTTAGCGGCTTTCTCTCGTTTTGTCGCTAGACGCGGCTGCCCAGCAAAGGTCTATTCTGACAATGGTACTAACTTTGTTGGCGCTTCCAAAGTACTAAAGAAAGATTTTAGAGATTTTCTAAAGGAATCTCATGACGGTCTATTAGCTCAGTACATGCAGCAAGAAATTGCATGGCACTTCATTCCAGCAGGTGCTCCCCATATGGGAGGCCTTTGGGAAGCGGGTGTAAAAAGTTTTAAGACGCATTTTAAGAAAATTGCCGGAAGTATGAGCTATACTTTCGAAGAATTCACAACTTTGCTTAACAGAATCGAAGCTTGTCTTAACTCGAGGCCCCTTACCGCTATGTCCGAAGATCCTGGTGACTTTCAATCTCTGACTCCAGGCCATTTCTTGGTCGGAGGCCCACTTCTCTCACTAGTGGAGCCAGAAATAATTGATCAGCCTCTGACGATCGTCAACCGTTGGCAGAAGGTCAAGGCAATGCATCAGCATTTCTGCACCAGGTGGAAAAATGAATATTTGAAGGAGATGCATAGGCGTGTTAAGTGGAAAAGTCCTCAATTGGATTTAAAAGTAAATGACTTAGTTGTCGTGAAAGAAGACAACTTACCCGCGAATGAATGGCGATTAGGTCGAATATTAAAGACTTACACTGGTAGCGATAATAGAGTTCGCGTCGCCGATGTCCGAACCGAGCGAGGTTGTATAGCTCGACCTATAGTTAAGCTTGTCGCACTTCCGTCTGCGTAGCTAAGTCACTATTTCTCCAAACCACCTGCCTTTCTTGTTTTTCCTTTTTTGTTTCTTTTTGTCTCGTTTCAGAATGTCCACCACCAACATCGTCAGCGATCTTCTGGAGGAAATGGTTCTCCAGACAGAATCTGAGTTTGGCGCCAGCGAAACGGAGACGGTGCTCGAGTCGCCTGCAGAAAAACTCGCACCGCCGCGAGCTTCGGTGACAAGCGTGGTCACGGTCGTAGCCAGCAGTGACGCCAAGGCTAGGTGTAGCTTGTGCTCGTTGGAGCATAATCTTCCGTCGTGCCGGCAGTTCCTGGAGATGAACATCGAGGAGCGGTTGCGAGCAGTGTTACTTAACTTTCACTGCTCCAACTGCCTCTCGAGCGGTCATATGAGAAAGGATTGTCGGAGCAATGGAAGATGCCGTCACTGTGGTGACGACCACCATAGCTTGCTCCACTCGCGCCTACGAGTCCGAACTGGTCGGGCTCACTCCAGGAGGCCCCGTGGTAGGCATTCTCGAGCCAAGAAGGCAACAGCGACTGCTCAAGATGAGCCCATCAGCTCAAAGCCAAGGGGTTATACGCCACCACGTCCGTCGTGGCAGGCACCGCAGTCGACAGCACCGAAAGCGTCTTCGGCTAGGGACCACCTCCCGCAGCGGTGCCCCCCTCAAAAGAGATCGCTGTCGAATGCACCGTCAGCGTCTTCGGCAAGGGACTCTTTCCCGAGGCGATCTCCCCCAGAGCAACCGACTGCAAAAAACCTCCAACGCGTCACCTCACTGCTCCCCACTGTTATGGTGCGGGCCTGGGCAAATGGTCGCCTCGTCTCAGAGCGCGCTATCCTGGATGCCTGTCTCCCGCAGACGACAATTGCCAAAGCTTTGGTTCTGAAGTGGAGGCTGCCGACGTCTGTGGTTGATGGCACTGAGGTGTGCGCTCTGATGATCCGGGGTCAGTATGAGTCTAGCGTCCACATTGAAACGACAGCTAGGGTCGAGCGGCGGTTGGAGGTCGTGACACCGATCAAGAACATCGACGAGCGGATCAGACAGGGATTCCCAAATTTAAAAGTGGCTGATCCCAACTTTTATGCTTCATCGCCGGTCCGTATTCTGCTTGGGAGTGATGTGTATGCGCGCGTGATGCAGCCGGGAATCTTCCCATCCGGATTTGGCATGCCATTAGCGCAAAATTCAATTTTTGGCTGGGTGCTATCTGGTCAAGGTGCCTGGTAGTCGAAGATTGCATTCCTGCAAGGCGGGCGGGATGTTAACGCCACTGGTGGTTGCCCGTTGCTGCCGCTCTTGTACATGTATATTTTTCCATTTTTTCTTTTGGGCAGCGCTTCTCGCTGCCTTTGTTTCAACTTTGTTAGTTTTAAGTTGTTCACTAATAAATTGACCACGGTCTATTAAAGTTCATCCATCCGCGAGTTTTTTATATTCAAGAAAGTTTTTAGTGCGCGCCCCCAAATTTAACCTTTTATATTTATTTAAAAAAAAGTGTTTTAGAATCTCAATCGAATTAGAGAAATTCAATATGATTAAATTAACTTCACATAATACACAGAACTTAAAATAATATAATACGAACTACTACACTAAACATAATATGAAAAATTAAAACTAAACTAATATGATAAAATTAACTTCACATAATTTAAAGAGCTAAAACCTAACATAATATTATAATAATTTACAACTACACACAATTAAGATAAACGTAATATAAATACTTAAAATAAACTTAACTTAAATACTAAAAATAAACTTAACACCAATACTTAAAATAGACTTCATTAAATACTTAAATAAACTTTATAAAATATATGTTTAAATAAAACTATAATAATAAATAAACAAAACAGAAAATAAATAAATAAAAATTTATTTTTAATAAGCATAAAAAAAAAATATATATATATGTAGAACTAAAGTTTTTGTTTATTTCAAAATTAAAAATTGAATTGCATTTAGAAATTATATTTAAACTTTACAAATAAAAGTAAGGTGGGGGGGTTGGGAACAAAAAAAAACTTATTGAAAAATGTAAAAATTAAACTTAAATAAACTAATATGTAACTTTAGTAATAAGTTTCCGAAAGAAAAACAAAATTTTGATGAATTAAATTGTATCCTAAAATGAGCCGCTAAAGTTTTTATTTGGTTGACTGGGAGAATGTTTGCGAAAGGGGAGGACCAACTACTTCGCCCCGAGGTCCTCCATGGTAGGGAGGGATGTGTGGGCAGAGCCTGAACAACTGGCTCGAGTGTTGGTTGGTGGATGGATGAGCCAGGGGCTCCCAACCTTTTCCAATTTTTTTTTTCCAATTTAATCTTCTTTCTTTTCAGGTCCGGTACTTTGATATTTGTTGGTCCGAATCTCGACGCGATAAATTTTTTTGTTATTGCACGTGAAATATTTGTACGGCGATGGTACACGGGGTTGGCCACCACGAACCCCCCCATCACTCCCGAACTGCTAGCACATAGGCTAACCAGCACGTGCATTCGTGGCCAACTTCGGGTCCGCGGGTCACCTGACCAGGAGCGGTGGCGTCGGCTGAGGTAAGCAGGCGCCCTGACTAAATGTCTGTGCGAAAGCCCCAGGGGCGCATTCACCGTGCGCCCTCAGAACAAATGAAAAGTCAGGGCTGCTGCTTCCCTGGTCGGCCTCACCGTTCAGCATTGCCAGACGCGTTTATTTTTGTTTGCGTTTTTTTTTTAATTTGGTTGACCCAAATTCGCTCCGCTACAACATTTTGCCACTTAACCAAGTACTGACATGTACCGATGCAAGTCGGCACGGGTTCCCGTGGTTCTAGGCACACCAACATTTTTACATTTATTTCAACATCATACGAAAGAATTGAGGCGGTAACACATAAAAGAAACAACTTCGACTTTTTTGGGAGACCCCAATACATATGCATACAAACTTTTTGCCAGTCCATCAAAGTCAAAGCTCCATCAAAGCTAAATTTATAGTTTCTTAGTTATGCTACATTTCCATCAGTAATTTAAATGAAACTTTAATAAATAGGCGACTTATTTTATTTTGAATTAATCTACATAATTTCAAAACAGATTTCCATTGGAAAAGAAGTTTAAATATTAACAACTTTAATCAGTGCACTTAATACAAAAACTACTCTCTTGACGCTTACAAATAATTTGGAAAAACCCATAAAGCACCATTTTATGTCTGCCGTTTTAAATATATCGGATAAGGCAGCATTTTCAAATTTTTGACATTACTTACTAACTTAGGTGGCCGTAACAACCCGTGTCCGGGTTTCGACCGACCTCATCAGCTCTCGCCAGGCGCCTCTGTTTTGCGTGCGCCTTCTCCAATCGGATACACCAAGTGCGGTTAGGGCTTCCTCAGCCTGGTCCATCCATCGGAGGCATGGTCTCCCTCGTCGTCGTTGACCAGCGACCCTCGCCTCGAGCACCTTTTTCGCTGGAGCTGCGTCGTCCATACGATGGACATGACTCAGCCAACGTAGTCGCTGCACAGTTATACGCCGAAATAAGTCAATGTCTTCGTAGAGCTCATACAGCTCGTGGTTCATTCGGATGCGATAGTCATCGCCGACTCGAACAGGACCGAAGATTTTGCGAAGAACTTTTCTCTCGAACACCTCCAGAGCGGCTGCGTCAGTTTGCGAAACTACCCATGCCTCAGCGCCATAAAGCAGCACAGGTAGAACGAGCGTCTTGTAGAGTGTTAGTTTTGTCGATCGGGAGAGGGCTCTGGAACTTAGTTGCTTACTAAGCCCGTAGTAGCACCTATTAGCACTTAGTGGTCTTCGCTTTATCTCCAGGCTGATTTCGTTGTTGGAATTAATGGCGGTGCCAAGGTATACAAACTCCTTGACTACTTCAAAGTTATAGCTGCCGGATGAAACGTGGGAGTCTAAACGCCGCACTCCCTTGTTTGTAGACAGCATATAGTTTGTTTTACCCTCATTTATCGTCAAACCCACTTTGGCTGATTCCTTTTCGATAGCGGCGAAAGCAGCGGCAACATCTCTCTTGGTTCTGCCGACAATATCAATATCATCAGCGTACGCAAGGAGCTGGACGCCTTTGTAGAAAATGGTGCCATTACGATGCACACCGGCCTTTCGTACGATCCCCTCCATGATTATGTTGAAGAGATCGCAAGACAGTGGATCGCCTTGCCTGAAACCTCTTTTGGTATTGAAGGTTTCGGAGAGGTCATTTCCTACCTTGACGGAGCTGCGTGTGTTGCTCAACGTCATTCTGCAAAGTCTTATCAACTTTGCAGGTATACCGAACTCAGACATTGTTGCGTATAGGCAATCCCTTCTCGGGCTATCGAACGCAGCTTTAAAATCGACAAAGAGATGGTGTGTGTCAATTTGATTTTCGTCGGTTTTCTCCAGGATTTGTCGTAGCGTGAAAATCTGGTCTATGGTGGACTTACCAGGTCGAAAGCCACACTGATAAGGTCCAATCAGTGTTTTTGTAATCGGCTTTAAACTTTCACACAGTACGCTTGAGAGAACCTTATATGCGATGGAAATAAGACTGATACCTCTATAACTAGCGCAGATTGTAGGGTCTCCTTTCTTAAGTATAGTGAACAATTGAGTTTAAGATTAACACGTGCGCCTGCCGTTAGGCTTAAGCAACTTGGGTTATCTAAAACCTAGGGTAATAGTTCATGAAACAGACATCCATGAACTTTGTGTTGAACCACAACACGGACCCGTTTACGTTTTAACAAGTAAAACATACGGGGTATCCGGTGTGGCAACACGGACATGGAAGCTGTTTCACAAACACAAAGCATCACCCAGTGCCCTGCTGATTAGGAGCATTATGAATAATTACATACTGCCCGTAATAGCAGTAACAGTTTAGACTTCCGTAGCGACGTACTTCCATCCATCTACTGGTGGAGACGAGACCTACCAATCTCTTGCATATTAAGACAGATATGCCAGCCCGGTCGTACCATTGCGCGACCCCGCCGGTCAATCTAGACCTGTGTAGCATTCACACAACCACAACCAGTACAAGACTCCCCGAAGGGCCAGCCCACGACAGTCATCTGGGCAACTCGATCCCGACAGATGAGGATCCACAACATCCCCGGAAAAAGACCAAGAATACACAAATGCAATTATGAAAATGTGCATTCTTATGCATGACTGTGCTCAATGAGCACTAAAAGGCTAGTCTAACAACTTGCAGTTGCCGACTCAACTGGAAAATTATTGCGCATGACCGGTACCTACTTTGGAGGACCTTTGCAATTGCCACTCTTACTCTGGCCGATCGGATTACACCATCCAGACATAGAGTATTGGCCATTGTTCTCAGGGACTGCCGTGCTCAGTATGAGAACCCTTAGTTAAAACAACCAACGTCAGCACTTCCCTTAGTGACTGCCGTGCCAGTTTGAGGGTGCGAGCCAAACTCTTGACAAGCAACACTTCGGAAAGCCGAAGAGTTGACACTTTGACGCACGCATGCCAACACTTCACATCCAGTATTGCCAGCCGAATTAAGGTCTCCATGCGGTGGATAGATAGGGTCTACCCCATCTGACGGGTAAATACTGTCCCCGTACTAACAGGTTTTAAGGTCAATACCTATACCTTATTAGTCATCGGCGTTCGACTTAAACAGAGTGTCGTGGGGTGCGCGCTTTGATTTAATACACAAATTTGCCTTTTGATCTTGTTATTAAGTTAAACTAACAAAAAAAACTTAACCACTAAACTATAAATAAAAACAAAGATGAACTGTCCGGTTTGTAAAGAAAAAATAGAACGAAACGACGTTAAAAAAATCGTCTGTTCTGATTGCAATTGTTTTTTTCATTGCAACTGCGTTAATATTACTTCGGTCGACTTAGATTTTATGAAAGTTAATAAAAAACCGTATCGGTGCGACAAATGTGGTGCTTTGCGGCGCAAGTCGCTGCAACAACCTGCTTATTCGGCTCCTGTTGCAGCTGAGAGCATTCAACCACAAGTAATACCAAAAAGAACTAAACACCAAAACACATCCAGTCAAAGACAGCAGACTGCAACAGTGACATGGAGAGGTTCAGAACAACAGCAGAGTGCAGAAACAACTAGCCAGCAACGAGCTACTCCCACGCAAAGCGAGCTAAAATCTTCTATGAGTCTGAGTAAACCTGAGAAAATGAGAGAGGGACAAGGGAATGAAGAACTACAGCAAACAACCGCATTGGAGCAGAGCGCACAGCCGTCCTCTTGTTTGAACTGGAAAGGTGATGATGATCTTCTTGACTTTCAACAGCATCCAGCTGATATCGTAAGCAATAACGGAGTTTCTCTTGTAAACGATAACTCAATTACTCTTCAAATGCTATATGAAGAAATCATCAATTTAAGAAAAGTTAACAGCGACTTTCTAAGTACTCTTAGTCAGTTAAGGCAAGAAAATGAATCTTTGAGAAGTAATGTGGCACGTCTTGAGCGTAAGTTAAACTGGAGTGAACAAAAGCAGTTGGAAAACGTCATTGAAATTGTTGGTATACCAGACTTAAATAACAATAATGCTAAGGCATGCGTAGACAAAATTCTTGGTGAAGCGCTGAACATCTCTGTTTCTACTGAGCAAGTTCAGAAATGTTTGGTAAAAAAAATTGTAAAAAAGAGCGGAGCTGGAAACACAAATGTAGCTCAAAGAGATATTCTTTGTGTTCATCTTTCGTCGTATGAATTTAAAAAAGAAGTAATGAGAAACAAAAAAAAAGCTTTCAAGAAGCTAAACACATCATTGTTTGCAGAAGGTCCTAAAAATAATATCTACATAAACGATAGTTTCACCGGTTACAACAAAGCCTTGTTTATGTCTGCTAAGAAAGTACAAAAACAAAGACACTTCAAGTATTTATGGTTTAGCAACTCAAAATTTTTTATGAAAAAAGATGATAATGGAAGGGTTGTTGTTGTAAGATCATTCGAAGACTTAGATTACATTTAAACCTTGTTATCTTGCATCTAAATTGTTGCATCTAATATAAAATGATTGAAAATTACATAGATCTTACAAAAAACAACCCTGCCATTAATACTATCAGCGATTTGGAAGACTTACCTGATTTGAGCCAAGAAAAATTATTAGTTGTTCATCAAAACATAAGGAGTCTGCGACAAAACTTTGATTTATTTCTTTGCAATCTTCAAATTCTGAAATACTTGCCAGATATCATATTTGTTTCTGAAATATGGATTTATTCTTTTGAAGTGGATGACTTTAACATTCCTGGTTATAAATTCTACGCGAATACTAATGACTCGTATTCTTCCGGTGGAGTAGGTGTTTTTGTACGTGATGTATATGATTGCCATGTATCGCATTGCAATCTGACTAGCGCAGATCTGATAAAAATGTCTTGCGGTATATATACTGAAACTTTTAATTTTATTTGTGTATACAGATTTCATTCGCATCCTTTTCAATTGTTTTTGGATGAATTTGCACCGTACGTAGATAATGAGCATTCGGGTAATCTTATCATATTAGGCGATTTTAATTTTGATATTTTAACTACCAACCCCGCATCAGATTCTTACCAAACACTTATAGCTGAACATGGACTTATTTCATTTGTTAATGAGCCGACCAGACCTTCGTCAGGTACTTGTCTCGATCATGTTTTTGGCAGGTTCGCTAAAATATCTTTTAACCATTCTTTTGGGGTAAACTTGGACCTCCGCATAACTGACCATTGCCTGACGGGTATTCTAGTCAGTCTTGATTATCAAGCTTGTGCGAAACTAACACCTCCAATAAGAACTCCTAAAATAAATTTTTTGAAACTTAACAGTGCCCTCCGCTTAGAAAGCTGGGATTCAGTTTATGCAGAACAAAATGTATCTAATGCGTTTAGTTCTTTTTTAAATATATTTAATGAACATATCAATCGTTCCAGTTCTACTATAATATTAAAAAGGTTTGAAAAAAACTTGAAACCATGGATTAGTCGTCGTATTCTTCAAAAAATCAGGATTAAAAATAAACTAGGTAAAAAGTGTAAGAAACATCCATTTAACCTCGGACTTAAGAAGCGTTACAAAAGTCTATGTAAAAACCTTAACACAGAAATAAAAGCCTATAGGAGTAATTTTTTTCGACAGCAGCTTGACATGGCGCAAGATCCCAAAAAAGAATGGAAAGTTGTGAACAGAATTTTAAATCGAGATGAAACTAATTGTTTTGAGCCGATTGTTATTAATAATGGAAGTAACAACATAACGGATTTCAAAGTAGTCTCGAACGAATTTAATAACCACTTTGCATCAATTGGAGATAATTATTTTCCGTATGTCGCTTGTGCACACACTTCATATCCTATGGATTGTGTTTCAAACGGCAGCTTTTACTTTGAAAATATATCTGGATTCGAAATTCTAAAAATTATTAAATCCTTGAGCAATTCTGGTTCGTCTGGATTAGACGGAATTTCTAATAATATTTTGAAAAATGTTGCACTTAATATTGTTGATATTTTAAAGCATATTTTTAACCTTAGTGTTTTGAATGGAACTTTTCCTGATATTCTTAAGAACTCAATGGTTATTCCTCTTTTTAAAAAAGGCAGCAAGAAGGATCTAAATAATTACAGGCCAATTTCTCTTTTATCTTCCATTTCGAAAATTTTTGAAAAAGCAATTAAGGCGAGGGTACTAAGCTTTCTGCAAAAGCAAAAGTTTTTTAGTTCATGCCAGTACGGTTTCAGAACAGGTCTCTCTACGGAGGACGCGCTCCTCGAATTCTGTACCTCAATGTACAAAGGACTCGACAGTAAAAATAATTGCGCTGGCCTTTTTGTTGATATAACAAAAGCGTTTGACATGGTTGATCATAACATTTTATTGAATAAATTGCATAATGTGGGCTTCCGCGGCTTTATTTATAATTGGTTTTAATCCTATTTATCATGTAGAACTCAAAGAGTAAAAATTTGTAATGTATTGAGTGACCCACAAATAATTACATTAGGAGTTCCACAGGGCTCAGTCCTTGGCCCTGTGCTATTTCTAGTGTATATAAACTCTATATTTTCCCAACAACTCGTAGGAAAAATTACAGCTTTTGCGGATGATCTTGCGATTGGTTATACATCAGTTAGTCCCTTAAACATGGTTGCTGATATTAACCACGATGTTCATGTGTTAAGAGTTTGGTTCGCGCAACATAGACTTATCGTAAGTAGTAAAACAAAACTAATGTATTTCCGCTTATGTGGAATAGTGTATCCTGACATCGACATAATTTTCCATGGACATGATTGCCGTCGATATAGCATTACAAGATGCACGGCACAAAGCCCCAATAGAACTTACGATTGCAGGACCCCATGTAGTTCAAAGTGCTTTACGGTTGAAAGGGTTCAAAGCTATAAATACCTTGGTGTGACGGTGGACCAACATCTGAACTGGACGGAACATACCACGATATTGAAAAAATACCTTCTATGGACAGTCAGATGTTTCTACCGCTTAAGGCAAATTTGCCCTTTGAATTTATTAACTAAAATTTACTATGGCATATTTCACTCTAAAATGCAATACGGAATCATCTGCTGGGGAGGTGCTTATCTGCAAAAAATTCGTCCTTTGTTAATTCTTCAAAAATCGGTACTTAGAAAAATGTTCAATACTAATCGCTTTGCTTCATCAATAAGCCTATTTAGACGTTCAATGATTTTACCTGTAAGACACTTGTATTATTACAAAGTCCTTAAAATATTTTTTATAAGGAGTGGTTATTTGCAATCACCCACATCTGGTATCTATAACTTAAGGAGAAATTCAGGCTTAGCCACATTTGTACCCTCATTTCGCACTACTCACTATAAGAATTTCTACTCCATTTTATCCTGTAGATTATTTAATAAACTCCCGGCGCACATACAAATACAAAGAAATGTTTTTGTTTTTTAAAAAAAATTAAATTGAGGCTACTTAATCTAGATCACACTCAAATCGAAGTTTTGTTGCACTCCATTAGCTAAATTTTCCCTTGTACTTCTTTTTAAATACTTTTTAATATTGATAAATGTACTTTATCCTTGTGTAACTCAACTTATATTAACTTAAATTTTGTTTTTTTTGTCTATTTTTTGCATTGTTTTTATTTTTAGTACGTAATGTTTGTAGTATGTTAACTATTATATCTTTTCACCCCACAACACGTCACAGTTTATATTTATTTAATTATAATTTAATTTAAATTACTTAATTTTGAATTATGTTTTCTTTGAAGTGAAATTTAACACTATTTCTTACACGAATATACAAAATGTCAAAAACTATTCTTATAATTATTCTAAGAATTTGCTAAAATCAATGTAAACTTTTTCGTTTTTATAAGAATAAAGAATAATAATAATAATAATAAAATAATAATAATATACCTTCGCAGGCTTTTTTCATATCGATATACCGAATATGACCTGCTACATGAAGGGCGCCACCCCGAGCTCTTGGTTGGCCCTATCAGTTTTTATGTTTGCAGGACGTATCCTACAAACAACCCTCCTCCTTTATCCTGGCTTGGGACAGGCAGGCGCAACCCTAGCGGAGTTACAGGTATAGGGCACAGAAATCCTATATTATGTGTTTTAAGACTCCTGCCAGTTAAGGCTTAATTCTTCTGGGTCCACAGACGTTGGAGTTATAGTTCATGAATGAACATATAGCAGTATTAAAAAATGCATATCCAAAAAGGATATGCACCTGAAATACTCTTCACAGACCTGTATTATCCAAGTGACACTAGAAAAGCAACCACGTACTAGATGTCACATTCATAAACACAATAGCATTACCCTGTGCCCTATTCTGTAAAAGCAGTATTCAATAAGAATTCCATACTGCCCTTAATAGTACCAGTTTGGCTACCGGTAGATGGCGTACCTTCATTACCATCTACTGGTTGAGACCACGAGACCTATCCAATCTCTTGCATACTAAGCAGGTATGCCAGCCCGGTCGTACAACTGCGCGACCCCGCCGGTCAATCTAGACCTGTGCAAGCGATGTGCACAAACCACAACCAGCACGAGTCTCCCCGAAGGGACAACCCATGATAGTCACCTGGGCAACTCGGTCCCGTCGAAAATGGGGGTCTACAACATCCCAGCAAAGAGACAAAAAGTTCTTATATACATATATAAGAACTTTTGTTTTTGACTGTGCACATAGCACTGTTTCGTATCTGACTGGCACTTCCATACAAGGCATGGTTTATCACCATACCCTATATGAAGTGCCTACGATTTAATTTGATCTGTGCCCAGCGTCACAGGTCGCCTTTGTGCCCACATACGTGACACTCCTTGTGCCCTAAGACACCATTTTTTGTCTTTTTGTTGACCATATAGGCCATGTTTCCATGCCGTGGATAGATAAGGTCACCTCATTTTTCGACGGGTTTGACTATCCCCGTGCTAACAAGTTTTATGGACCATTGCTATTCCATCGCAGGCTTTTTTCAATATGATATACATATTGGCCTGCTACCAAGATGGGCGCCACCCCGAGCTCTTGGTTGGCTCTATCTTTTTACGGCATGGGACGTATCCCATAACCAACCCTCCTCCTTTATCCTGGCTTGGGACAGGCAGGCCGAAACCTGGCGGAGTTAGGTATAGGGCACAGTACGCTGAGGTTCCAATCGTCGGGCATGCTTTCTGCTAGTCATATTTTGCTGATGAGCTGATGCATGCGCCTTATCAATTCATCGCCGCCGGTTTTTAACAATTCAGCTGACAGGCCGTCAGCACCCGCTTTATTGTTTTTGAGTCGTTGGATAGCAACTTGAACCTCTTCAGGGCTAGGTGGTGATACTTCCACTCCGTCATCGTCAATTGGTGGCACTGAACTGCGCTCTCGATGGGCGTCATTGGTGGAATCGTCGCCAGTAAGTAGATTGGAAAAGTGCTGTCTCCACAATCTTAGCACACACTGTGTATCCGTATTCAGATCACCATTTTCGTCTCTGCAAGTGGATGCTCCGGGCTTGAAACCTTGGGTTAGACGCTTAACCTGTTGATAGAATTTTCGTGCATCCTTCTTTCCCTGGTATACCTCTAGTTCACGCTCACACTGTTCCTGCTCTCTTTTCTTGCGTCTAAAAAGGCGCCTCTCTTCCTTCTTCTTTTCGCGGTACTTTTCTCGCACGACTCGCGTTGCAGCTGACTGCAGCGCTTTTCTGTATGCGGCATTTTTTACTGCTGTCGTGATGCGACACTCCTGATCGTACCATTGGTTCCGAGGATGCGGGCGCCGGAAACCAATGACTTCTTCAGCGGCAGCGCGCATGGAGTGGGATATATGCGCCCAAAGTCCGCCGGCGTCGTCGAGTCCAGAGGTTGGTTAGTTGAGCTTAACCGAGAGTTGAGCGGAGTAGGCTTCGGCAGTTGCCCGCGTATGTCGTTGCACTCCTGCGCGTATGTTCTTCGCATTGCATAATCGCATGCGGATCTTGGCTGCAACAAGATAATGTTCGGAGTCAATGTTGACCCCCGAAATGTGCGCACATCTAGAACACTAGAGGCATGCCTTCCGTCGATTACAACATGATCAATTTGGTTTCGCGTTTTTTGATCCGGGGACAGCCAGGTGGCCTTGTGGATGTCGAGGTGCTTAAATCTGGTGCTACTAACTACCATGTTTCGTGCCGCGGCGAAGTCGATCAGTCTTAGACCGTTGTTCGTGGAGGTCTCGTGAAGACTGAACTGACCGACAGTGGGGCCAAAGATGCCTTCCCTTCCGACTTTCGCATTAAAATCGCCGAGGACTATTTTCCGCCATGGACCGGAAGGTGGTCATATACGTCCTCAAGACTAGCGTAGAAAGCGTCTTTGACGGCTTTGTCCTTTTCCTCCGTTGGGGCGTGCGCGCAAATAAGGCTAATGTAGAAAAATTTTGCCTTGATGCGGATCGTGGCCAATCTTCCGTTCACAGGCGTGAACCGGGAAACAAGGTGGCGTAGTTTGCTGCTAACGACGAATCAACTTCCGAATTCGCGCTGTAGTAAATATCGCAGTGTGCTTGTTTAGAGCAGCCTTTGCCTTTCCATCGCATTTCCTGGATGGCGGTGATGTCAGATTTTATTGTTTTGAGGGCTTCCGCCAGTTGGATAATGGCACCTTCCCTATAAAGGGTCCGGACATTCCAGGTGCATTTCCGTAAATCATTGTCCGTTTTTCGTTTGCGGTGGTCGTCAACGTAATTGGGGTTCTTATCCGAGACTGGTTTAGTTTTCATTGGGCAGTAGTAATGTGGCGGGACCCAAACCCTGCGCACATTCCATGTTTAAGGTCTATGGATCGACCCGCCGCTCAAATTAGCCGTCAAACTGACGGATGCCAGTTTGCCGTTGCGTGAAACACCACTTGGAGGTTTGAGTCGACTTGAGACGATTTCGACATGGATAATGCTGGCCTCGCCAGGTTGAGACGGTCAGACACAAATTTTTGACATATATTTAATATTTTGGAAGTTTTTTTTCTACCTTTGTCCTCGTAGATTGATAAAATGTCACACTGTGCGCTGTTCTGATTTGTGTTTTCAAGTTCTTTTGAACGCATTTGATATTGTTACGAATTTTTTGTTATTGATCATAGCGTTGTTCGTGGAATTATATTCAAAAATATGATTGAAAAACAAACACATGTACACGCAACAATAACACAAATTGCACTTGACGCATTAACATTTTCAACTCAACAACAACAATTGCATGTGCAATAACAAAAACCTCACACGCCGGTGCAAACACTAATAGACCCGTTAACAAAAGAGACTTGGTTTCTTTATTGTTCCAATGTGAAAATTTGATTTGATCTGCCTGCCTGTCCAAACTGGCCTTCACTATGATCGCAACCTTAGAAGCTAACAACGAAATGTCTCTTTTTAACCGACTTCAAAAAGGAGGAGGCTCTCAAGTTCGTCGGTTTCTCTGTTTTTTTTTAATTTTTTTTTTTAAATGTATGTACATCGATAACTCCTAAACCATGTGCTTGATTGCCATAATTTTTGGTGAACAGATAGATATCATAAACATGGAGGTGTCCGTAAAAAAGTGGGCGGTATTCGACAACTGGGCGTGGCAATAACAGATCTCGCAATAATAGATACAACTGTATCTCGAATAATATTGACACTAGGGTACTGCAATTTAGTGTAGTGGTAGGCACAATTATTACAAATTACAGGCAAGAAAATTGGCGTTATTCTACAAATGGGCGTGGCAATATTAGAAAAACAGTGTATACTGAATAATTTTGAGACTAGAGTACTGCAATTTAGTATAGGGGTAGGCATTATGATTACAAATTATATTCAATAAAGTGGGCGTTATTCGACAAATGAGCGTGGAAATATTAGAAAAACACTGTATCCCGAATAATATTGATACTAGTGCACTGCCATTCAGTGTAGAGGTAGACACAGATAATACAAATTACGGTAAATAAAATGGGGGTTATTTGACAAATGGGCGTGGCAATATTTGAAAAAGAGTGTATCTCGAATAATATTGATACTATGGTACTACAATTTAGTATAGTGGTTGGCATTATTATTACAAATTATGGTCAAGAAAGTGGGCGACATTCGACAAATGGGCGTAGCAATATTAGAAAAACACTGTATTTCGAATAATATTGACACTAGTGTACTGCAATTTAGTGTAGGGGTAGACACAGTTAATACAAATTACGGTCAAGAAAATGGGCGTTATTTGACAAATGGGCGGGGCAATATTAGTAAAAGAGTATATCTCGCATAATATTGATACTATGTCACTGTTATTTGGTATAGGGGTAGGCATTATTAGTACAAATTACGGTCAATAAAGTGGACGGTATTCGATTACTGGGCGTGCCAATATAAGAAAAATAGTGTATCTCGAATAATATTGACACTAGGGCACTGAAATTTAGTGTAGTACAGGGGTAGGCAGAATTATTAAAAATTATGGTCAATATAGTAGGCGTTATTCGATAAATAGGCGTGGCAATACTAGATAAACACTATCGCAGTTAATATTGACGCTGGGGTACTGAAATAAAGTACAGGGGTAGGCACAATTATTAAAAATAACGCTCAAGAAAGTGGGCGCTTATTTAACAAAGGGGTGTGGCAATATTAGAAAAATACTATATCTCGAATAATATTGACACTAGGGTAATAAAACTCGTTACAAGAATGGGTATAATAATTTCAAAACACGTGACATCTAATTTAAATTTTAGAGACAGATATTTGAAATAACCAAGAAACTTTCAGAATTTAATAGAACAAATTTTTCCAGAACAATTGTATTTATGTTGTTTATACACTTTTTTCGAAAATTTATCATATTCTCTAAAAAGGAAGAAATAAAAAATTTTTTAAAATAAAACAACCGACTACAAAATCACTACAAAGTAAAAAATAATTTTAGTTTCTTGGTCATATTTGATAATTTATTTACACATATTATTATATATTGATGTTTTTTAAATTGGGCTTTGGCCGTGAATAAAAAGACACATAATTGATCTTTTTTGTTTTTTAATTTTCGATATTTCGGCTCACTTTGTGGGCCTTCATCAGGACTAAAAAATATATAAAAAACACATAACATTAATGACCATATTCACATCAGAAAATCACAGAAAAAACAAACTACCAAATTACAAATTACCATAAAACACAGAAGAATTTTTAAATTAAAACACCACGAGACTAATTAAAAATTAAATCGACAAACCTCAACAAACACCGCAACATGATTAACAACAATGAAAACACAAAATGCTCAATAGATTTTCTAGTACAATGCAGAAAATATCAAATCATGCCAAAATTTCTTAAAAATTCAACAAAACACGTACACCAATTATTCTAAACACACAGTAGTTTCAACAAAAAAACATCCGAAAAATTAACCAAAACAATAGAAAACCACACTGCAAACTTTCACAGGAAAATCTTAAATTTATTAATTTCACACCAGCACCAATTTTGCGCGACAATATACAACGCTTAAAAAAACATGAAAATAATTTAAAAAAAACTCTTACAAAAACAGAAGCAGAGTACATCAAAGCTAGCCATGAAAAATTATCTCTGAATGATAGACAGGTAACAATTGACAGACAGGAGCAAAAGTTTAAAAAACTAAAAGAAGAACAAATTAAACAATTAATCTTGCACAACAACAACTCATGGTTCGTCAACAAGACAGCATAAACATTCCTAAAGAGGTGCAGTGGTTATTAGCGCACGGTCCAAAGTTCGCACTCACATTAACAAAAAAACAGTTTCCTTTATTCAACGTCATCGCGGAGGGGGAGGACTGCATACAAACAATAACAGAAAAAGAGGAACAAGAAAAGGCCCGAATAAAGCTTACTACACTAATAGAACGACATTTAAGAGAACTAAAATCAACAGAAAGAGACGCCTACGTAATCAATATAGCAAGAGATGCGACCGAATTTTTAAAACAAAACAAAAACATCATTATTGTTGAAGCAGACAAAGGTGGAAATACAGAAATACGATGAACAAAACAGACTACGAGGAGAAAATGAAAGCGATTTCAAGAGACGGATGGACCTAAAAACAATTAGAAGAGATCCAACATCAACATTACAACAAAAAATTAATGCCTTTGTCGAGACACCCCTGTAGGAAAATCAACTAATTTAAAAGTAAAAATTCTGACTTTTTTCCATAGAACGAACTAACTTATTTTGTATGGTGATGTCCGCTAAATAAGTCAATTGACTTTCGTCTGCATAGATTTTCAACTACTTGTTAAATTAGTTATATATAATTTTTTTTTGTAATTACTTTAAAATAGCCAATTGAAAACTATTACTGATGGCCTAAAGTTAATAATATTTGATGAAATAACATGGTTAAATATATATAAACTTGTAATCTAATAAAAATTTGCAATTAAAACATGTCAAAATCAGAGTAGTTGCCGCCTTAATATAATTCAAAGTAGTTCATATACTGGTTTATTTTAAATTAGTTTTTTAATTAGTTTTTTTTTTTAAAACAAGTTAGTTTGTTCGTATAGGGACTATTTAAAAAAGAAATAATAAATAAGCAAGAAAAGCTTAGACTGACAACACACACAGCAACAATACCAAAAATCTACGGACTGCCAAAAATACACAAAAATGATACACCTTTGCGACCTATTCGCTCTACAATCAACTCTCCGTCTTACGCACTCTCAAAATACATGGTAAACATTTTAAAGTTATTAACAGTGGACTCCAAATACAACATCAAAGACGCTACAGAATTTAAAACCAAGGTCAACAGCACCTACATTTACGACGTCGAAGAGATGGTATCATTTGACGTTGTTTCGCTCTTTCCCAGCATACCACTAGAATTTGACCTTAAAACAATTGAAAGACAGTGGGACAAAATCGAAAAACAAACAAAAATCCCAAAAAAACTATTTATGGAAATTTTACGTTTCTGTACAAAAGAAAATAATTATTTCACTTACAACAACAAAATTTACTGTCAGTTAAAAGGGATGGGTTCACCAATATCGCCAATTATAGCGGATATTGTAATGGAGGAGATTTTGGACAGATTCATGAACAACATAAGCCAAAAACCCAGACTACTTACAAAGTATGTAGACGACATATTCGCAATAGTCAAAACAGAACATATGGACATCACGCTAACAACATTGAACAAGTGCAACAACTACATTAAATTTACCTGAGAAGAGGAATTGAGAAAAGGATTGCCATATTTGGATACCATAGTTATCAAAAATAACAATATGTTGAAAACAGATTGGTATCAGAAGCCCACGGCATCAGGCAGACTGATAAATTACCATTCAAAACACCCCAAAAAAACAATTTTAAATACCGCTAAAAACTTTGTTCAAAGAGTTTTCAACATCAGCGACAAGATTTTTCACAAAAACAACACCAAACGAATCAGGGAAATATTAAAATCCAACGACTTTCCACCACAAACCATTACACGCTTGATAAAAATGTGTATGGACAACAATATTATGCAAAGAGGGGTCGAACAAAGGACTGAACCAAAAATTTACAAAGGAATCACTTACATACTTGGTTTCACCTAAAAATTAAGAAAATCAGACATATACAACAAAAACAATTACACACTTGCACCAAAAACAAACAACACTTTAAAAAGTCTTCACAGCAGGATCAAAAGTAAAGTAGACGACATGGACAAATGTAATCTAGTTTACAAAATACAATGCACAGGTGACGGGTCTGACATATGCAACAAAGTATATGTTGGCACAACAAAATTAAAAACTAGATTAACGTCGCATAAATCGGACTTAAAGTCAAATCATGAACACAAAACAGCGCTTGCGGCCCACTGTCTACAAAACAACCACACACCGGACTTCGCAACTACAAAAATATTGCAACAAGAGACGAACTACGCAAGAAGATATACACTAGAGATGCGGATATCAGATATAAAACGGACACTGATAATTGTTCTCACATTTACAAATATTTGACAAAACATAAATACGGTGGACGTTGAAGGTGGCAAACATCGGATCGATAATTAGTCTCGTGGTGTTTTAATTTAAAAATTCTTCTGTTTTTTATGGTAATTTGTAATTTGGTAGTTTGTTTTTTTTGTGATTTTCTGATGTGAATATGGTCATTAATGTTATGTGTTTTTTATATATATTTTAGTCCTGATGAAGGCCCACAAAGTGAGCCGAAATATCGAAAATTAAAAAACAAAAAAGATCAATTATTTGTCTTTTTATTCACGGCCAAAGCCCAATTTAAAAAACATCAATATATAACAAAAAAGGCCGAAAAACAACAACATATTATTATATATGAAATCTTATTATTTAAATTTTTTTCTTATTTGTTTTATTATCATAAATATATTAATTTCTTGATGAATACAAATGCTTTGAAGTTGGCGTTTCTGATTAAAATTCTGATTATATTAGCGCCGACCTTAAAAGCTTTTGTATTCATCAAGAAATTAATATATTTATGATAATAAAACATATAAGAAAAGAATTAAAATAATAAGATTTCATATATAATAATATGTTTAAATAAATTATCACATATGACCAAGAAACTAAAATTATTTATTTACTTTATAGTGATTTTGTAGGCGGTTTTTTTTTGTATTAAAAATCACCGCAAGTTTTTTGTTTCCTTTTCCTTCACACTCCTCCTATTCCAAAATTTTTACAAAATGCAGCACAAGAAAAAAAATTAAAACAAACAGAAACCAGTTACAACCCGGGTTGCCCGGCTACTCGAAATACTCGAAATTCGAGAGCCCTATAAATAATGCAAATATATGTAGCTACTGAGCCAATATGTAGTTACAAAAATTGTATAACTAGCTGTAGGGATGTTAAAATTAGCATATTTATTTATTTATTGTATAATAACTCAAATTTATATAAAAAACTTCAACCAAAAAAAAGAGTTTTTCTCTGAATTTGAAAACAGAATTTTATCAAACAAAATAGATACTTAATCAAATTAAAATCTTCTTTTATACGTTTGCAATTTTTAGTATACAAAAAATTCAACACTGCAGATTGCAGTTAACATTTTTTTCTTGGAGCGAATGGACATAAAAGCATGAAGTTTCGTTGCTTTTGGCGAATGTTGCTCATGTCATGCCTTGTTGGCCATTCGTGTCTCGTAGGCATTCGTAATCGCAGGCGCTCGAACTCTTGGCATTCGTAACCACAGCGATTGGTGCATGTATTAATGGTGCATGTATTAATTAATTTTAATTTTGACGAACCATTTGAAACGCCATTTGAATGTACTCAAGCTGTTCTCTGATATGTATACCTTTTTGAAAAAGCTCTTGGCTCGCGAGCTAATTATGTTCATAGTTGGTATATATGCATGCTGAGCTCGAATTCTGTCATCTGCTACAATTGATTTTGTGAAAATAATAGAACCTGCATCTTCATCCAGCTCGTCGACAATGCGTTTTATGTGGGTAAAGTTTCTTGCGTAATAAGATGCTGCGCTCACCCAATACCCCAACAAGTCAAAACTTGTCAATAGATATACGACTAACCAAAAAACAAAAGGCATTTTCCACAGAATTCGTGATGATTAGCTTTTTTTCACCCTCCTACGTACAGGTAGAGGCAAATATGAACAATAAAACACTTCAAACACATTGAAATGACCTTAATAAAATTATGATATTAAGATACAAATTAGTTGAGGGTTCGCTAAAAAGTAAATCACTTAAATATGTAACGGAGACACCACAATATAAAAATATTGGATCAAAGATTTAGGGTGGGGGTGTGGCCCGTTGGGCTACGCCCATGATTGCAGTAGCTTAAAAAATATTGAAATCCCAAAAATATTTAATTCAATTTGTTTTCACACAGTACTTGTCAATTCTAAGCAATTTTGCTAAAAATTATTTAATACATAAGATACGCTCTATCTCATTTTATTTTCTCATGTCCCTCGTTTCCTTTACCATCGAATTTATGAAGCACCGGGAACAGTGATGTGATTTGGTGGGATTTCTTCTATTTTTCAGGATTTTTGATCCCTTGGAGGGTGCGGACGGGATTTTATTTTCATACGGGATTTGATTTTCATACCTGTCAATACAAAAAAATCTTAGTTGGCAGCTTTGCTCCAAAATCGGACCCGAAAATTCTTCAGATATTGATAAAAGAGTTTATTATAAAGATTTTCGTTCAATCTCAGATTAAGTGAATGTAAAAGATTTTCACTAGAAGATGATGAATGGAATGATTTACTATTTTTATTAAATGATTTTAATGCCTATTGTGTTTCGAATTTTTGGAAAGAGGTGGCCTCCAGAAAGGCCTTAACCTTCGTTGTTTCCAAATTTAACAATGCTGTCAACTTTCATCCTGTCATTAGGATGAGTAAAGGGTATAAAAAAAAGCGAAACAGACCTGGGGAAGATACTTTGAGCGCTGTTTCAATTATTAAATCTTTATTTCGGAACCAACAAATAGAGAAATATAGCGAAAAGCATTTGAAATTATTAAATAAATTTTTTGGTTAATTAATTATTATTATTTTTTTTTATCAAAATGAATTGTTACGTAAAAGTTTTATTGTTTTAAAACTTTTTTTATATACGTGTGAAATAAATATATAAGCGTTTTTGTTAAAAAAAATTGTGTGTAGGTACTCTTACTTATACTATTTTAGTGGGATTTTTGGTGGGATTTTAAGGTACGGGATAAAGTGGGATTTTTTTCTTACATATTCGGGATTTTTCACATCACATCACTGCCAATGAAGCAAGCAGCGTGCTAGTGCTACCTTAGGACTAGTGAAATCGGTAGTTCAGTACTAGTGTTAATTACTGCAGGGTAGTGCTGGTGTTAGCGCTGGTGCTGGTGGTAGTGAGAGCTAGTGCTGGTGCTATAGCTAGTGCTAGAGCTAGTGCTGGTTTTAGCGCTGGTGCTGGTGCTAGTGAGTGCGTCGTTGAACACTCGAGAGAAGCGAAGCTTTTTCGCAGTTACATAGATTTGATAGCTGAATAGTTTTTTCTTTTTAATAAATTAACTTTTAAATTCAAATATTTAATATAACATAAATTAAATGAAAAAGCACACGTTAATATTCACATTAGTAAATTTTATTACATTTCGTTATTCCGACACTGTTTTCTTATATTAGAATTGATATTTCTTTAATTGATAAAAAATTTTATATCAAATTATTAAAAAACATTTCTTCACCTCCCGTGGGATCGAACCCGTACCCATTGATTAAGAGCACATTACACTATCCACCAATTCAGAAAGCCTTTGCTACACTGAGCTGTTTAATATTAGTATTAATATATTTAATATTAAGTAAGATGGAAGCTATGTTGCTGCATAGCAGCATAATCTTTTAATATATGGAGAATTGTGTATTGGCTATCCTATAAAACTAACACGAATTCGCTTTTACTTACTACAAGCTGTCGCCAGCATCGATGTTCTCCTTCGCGCATTCACATAAAAAAAAACAAACCGAAGCAAACACCTAGAAGCAAATTTTTGTTAGTAGTTGTAGTAAGCCAATACATTATCCTCTATCTACTGATAAATTGTAACGATCTACTGCAGCATTGCTTCTGTTATACTTAACATTGAATCAACAACTGTTTCTAACACAGGTGGCCTGGTGGATAGCGTATAGAAATCCTAATCATTGGGTACGAGTTCAAATCCCCACGGGGTTCCATATTTAATGTTAAATTACAAAATTTTCTTGTTGTTAATAAATGCAAGCAATGAAGAAACCACCAAATTTCTAAGAAAAAAATCTGTCGAAAGTTTTTCAGATTTCACTCAAGCAAATCACAGTACTAGGCGTAAAAAGCTTCGCTTCAAAAATAAATTTTAAATAACGCTTTTATAAGCAACAAACCATAAACGATGTTAGTCGAATCAACTCACATTAGTACTCACATTTGCTAGTATTTATGCTGGTGCTTGTGAGTGCTGGTGCTAGTACTGGTGGTAGTGGTAGAGGTAGTCCTGGTGCTAAAGCTAGTGCTGCTGCTAGTGATGGTGTTAGCGCTGGTGCTCGTGAGTGCTGGTGCTTGTGTATAAAGATCTGATTTTTTTTAAAAAATGCAACAAGCTACAAACGATGTTACTCGAATCAACACAAGTACACACATTATCTAGTATTTGTGCTGGTGCCGCTTTTTGATGTTATTTTTTAATATATCGCACACTAAAAAGAAAACAAACATTTTATTGAGCAGCACAAAAAAATTGAAATTTACAGTAAATAAAATAACATACAAAAATTTGACATTCTTTTTAATAATAAAACCTTCTCTTTTTTTCACATGCTTTTGCCACAATGATATACCTATATACCTTGTTCAAGAAAGGTTCATTCACACTGTGAACCGGACTTAACTGTCCTTTTCGAAATTTTTTTTTTAGTAGGTTGCCACAAGTGTCTACGACAAGGCTGCCAAATATCAGCGTCTATCGTTGACATTTGGTAAAGTGACAGTGTTTTGTTTACAAAAACTTTTTTGTGTCTTCAATTTTTACGATGGAAGAAAAAATTGAGCAACGAGTTTGTATCTAATTTTTTTAATTATTAATGTAATAATAATTAATGGAATTATTAATGTAATTTTATTAGTATTAACTTATGTTTTATAAATTCTGATTGTTCTAAATTCTAAAGTCTGATAATAATCAACAAATTGATGTTTTTAAATTTATTTTTGTGTTTCTTTTATATCTATAATCAATTTTGTTTATATGTGTCTTTTAAGTTGAAAGTGGAATATTTTTGTGTAATATAAAAATTGTAAGTGGAATATTTAGCATATATTTTTTTAACAAAATGCATATTTCTACAAAAAAGTTCTGGTCATACTGATGTAGTACCATTTGAATGATATACGTTTCAGTGCTCTTATTCTTAAATAAATATTAAAAAAGTGTACGACAACATTTGATGTTTGCTTATTAATATATAATAATATATAAGATGTCATTGTATATTATTATATTCTAATAAGTATAATGTACGATAATTTGATGTTTGCGTATTAATATATAAGATTATATAAGATGTCATTGTATATTATTATATTCTAATAAGTATAATTATTTTAGTACAGACAACTTTTTTATTCTTAAAGATATGTTTATGTTTTTGATGTCATTGAAAAAAGAATTAAGTAAATTGCAAAATTTATCAAAGCAAAAAATTTCATTTATTACGTGAAATTCTGAGAAATTTGCATTCAAAGTTGAAATTTAGTAACTGTTAAATCCTAATTTGGATTTCGGGAGTTTGGTTGTAGCCCAAGCACATTAACTTGGACTAACCGAAAAGAGTTATTGTACAAAACGGCACTTAAACCGTTTGCACACCTTAAGAGTAAAATAAAAAACAAAACATTGGAGCTTATTTGATCACACTCTAGAATTCTACTGACTTTTTATTATTAGTTTCCTCCTTATAAAGACAATGAAATTGCCTTTTAATATAATATTAATATTTACTACATTATTATTTAATATATACTACATAAATACATACATACAAGATACGTCAACAGCAAACAACCTTGGCACTGCACTAAGCTCAACATAAAAAACAGCAAAAGTGCAATGACTACAAAAAGAGAATATGACTCCGCTTGCTTTGCCACCGTTAGCTGGAGTTGAATGTTGGTCAAAAAATGCTGACGCTGCAAGTGCAATGCCCAGGTTGTTTGTGTAAGAAATCATGGGCTTGAAATCGGTTAATCTCAATGACCATGAAATCGTACATTCTCCCCCCGGTAAGGTCTGAGGCTATAATGATCTTACAATAAATTTACGTTACAGTGACGACAAAATCTGATGTTGCTGATCTTTGACGTGGAATGGGCTGAGGAATCCTTGCTTCTGTTGATTGGAAATTGATTTGATGTGACCTTGCCTTCCAGATGATGTAAATCGTGATGGTGATCGACAAGGCAAGTGCTGTATAGCCTACTGTTGAGTAGTGTTTATTTTATAGTTTGGATTTGAGTAGGTAAATCTAAAGCCTTTTGGTGTGCCAAAGAATTTTGAAGGTCGGTGAAATTACTTAGTTGCGTATCGTAATGATATGGTTCATGAATTAGTGAGCCAAGCTGATTGGGCCTTATAATTCCTGTGAAATTTCATAGGCTGGTATACGAAGTATGGCTGCTGCTGGAATATGCCTGGTGTTCTTGAATAGTGATAAAACTATCTTTGATAACACATTGAGGCTGAAGCGATAGTATTCCTGATCCTTTCAGGATAAGTTGTTGACTCCAGATCCTTTCAGGATAAGTTGAGTATCACATACGGCAGTTATTCGCTTAGGGGTAGTGACAGTATACATCTATTGGTTCTTGTTGGACAGTTGGGTCCACGTAAAATTTGTTTTTACTAACTCTATCTTGCAATCTGAACGGGTGTCATTGTTGAACATTTTTGTCTCGCAGGAACATATTTCTGAGTCCTTGTTATATTTGGGCTGGATGTTTGAGCATAAATATGATTCGGTTCCTGTAAGAATGCACGAGTTTAGTTTGGTTGTGCTCATGGGAAAGTACTGATCTCGATGAGCGTTGATAGCGATTAGGTCATCACAAGGTTCTATTGCAATGATACTATTGTTAACACTGGCGGGCACCGAAAGAAGTTTGTATAGCTCAAATGTGTCTTGATCACATAAGGGTATTAAAATTTTATATATGACGTGATTTTCTGTTAATCTTTCTTCTGCGGTCATTAATTTATACAGTTCTATGACGTTATCGTGCTCGACAGGAAGTTACAAGGATGGTGGTAAGAAATTTCGAATTTTTATCAACTCCTCCTGAAGTTGATTGGGTGATAGTAAACTCGGGCTTATTTTTCCATGATGTGTGTCCGTAAGGACGTCTATGATAGATGATTGTATTCGTTGTAATTTTGTCGCTATAATTGTGAGCTGCATGGCTAGTAAAATAAAAATTTGAAACAAGGTAGACTGGTAATCGATTTCCTCAAGCACATGTATTCTCGACCATATCTCATTCACTTGAACATCCAGATCATTGAACTTTTTCTGAATTGCCATTTGATCTTGCTTAAAAATGTTGATCTTTGCATCAAGAATTGATGTTTGATTTCTAAGCAAACTCTAGAGATGACCTTCATTTTGTTTAACGTTTTCTATTGTCTTGACCATTTGTTCGGCATATTCAGAGTCCAGTACTCCAAACAGGGAATTAGCGACGTTTCCGACAATATTTAGGACACCTCTTCTAGCTCTGTTGGCTACAAGAAGACTGTCATCTAGCCTGAATCCTTCCTCAAGGTGGTCCAAGGTGTTTATGATAACCTTGCAAATACTCTTTTGTTGTAGCTCTTGGCACATGTTCCGTAATGCTGAAGTCACATTTGCGAAGGACTCTACTTCTGTCCTATAAGGTTTAAGGTCATAGTAAATAATGAGTCGCCAATCGATTCTGGAAGGCCTAATTGATCCGATTCCTTCAAAGTGAATTCCGGGGTTAGACTCGAACTCAATATTTTTGACACCTGTAGCTAATGCTAAAGGTAACATGATCAAACTAATAAGTAAGACAGGTAAAAGGCTGAGCGAAGAAGTCCTGCTTTTCTTGCGTGGTATTTCTCGTGTATGGTCGTCTTCTTGTTCTTCCATTTGCAGTGGGGCCAGACGGTGAATAGGACGTTTAAAGATGCCATTTTTCGTTTTGACATCGGCTAGTCGAACCTTTCCGTCAGTGCCAGGATATGTATTAATAATTCGCCCCATTGGCCACTGCAGAGGAGCGGTATTGTCTTCTTTTAATAACACCAATATTCCATCCTTTACATTTTCAGCTTGATCTTTCCACTTACTGCGATACTGTAGTTCATTCAGGTACTCTGTAGTCCATCTGTTCTAAAACTCATTGTTTAAATGGTTTACTAGTTTCCATCGCGCTTGAAGCGATGGGTTCGAGGTATTCTTATTGCCACTAGGAAGCGCTGTTAACGGCTCGCCTATGAGAAAATGTCCTGGTGTAAGGGCTGAAAGGTCATTTGGATCAGATGACAATGGCGTTAGAGGTCTGGAGTTAAGTGTCTGGAGTCGCTAAGTACCTGTATTGCTTCGATTTGAATTACTACTGTCTCTAGTTCTTCATAAGTGAGGGAGCAGTTTGTGATACTCCTTACCAAGATATATTTTGCTGATTTAACAGCCGCTTCTCACAGTCCTCCGAAATGTGGTGATCTTATAGGAATAAAATGAAAGGTGGTACCCAAATCCGTAGATGACTTAATAATTGTGTCTTGAGCAAGACTGCTGTGAATGGTGTGTTTCAGCTCTTCTATCTGGTTTTTGGCTCCGACAAAATTGGTGGCGTTGTCGCAGTAGATATTTTGGCATCTTCCTCTTCGTGAAGTAAAGCGCTTGAGTGCACCAATAAATGCTTCAGTGGAAAGATCACTCACAATTTCCATGTGCACTGCCTTTGTACTGAAACAACAAAACACGGCAATATAAGCCTTGCATGGTCGTTTTCCTCTAATTTTGTAGTGTATCCAAATTGGACCGCAAAAATCGACACCTGAATTGAGGAACGGACGCTCTGGATGCACTCTGTCATGTGGAAGGTTGCCCATGATTTGTTTGAACGTATGAGGACGGGCATGTGTGCAACGTACGCAGTGATGAACTATAGATCTAGCCATAATATTGCCTTTTATGGGCCAGAACCGCTGTCTTGTTTGAGCAAGAAATGCTTGTGGACCGCAGTGAAGGTTCTTGGTATGCAACTCCTTCATTATTAACTTTGTGATTGGATCATTGTACGGTAATACCATTGGATGTTTAGCATTATATTGAAGATTTGATTCAACAAGTCGTCCTCCCACTCTGATGATTCCTTGATTGTCGAGAAAAGCTGATAGTCCGTGAAGCACACTTGTCTTCATTACTTCTTGCTTCTGTGATAATTGTTGTATTTCTTCACGAAAATCGCTAAGTTGTACTGTTTTGATTATGACAATTAATGCTTCATTAAGTTCGTCGGGTAAAAGTGTCACATTAATTGCTCTGTTGCCTTGACGTATATGCCTGATAAATCGCAGAACATATCCAACTACTCGTTGCAATGTCGAAAATGAGTTACAATGATTTATCTTGTAAACCATGTCACTTATATCTTCATTAGTTGGTACAGCAAGAACATTAATCCTTCTTTTCAGCTCCGTCTGATCTGGTATGGTGAGTTTCTTGCTGAATGGTTTGGGCCATGAATCCTCTTTTGCATGAAGAAAGAGAGGAACATAAAACCAAATTGAGCAACGTTTTATGTCTGTTGGCTCAACTCCTCTGGACAGTAAATCTGCAGGGTTGTTTTTAGAACTAATATGTCACCATTGTTCCACTAATGTGAGTTCCTGAATATTGCTGATGCGATTGGATACAAATGTTTGGAACGATGATGGCTCCGAGTTTATCCAGTGCAGGACAATTTCAGAATCAGTCCACAAAAAGGTTGTGTAATCTTCAACAGACATGTCCTGCTTACCCTTCGAGAACAATTGTGCCCCTAATAAGGCAGCACACAGCTCTAGGCGAGGAATTGTTTGAGTTTTCAGTGGTGCGACGCGTGACTTTGAACACAATAAGTTGACTGTTATTGTTCCATCGTGTATTAGAGATCTGATGTATACCGCAGCTCCATATGCTTGCTCTGAAGCGTCGGTGAATAGGTGCATTTGAGAGTATCTGGCCTCTCTGTGAGCTGTGATATGTCGAGGAAGTCTTATATCATTGAGAGCCTTAAGGTTTTGTCGAAATTTAGCCCATGAAGTGTCCATTCCAATTGGAAGTGATTCATCCCGTGATCTTTTTAGTAGCCACAATCTTTACACGAAAATCTTTGCTTTAACAACTACTGGAGCCATTAGTCCAAGCGGGTCAAAAATGTGTGCTACATCACATGTTACAGACCACTCCGTAAATTTTGTACTCGAGGATTCATTAGTTTTTATACAAAATTCATCTGATTTTGGGAGCCAAGTGACTCCAAGTGTTTAGATGCTCTTGTCGGAATCGTTATCGAAGTCCAGGTCTACTTCTTGATCGTCAGTGGGTATTCCTTGCAGTAATTTAGCGTGATTGGCGCACCATTTTCGAAGTTTCATACCAGCTGAATCCAACATTTTAATGAGTTGCTGCTTCATTTCTACGGCGTCGTTCAATTTGTTTGCACCGCATAAGCCATCGTCCACATAAAATTCCCTTTCTAATGCAGCTACACCAAGTGGATATTGCTGTTTATGTGCCCTTGCTAACGTTTGAAGGAATTTTGTAGCCAAATATGGTGCTGCTCTTGTACCATAAGTGACCGTCTTAAGTTGATAGAACTGTAACTTGTTGCTGCAGTTTTCTCTCCAAATTATGATCTGGAATGTTTCATCTTGTGGAGGTATACGAATCTGGCGATACATCTTCTCAATGTCGGTGGTAAACACTAAGCGTGGAGATCTAAAGCGCATTAGTATAGATGTAAGATCACTTTGTACCACAGGACCATTACACATTATATCGTTTAGTGATGCTCCACTAGATGTTTTAGCTGAAGCGTCAAATACGACTCTTAATTTAGTCGTGCTGCTGTCTGGTTTGGAACGCAGTGATACGGTATTACATAGTAAGGAGACAACATGTTTTCCTTGTTAATCTTTTCCATGTGCCCAAGTGCTTCATAGTCCTGCATAAATTTTGTGTATGATGATTTGATATCTGGATTTTTATTCAGCCTTCGTTCTAAAGAAAATAATCGATTCATTGACATCTGCTTCGATTCCCCTAAGTTTGACGGGTCATCCTTGAATGGGATTCTTACAATAAATCGTCCGTTTTTACCATGCCGAGTATGCTGAACAAAAGATGATTCGCATTTTTGTTCTGCTGCTGTGAGGTTAGTTTCTGGAGCCTTCACATCATCAAGTTGCCAGAATTTTTCCAGAGCGTTGTTAAGATCTTCATCTGTTGAATATACTCCACATGACAGTATGTTGTCACCACCACCTTCTATCTTACCGCTGCAAAGCCATCCAAACACAGTTTTTTGAAGGCTTGGTAAGACGTTTGCCAGCTTGATTTGACCAACGGACAAAAAAGAGTAATAGTATTCAGCACCTATTAGTAAATCAATTTGTCCTGGTGTACCAAATTCTGGGTCTGCCAATTGAATGTTTTGTGGAATAGGCCATTTTGACATATCTAGCATTCTAGTGGGTTGAGCTGAAATTATTGAAGGCACCACAAATGCCTTAAGACACATCCTAAAGTTGTTTATTCGTGATTTTATTTTTGTGTTGACACTATACTGTGAACTCTTTTTTCCTCTAGAGACGCCTTCTATCCATATGGGATTTGGTTCCTGCTGCAATTTTAGCCTTTTGACCAATTTTTCAGTTATAAGGTTCACCTGTGAACCTGAATCAAGAATTGCTCTGCATTTGATGATCTGTCCGTTTGTTGATGATATTTGATGATATTTTTACAGTACCAAGTAATACATAACCACTGTTTGATGTAGTGATAAATGAAGCTTGACTGATTTGATGTGGCTGCCACTGGAATTCACTCGTTTGTGGTTCCATGCAGCGCGATGGTTTGGCTGAAGTTGATAGTTTTTTCACGTGAAGCAACGAATTGTGATTTTTGTTGCATATGTTGCAGTGGCGACTCTGCATTCTTGAGCCATTTGTCCAGACCGGAGACAATTCATGCACCGTTTAAGTTTCTGCACGGACCTTATGCGATCTTGAATGTTAGATTGTAGAAAGGCCTTACAATGATATAGAGGATGTGGTTCTTTGTTGCAAAACGCACACTTGTTTGATTGCGTTTGGACCACAGTAGTTGTTATTGTTTTAATTGGGCAAAATTTGTTGCCCACTGCCTCCAATGATTGGAATCTGTTTTCCAGGAATTTCAGGAATTGATTTACTTGTTGAATCTCTCTTGAGTTTTCCAGTGCTTGTTCATACAGCAATCGAGTTTGCTTATAGAGCTTAGCCAATAAAATGTGAAGTAGCAATGGACCCCAAGAATTTGTTTCAATTTCCAGATTGCTTAGAGCCAGAAGTCCTTCGTGTGTAGTATCGTGTAAGGACCTCACATCTGCCGCTGGCGAGTTGTTTGGCACTCCAGACTGATTTAACAATTTTTGAATTACTGTTGATACAATGACCCTTTTGTTATTATATCTGTCTTGCAGTAGTTTCCATGCTGTGGCATAATTTTCACTACTCAATGCAAGATGTCGAATAAGATTCTCTGCTTCGCCGGTAACACTTGTCTTAAGGTACCACATTTTTTGCGATGGTGGTACCTGCTGCTTATGAATAACTTCTGAAAACAAGTCGTGAAACTGTGTCCATTGCAGATAATCACCGCTGAATTTTGGAATTGTGATTTTGGCAAATGAAGTGGGCTCTTGGCCATTTGTGTAATCGGTGTGGTAACTGGCTGGACCTCAATTGATGGGTGTGCGGTCAATTTGATTGACAGTTGGACGAGCACCTGCTGAACTGTATCTTCCATATTATAATATTCATCTATATTATATCCTTGAGAGCTCGGAGTATCACAATGTTCCCAAATCGTAGCATTAATGGTCACGATTTGGCGCCACAAACGATTGATTGTGTTTATTTTTAATTCATAGAATTGTGGTGGCTGGTCTTCATTGTTGTCAATCAGACCCTTACAAATTCTACTTAGCGAATATATGGCTGCTACTTGCTTTCGTATAATTCCAGAAACTTTCACTAAACTAAAGTTGCCAGCGCCTTTATCAGTGGTTGTGGTTGCCATACGTGGAGTTGCTTCTGGGGCGGCTTTTGTTGAAAGGGTTATCATCTGTTGTTCAAATTCTTCCTTAAAACTGTCCACTGCAGCCATGATTTCATTATAATAGTTTGCAGTGAAGTAATCGTGGTCTAATTTTAATTCGGATACTACTCTGAGCTTGTTGTATTGATCCTCAAAACGTGCCCAGGCTTCGTCTAAACGATGAATACGATTTTCGAAGTAGGATGCTGTCATTTTGCGATCGGCTGGATCCTTTTTGTTGTTTCTAATGACAGCTTGTATTTCGCTGCGCGTTTGCTTTTGGAGCTCTACCAATTCGTCAAAGGTAGACATTGTTTTTCTTGCCACAGACTGCTTCTGTTTGGCCGTAGGCTGCTTCTGTTGTCCTGACGGCTGCGGTTGATATGTGATTCTTACTGAATTACGTCGGGTTCACCAAATGTTATATCCTAATTTGGATTTCGGGAGTTTGGTTGTAGCCCAAGCACTTTAACTTGGACTAACCGAAAAGAGTTGTTGTACAAAACGGCACTTGAACCGTTTGCACACCTTAAGAGTAAAATAAAAAAACACTATTGGAGCTTATTTGATCACACTCTAGAATTCTACATTATTATTTAATATATACTACATAAATACATACATACAAGATACGTCAACAGCAAACAACCTTGGCACTGCACTAAGCTCAATATAAAAAACAACATAAAAAACTTTTGACTACAAAAAGAGAATATGACTCCGCTTGCTTGGCCGACGTTAGCTGGAGTTGAATGTTGGTCAAAAAATGCTGACGCTGCAAGTGCAATGCCCAGGTTGTTTGTGATAAAAAGTGTAAGAAATCATGGCCTTGAAATCGGTTAATTTCAATGACCATGAAATCGTACAGTAACAATTAATTGTTACTAAATTGTTAATTTAGTAACAATTTAAACAATTAAAACAATTGATTTAGTAACAAGTAGAAATTGCAACCGATTGATTTCATCTTCACACGAGCACAGCTGGGTAACGGTGCAATCGGTGGGACTTGTCGATAGTCCCAATTAAGACATGCCGATATGACGACGATTTCTCTCACCGATTTTCTTATTTTCTCTTTTGTTTCGCTGTTTCGTCGTCCACTGCTTTTAGACACGACGATTTTGCCGAACGATGTTTGTTGCTGTTTCAATATTTTTTCATGTGAGTGAAAGAGTAAGAACGCTAAATCGTCGTAAAATCGCTGGTACGAACAATTTTTGGACGATTTTATTTTCGCCTTCTCTTCGGCTACTGCGTCCACAAACTGAAAATCGGTGAGAGAAATCGTCGTCATATCGGCATGTCTAAATTGGGACATATAAACCTTAAAAATGTGATTTCATTGCCTTTGTAATGAGTTATCAAAATAAGTTTTCGGTACGTTTGTGTTCTTGATAGAAACAATAACGTAAATCAAAGTCGTGAAATACTAATTAGCCCTGTAGCTCCTAAGAATGGGAAAATAAACTCCCCCTTTTATACGATTTTTTGCTCGGCTCGACATAGCCTTTCACCTACGTTAATAGTTGCACTCAGTTGCGGGACACCCTGTATAATTGTTAGTTAAAGCTTAGTATGCTGTTGGAACGAAGATTTTGGGACATATACAATAGTTCTACACGCACAATTTTGGTGTAGAGTCAAAATTTTTGTATGGATCAAAATCACAACTATTCTAGTTGACAGATTCATATTTTTATTGCTGCAGTTTTATATTCCATGAAAGGTACGACGACATATTAATTAATTAAATAAATTTGTTTAATAACAAATTCTACACCAACACATACTTACTGCTTATTTTTTATTGTTTTATTTATTCGCTATCAAAAAACTCAATGTACTTCTTATGGACATTTTGTTTTCGTTTCTACAGTATACTGAGCCTTACTCCTATTTTAGACATGCCGATATGACGACGATTTCTCTCACCGATTTTCTCTTCCTGGACGCAGGAAGCCGAGGAGAAGGCGTATATAAAAATCGTCCAAAAAATCGTGTGTACCAGCGATTTTGCTACGATGTATCCTTCTTGCTCTTTAACTCACATGAAAAAAGAGTGAAACAGCAAGCAAACATCGTTCGGCAAAATCGTAGTGTCTATAAGGAATGGACGAAGAAACAGCGAAACAGAAGAAAATATAATAAAATCTGCAAAAGAATATCGGCATGTCTAACATAGGACTAAAAATCGTCCACAAATCGTGCGTACCAGCGATTTTGCGATGATTTATCGTTCTTACTCTTTCACTCAAATGAACAAAGAGTGAAACAGCAAGCAAACATCGTTCGGCAAAATCGTCATGTGTACAAGCAATGGACAACAAAACAGTGCAACAAAAGATAAAATAAGAAAATCGGTGAAATAATATCGGCATGTCTATCTTGGAACTTAGCGTACTACCTAGCGAAAAAAATTCCGCTGCCTGTTCGTTGTCAAGAAACACAATGTACTTCTTATCGGAATTTTGTTTCTTATCGGAATTTTGTTTTGGTTTTTACAGCAAACTGAGCTTTAGTAACAAAAATGTTAAGGAGGATAAATCCTTACAATTAGTTTTTTTTTATAAAATGTCATGGATGAGATTTCTGGCAATGATATTTGGGCTTCTGGAATGGGAAGCAATGATCTAAAAAAGAAAAAACAGGTGTCCCAAGAATTATTCATTAAAATCCATTCCAGGCCACCGTAAGCTACGAGCCAAAGATGTACTACGCATTCTGTACGATTTCGTGCATTTAGTACATTTTATCTTTTGACAGGTCATACTACGTACTGCAAGCTTCACCATTATGGTTCCCACTTTTTAACTTTTTTTACGCTAATTCGTCGACAAGTTCATTCTTTTCAGGCGATCAATGTGTTCGAGAAGAAAAAAATTAAGAAAAAGCAACAAAAATACCATGGTACAATTATAAGGTAGACTCACATTTAAATGGCTGTTCAAACAGCAAGTTTTGCAACAACAGAGCTGTGAGAGCGCTAAACGTCAAATAATAAAGGCAACAACAACAATAAGAAAACTAAAACTCGACCAGCCGATTTTGACATACAGCTTTCTTTTTACTCCAACTTGAGCCTACCTTATAATTCTGCCATGAAAAACACAACACGGCTCTGTTGAAATGTCTAAGTTCACGATGTTTTTATATTTTCTTAGTTTTACCTATCTTAAGTTCAGCATACTCTCAATAAACCTTTCTGTTATTTATCAGCTAGAGGTGCATTTGAGATCAAATAGCTTTCTCAAATCTCCATCGTTAATTCTCAATAGCAACTCAGCACCCGGATTATAGTGTTCTCAACTTAAAAGGCACTTTTTTTATATGGTTATATTAGTTATCAAGTTGAGAAATTTGTAGTTCTCAACATGATATCAAAGACATTTCTCCAATTAAAAGCAATAAAGTACAATATATTATAATCTTTTATTTTAAATTAAATTAGTGATAGTTAAATTTTTTTTAATTAAGGACCTCCGGGAGTTTTTCGAAGAAAAAAAAGGCATTCTTAAAAAAAAATCCTTTTTTTTAAGTATAACTATTCAAGATTCATCCCTGAAATTTTGGTCGAAAAATATTCGTCTATAAGGTAGAAAAGAGCAATGCCGCGAAAGACCTTAAATTTTTGCGGCGAGCGAGATATCTGGAGACTGGTTCGTCTGAAAAATTTTTTCGGGTTAGTAAGGAGTTCTTGGGCGTTTAATCGTTCGATTTTATTTTTTGGTACATACTTTTTGATATAAATATAACCTAAAACGACCTCAATTTTGTGCACAAAAAATTAAAATATTCCTTCTACGCCCGCCATTTTGTCAAAAATTAATATTTTCAAAATTCAAATTCAACAATTAAACGCTCACTCTTTACTAAACTGAAAAAAAATTGTTTTTTAGGTAAACCAGTCTCCAGATATCTTACTCACTGCAAATTTAAGGTCTTTCGCGGCATTGTGCACTTTACTACCTTATTGATGCATATTTTTGGACCAAAATGTTAGGGATAAATCTTGAATAGTTACACTTTAATAATGGAGCATTCCAAGATAATCGTTACCAAAATGAAAATCTTATATTTTAAGATATTGAATTGTTATTCCTGGAAAAGATTTAGTCCTAGTTCATTGTCATATCCTTCAAAGCTGAAAATAAATGGTTATTTCAGATATTTTTTTATTTAAAGTTAAGTATACTCCGAACATAATTTTTTACTTTTTAAATAGAACAACACTGTGAGCACTTTTTTATGCGTCAGTGAGCTGTCAGTAAAAATGTTAAAGTGGAATCTGAAAGAAAAAATTATTAAGCTATCAGCTAGTTCTTGTTATTCAAATACATTATATTAATACATACATACATATTTTGATACAAATATCTACCAAGTTTATCGTAAGGATAGAGATGCATCTAAGACTGACTTTTAGATTTAGTTAATTTAAAAATTTACTAAAACCATGTTTTTAATGTTTTATGTTTTATACATAAGTTTATTGTTTTTAATTTATTTATAATTTGTTTTATTTATATATACGAGTATTACATATTTAATTTATATTATTAACATTTGTCTTTGATTGTTTCAATCATAACTATTTATATAATAGTTACTTTATTTAACTTTTAACATGACTTAAACAAGACGATGACAAGTAAACCGGTGTACATACAAAACGATATTAACCATTAAGTTAAGCATATTCGAGTGTCTTAGCAATGAGACAAAGTCTAGAGAGCTTAATGTTATTTTTAATATAAATGTTAAAGTTAAGTATAAATGTTAAAGCTAAAAATAATAATCGAGAGCGTAATGAGCAAATATGAGCGTAAATAGCAAATATAACTACTGGTCTCTCACGTGGTGGTGGCGTCCTAGTGGCAGTTACACATTATCTTCGATCAAGTTTTTGTATGCTGGCGAATTCTGATTCTGTTCTGGATCAACTGTGTGTCTCTATTGCTGGTTCCAGTGGATCACTTTATATATGTGCCTCCTATGTACCACCTAATAGTTCTGATACTATCTATGCCGCTCTTGTGGATAATGCCTTAGCTCTCCACTCATCGTTGGATGCATATAGTCATTTGGTCGTCTTAGGCGATTTTAATCTTAATAATATTATCTGGTTACATCTTGACAGTGAGTTTGTTCCTTCGAATATTAATAAGTCATCTATATCTATACTATACGTATTAATAAATCTGTAGCCACTTTTTATGTTCACTCATCACGTTTAAACGACAACTCAGATTTTTATAAAATTTTGTACACATATTTATAGGTCAGCAGAGAGTGCAATAGGATACTTTATTTTAACCCATTAACAACCAATGTCTTATTAATAACTTATTTCTGCTCAATGGCATACATAGTTTTCACTAAAATGTTGCTTCAACTCTAAAAATGTCTGTTTTTTATGGTTTTCTTTCGGCCCTAATGGATTAAATTGCACTTCGGTTAAACGAGAACAAAATCAATAAACGCTTTTAAATTTCCTTCAATTTGATACCAAAATCATGTATGTAGTTTGAAAACTGTGAAAAATTTTAGTACCAGATCTTTTTAGTATTAATTATAAGCTGAGAATGAGAGGAAAACGACTTGAAATTCACACTTTTAGCTTTGAAGGCAAATATTTCAGTCAGTTTGCAATGGATTTCAATAATTTTTTTTGAAAAATGTTGTTTGTTAAAATATCCTTCAAACATAAGTTGACATTTTTACTAAACCAAAGTATTAATATTTTTAAAAATTTTTTTAAAAAATGTTCAAAAATTTTTAGTTTAAGCCAAAAAATTGGATAAAAGTTGTTTTTGTTGTAAAAAAAATTAAATCCAAAATTTAGGTTTTCGATTTCCTATCAGATGATATAACAATCTTAAGGTTAATAATTTGTAGTATTACTTAAACAATAAAAAATCGTTTTGGTAGCGAAAAATCAAGCCTACCCACTATCAATTTTTGAATGAAAACTTTTTGAAAACCCGGCGAAGCGGCGGGTTTAAGCTAGTATGAAATAAATTTAGTTGATAGTTTCCTTAGTATTGATTCATCTCAAATTAACAGTTTTGTAAATAAACTTAATAGAATTTTAGAGTTAATCTTTGTTTCAAGTAATATTAAATATAATCTCTACGAATGTTTATCTCTATTTTCGCCAGTATCTGTTCATCATTTACCTCTTATTTTGGAACTACAATTTTATGAATTTATTCCATGCATCCTTGATTATAGCTATTTTAATTTCAATTTTAATAGATATGTTCTTTTAAGTGAAATCGATTGGAATAACTTATTTTTAGGAAAAAATACCGCAACTTGCTTTGAAGTATTTAAATCTCAAGTGCTTAATATTTGTAATAATAATATACGTATTCCGCGTGTATCCCGTACAAACTATAAGTTACCATGGTATACTCCTGTTCTGAAAAAATTAAAAAATTTACGAAATAAATTTTTTAAATTGTTTAAAGAAACGAATAATTCTTTTTATGAACGTCAACACACACATTATGTGAGGGAGTTTAATTTATTGAGTAAATTCTTATATAAACAATATATTTTAAATTTTGAGTATAAAATCATCTCTAATCCAAAATCTTTTTGGAATTTTATTAAATCTAAAAAAGATGGATCGCATTTTCCAACATCTATGATATTTACGGATAAAAGTTCGCTGTCTATTACTGATACAGTCAATCCCTTCGCTGATTTTTTTAAATCAAATTTTGAGAATGATGTTGCATGGTTTGATTCTTCGGTTTTGGACCATGTTGATGAATTTATTGACCTTGGGTCGTTGACATTATCTAATACCGATGTCTTCAACGCTTTATCTTCTATGAAATGTTCTGTTAAGTCTGATATTGATGGATTATCTTCTATCTTACTTATAAAGTGTGCCTTTGCGTTTTCAAAGCCTCTTTGTTCGATTTTCAATAAATCATTATCGTGTGGAAATTTTATTGATTGCTGGAAAATTGCCTCAATAACTCCAGTTTTTAAGAGTGGGGTTAAAAATGATATTTCCAACTATCGCTCGATTTCAAAGTCATCTAATGTTTCAAAATTATTTGAGTCTATAATTAAATCAAAACTTTTCTTTTTAGTGAAGAACTATATATGTAGTGAACAGCTTGGGCTTGTTGCTGGTAGATCTACTTTGACTAACTTAACACTGTTTTCTAATTTCTGTATATCATCTTTTGAATTGGGCCATCAGGTTGATGTGGTGTACACTGATTTTCAAAGGCCTTTGATAAAGTGCCTCATAGGGTGCTTTTGGCAAAGCTAGCTAGAATGGGATTTCACTCCGCTTTTTTAATGTGGATTGAGTCTTATTTAGTTGGTAGAAAGTGTTTTGTTTTTATTAATAATGTTCAATCTTATTGTTATGCTGCATCATCCGGGGTGCCACAAGGAAGTATTCTTGGTCCCCTGTTTTTCATCTTATTTATAAATGATAAACGTAAATGTTTTCGTATGTCACAGTTTCTCCTGTATGCTGATGATTTTAAGTTATTTTCCAGAATTTGTAGCGCTGATGATATTACATCACTTCAATCTTACCTTAATAACGTTTTTGATTGGAGTATTCGCAATGCCCTGCCGCTTAATATTAACAAATGTTCTCAAGCTACTTTTAATAAATCTTTTACTCCACTAACTTCAACTTATTTATTAGATGGGATTCCTCTGGAAAAAGTCCATATTGTTAGAGACCTTGGTGTGATTTTTGATTGCAAGTTTTCCTTTACTGATCACTTAAATTTTCTATTGCCAAAACTATACTCACTTCTTGCTTTTATTCGCAGGAATACTTCAGAATTTCGTGATCCGCACACGCTCAAAGTTCTTTATAATAGTTTGGTTAGGTCGAGACTAGAATACGCCGCCATCATTTGGAATCCAAGTTATGCGATCCATACTTTGAGATTAGAAAGAGTCCAGAAAACGGCCACCAGAGCAATGTTGAGATCTCTCTATACCCCATTACCCTCGTATAATGTGCGTTTTTTGCTAATGGGTTTGAAATCATTATTCATTCATGATATAATCTCTTGTAAAATTGATAGCCCAGCGTTGTTACAGTTAATTGGTTTTAATATTCATCCGAAGCAGTTGCTGTATTTCAAAGTATTTTTCATTAAGCAAGTTCGTACTAATTATGCTCGAAATGAGCCAATTACCAGGAGTTTAATGCTATTTAACGATTTGCCACTTAAGTTTTCTATTGATCTTTCATGGCCAAAAGATAGTTTAAAAAAACTTTTTGTCTAGTATCTTATAATACTTTTTTGCTTTATATTTCCACTTATTTGGAATTCTGTGGATGTATTTTGTTATATTTTTAGTTAATTATGTCTAGTCTGTACGAATATTATATTCATAGACTGAAATAAATAAAAATAAAAATAAAAATAAAAATAAAAATAAAAATAAAAAATAAATAAAAATAAATTAAGTAAATAAGCGGAATCGATATTCTAGATTGCTTAAACTTGCTATGTTATCCGTAACACCCGTCACAAAATCAATGAATTGTTATGTACGTAAAAAGTTGCAATCCAATTTTGGTGAAACTTTACAAAAGTAAATTTATGCTTGCAGCCAATTGATTTCCAATGTTATTTTCCCCATTGCTTTTGCAGATCGCCAATTAGGATCGGCATACTTGTGTAACACCCGTCACAAATTTGTTTTTCCTAAAATATAAGACCTCGATAATTAATATATACTTAATATATACTTATAAAGTAATACCTCTTTCAAAAATACAAAAAAAAAAAAAATCACTATTCCATATTTTCCAAAAAAATTACCAGATGCTCTAAAAAACTATTAATAATTCCCTAAAAACCCCATAAAAATGCACTAAAAACTAAAATTGATTATTAGTTGTTTTTAATTAAAATATTTGAAACAGCATTACGTTGCAATATATTACAATGTTAAATTTTAGATTATCAAAATACAAAAGAAACCATCTACTATCGGTATTGTCTTATATCTCAAAATAATTCTTTCAACTTCAGCACTGATTAAAGACGAATATTTAAAAGTTGAAATGTCGTGGCTTATGATATGGATTGAATATTACTTTGCCTTTAAAAAAATTTTGAAAACTATACCGTTTATTTCATTATTGAAAAACTAAGTTTGAGCCTCTTCAACTTCTTTGGCCTGAAGGCTTTTTTACTGTCCCTAAAAATTTCTAGAATCCCAAAAATGATAAAAAAATGCTTATTACGAAAAAGTCTATAAAAATGGTTCGAGGAAATGATCTTAAACTATTAAAAATTACCTAAAAAAAAATAAATGTCTAAAAATGTCCTGAAGATTTTACCTTTCTGTACCTGGAGAATTCGAACGGTGTTTTTGTATCATCAGAAAATGTCTATATTAGAGCATAGAAATGTTGACATGCAACAAAATCCGGGACCTGGTGACTATAGTAAAATTACTTTCAAAAATGTTGATTTTTTTTTGTAACAGCTTGTTATGAATGTTTTTTTTATTTCATTTATTTAATATTTCTCTGCTAGATATTTGGTAGACATGTATATGAGTAGTAATAATAAGTAAAACATTAATAAATTGAGGATGAATGATTGTACATCATTGTTTTAGATACTGAGAAATCTATAGAATACTCAGTTGATAAATTATTAAACTTTCGCAACGTACTTACAATTGGAGAATTGGAAGCATAATTTGTTTTATGAAGTTCTATATTAAAGGGTGCACTATTTCTTAATATTCTTGACGGTACATTAAAGTTAATTTGCTCCAGAAGATACGAACAATCCGTATTGCCAGAACTTGTATTGAGAACAAACATCAGGGATAGAATTTTCCTTCGTTTTTTTAAAGTTTTCAAGTTAATAAACTTACATATGACGGAAATGAATCTGCAAAATTAATAGAACGGAGTGCAAATCTGAGGAATCTGCGCCGAACACGTTCTAAACGGTTTACGTGTGTATTGTAAAACGGATTCCAAATAAAACTAGCATATTCTAACTTGGATCTCACCAGACTAGTAAACAGTATTTTAAGCGTATATGGATCTGTAATTCATTACTATTGCGTTTAATAAATGCTAATAGGGAATAATCTTTAGGAATTATATAATTCAGATGATGTATAAAAGTAAAACTTGAGTCAAATATTACACCAAGGTTTTTAATTAAAGTTTTGTGATTATTATGATTATTTAAACTGTATTAGAATATGCAACGTGAAAACATTTATAAATATTTAAAGATATATGACTTTAAGAACACCATTCATGCAGATTATTTATATCAGCTTGCAAAGCAAGCAATAATATTCGTAAAAAGATTTTCTAATCGTCAGCAAACATTAATAACTTTGAGTTTATAAAACGGGAACTCACATCATTAATAAATATTAAAATGAAAAGTGGTCCTAGAATGCTTCCTTGGGGAACCCCTGATGACGCTATGAACGGTTCCGACATAGATCCCTCAATAGATACCTTACAAATTCTATTGCTTAGATTTTTTGTTTTTTTTTTTTTTGTTTAGACTTAAACAGCACTCAGGGGATGCCCCCTATAAATGCGAAAGCATTGTGTTGATTCGGAAGACGGGGGATAGTAAGTTGGAGGGTAGAAAGATGGAAGATGGAGGTATGACTTACCCCAAGAAACACAATTTGGATGGAATCCTAAGTTCAAGAATTTCCTCAGTAAAATATGATGCGAGACCCTATCAAACGCTTTCAAAAAATCAGTATAGATAGTGTCAACTGTAAATCCATTTTCAAACGCAGATATACAATAGTGTGTAAATGTAGTCCGGTCAATTTAGACCAAAAAACAAAAGTGAGAGTACATAAATTCCCAACAAGCTGAAAGTAGTAAAATTGTTCAAATCATAATTATAAATAAAATTTTAAAGTTCCCCATCATTCCTTTGTGTGGAAAAAATTTTATCCAAGGTCAAAGGTAAAAAAATGAGTTTTTCGCGATTTTCAGCAAAACGGTAAGTTCTTTTATAAAATTACCCCAGGCAAAAATTTTAGATTATAAAATTACTTACTTACTTACTTACTAAGGTGGCCATAACAACCCGTGTCCGGGTTTCGGCCGACCTCAACAGCTCTCACCAGGCGCCTCTGCTTTGCGCGAGTTATGACCCCCACCAGCACCCACACATCAGCAGCACCACTAAAGCCACCCAGAACAATCAACTCAGTTTATTAACCCACTTAAGTAAAAATGTTTATATTAAGAATTCTGTAGAATTAATTTGCCAATCAACTTTTTTGTTTATTTAACTTCTTGGAACTCAATTGCTACATTGTAACACCAATAATCAATATTCGCACAGTAATCAATATTTCAATTTCAATATTTCTTCACTATATTACATTGTTGCATTCTTTTGCAGAATCGACAATTTAAAGTTCTTCTTGTAAACTTATGTTTAATTTTAAGTTCAGAATAAATTATAACGTCGTAAGAAACAGTCGTGTTTTAATTATCGTTGCCAAGTTGTGGAGGCAACTAAAACTTACATTTTTTTTGTGTTAATCTCATACCAGGAACTTAACTGGCGCAGTCGAAAGCCCGATTAACAAGCTGTTAAGTGAAAATATATAAAGAGTATTGTGCATTCATGGTGTGACGGTTTATCATACTGTGAAACTAACGTTGACGGTTTATCAGCGATAGACCATACTCTAAAAGCTTAAAAATATCACGCATCCACAGGGTGGCGGCATACTAAACGGTGGAACTAAAATTGACTAATATTTAAAGCAACTTCACGCACTGCAGCTTGTTGGATTTTGATCCTTAATAATCGGAAAGAACAACGCAGGAAATGGAAAAAATACTCTTCGTCCTGGGACTAACGTAAGTCGAATATTGTTATCTTTGCTCACGAAAAAAAATATAAAATATTAAAAATAAAAAAAAAAAAAAAAAAAAAAAAAATATATAATAATAATAGGAAACAAGAAAAATCAGATATATTTCATATGTGGAAAAATATATAAAAATAAAATTACCAAATTAAGTGGTTATATGTGGTTTTTATGGTTGATTGTGAAACTTAAAAAATAAAACGGAAATACATAAAGTGTAATTGTTTGTGTGATTAAATTTTTTTTTAAATTTTAATGAATAACAAAGACCGGAAATTCAAATTTCTTCCTTACTTCCGTCGACACAAAAGCCTTACGTCAATCCCAGAAAACAGTGAAATCCAAGATTTTGAATTTAACATAATGAGTTTGCCAACTTTACTAGTAAATCAAGGGCCGAGCGCGGCGAGTGCTGGCCAACCTTCAGAGACCTATGGTAATCAGGCTTTTTGTGAACTTTTTAATAATCTGAGAATTCCAGATGTAATTAAGGATTTACCAAAATACGCTGGAGATCCAAAGACATTACATGAATTCATTAATAACGTGGAAGAAATCCTTCAGCTGATAAGAGGAACTGATGGCACACCATATGGCCAAACGTTACTTAGGGCTATTCGAAACAAGATTGAAGGCCAGGCAAACGAGGTGCTAAATATGTATGGCACCCCGCTTATCTGGGATGATATAAAGAATAACCTAATCCTCCATTAAGATAAGAGAACGGAAGCCTCTTTAATAAGGGACTTACATAACTTAAAGCAAAATATGAATACTGTAGAAGAATACTATAGTGAAATCATTAGTATCCAGTCAGCCCTAAATAATAACCTTCTATTGAACGAAACTGATAATAGAGTGATTAAATCAAAAAAGGAACTTTTTATGGAAATGTGTTTAAATTCCTTCCTTGTTGGACTTAAAGAACCACTGGGCTCTAATATCAGAGCAATGAGGCCTGATAGCTTGGCGTCAGCACTAGCTTACTGCATTAAGGAGCAGAACATTTATTACCAACAAACAAGGAATGAATATTTAAACGTAAGACCAAACTTCAGGAAACAATATTACAATCGTAGCTTTCAGCCATATGTCCCAGACTATAATCGAGTAAATGGAAATAAGTATCCCACACAATTCAACAGATATCCTAATAATAATTGGCCTTATAACCAAGATAATAAAGTTACAATCCCAAATCCCGGTAGAACCGATTTTCACAATAGACAAACCACTCAAAACAATAATAATAATAATAGGTATAACATTACTAACGAATCCAATGGTAATCGCTTCAACCCTTTTAACCAAACTCAAAGATCCATTACGTTTCCGAAACCTGAACCAATGGACGTGTCCTCAGGCACATCTAGGTTCACTTGAAGAACAAATCATACAATGAAGAGCAATAAATTCGATCCTCAAAGATCTGGGCAATTTCACAACATAAATAATGAAGATTATCCAGAAGATTTATGTAACGTCGAAGACTCAAATATCGAAAATTTTCAGACATGTGCCTCCAAAAACCTACGGGATACCTAGAAATAAATAAACATGGCTCAACGCTTCCTTTTGTTAATATAAGCTAAAATTTTTAATAGAAACCGGGGCATCTTCATCTTTCTTGAACCCAAAATTTATTGAAACTAGTAAACAGGTAAAATGTCAACCAATTAATATAACAACAGTCTTGAAAAGTTATAAAATAGATAAAAAAATTACACTACCAGCATTTGTTGAATTTAAACAAAAATCCAACTTTACATTCTGGCTTTTCAAATTCCATAATTATTTTGATGGTCTAATCGGTTTAGACATACTTAAGCAATTAAATGCGAAAATTGATTTAAAAAGCCAAAAACTTATAACAGATCATGCTGTCATCCCAATTGAACTAAAGCCCAACTTCACGTCGGGCAGACATGTAATACATGCACTATCAAGAACCATACTCAAATTGCCAGTAGATATAAGAGAAGGAGATATATATATAAAACAAACAAAATTATCACCTAGCTTATGCACATCCGAAGGAATTTACAAAGCGGAAGATTGGTTCTGCTTGGTAGAGGTCTCTAATGTCTCTAACGAAGATAACGAACTATTCATAGAACAACCACTGAAATCGGAAGTTTATGAAACATCCGAACATATAGAACTTAACAATTTTAATTTTCAAATCCCACCCAAAAGTAAGAACATACAAAACATTATTAAGACAACACATCTTAATGAAGAGGAAAAGAAGGCCCTTATTAAACTTTGTACAGAGTTTAACGACATATTTTATAAAGAAGACGACACATTGACTTTCAGTAACAAAATAAAACACAAAATTGTTACTACTGATGATATTCCAATACATACCAAATCCTACAGGTTCCCATACGTACATAAACAGGAGGTTCATAAGCAAATTCAGGAGATGCTCAAACAAGGAATAATTCAAAATAGTTATTCTCCGTGGAGCTCGCCAGTGTGGGTAGTAGCTAAAAAACCGGACTCTAACGGACAACAAAAGTGGAGACTTGTCATTGACTACCGACAGTTAAACAAAAAAACAATCAGCGATCGATACCCAATTCCTAATATATCTGAAATTCTCGACAAACTAGGGAAATTCCTCTATTTCACTACGCTTGACCTAGCCAGCGGGTTCCATCAAATCGAGATGGACCCAAAAGATGTCCAAAAAACAGCGTTTACAGTAGAGGGCGGTCACTATGAATACAAACGTATGCCTTTTGGACTAAAAAATGCACCTAGCGCCTTTCAACGTGTTATGGACTACGTATTAAAAGATCTGGTAGGGAAAAATTGTCTCGTATACCTCGATGACATTATCATCTTTTCTACTTCACTAGATGAACATATTCTAAATATTAGGGAAGTATTCACAAGATTAAGAGAATGTAACTTCAAAGTACAAACCGAAAAATCAGACTTCTTAAAAAAAGAGATCGCCTTTTTGGGACACATAGTCACAACCGATGGAATAAAACCAAACCCAGACAAAATAATTGCTATAAAAAACTTTCCTATCCCGAGAAACCAAAAAGAGATCAAAGGATTCCTTGGCTTACTTGGGTACTACAGGAAATTCATAAAGGATTTCGCTCATATAGTTAAACCTCTAACGGAGTGCCTTAAAAAGGGTCAAGTTATTAAACTAACCGAAAAATATGTAAAGGCGTTTGAGCATTGCAAAAGCCTTTTAACGAACGATCCTATCCTTCAATACCCTGATTTTCAGAAACCATTTGTCCTTACCACAGATGCGAGTAATGTGGCCCTGGGAGCTGTTCTCTCTCAAGGACCCATAGGTAGTAACAAACCTATTTGTTTTGCTAGCAGAACATTGTCTGAATCCGAGTCAAATTACTCGACAATAGAGAAAGAACTTCTCGCCATTGTTTGGGCGACAAAGTACTTCCGACCCTACCTTTACGGACGCAAATTCGTGATAATCACTGACCATAGACCGCTTACATGGCTTATGGGTTTGAAAGAACCTAATTCCAAATTAATTAGATGGAAGCTACGACTCGAAGAATATGACTATGATATTTTATATAAAAAAGGAAAGCTGAACACCAATGCTGATGCTCTAAGCCGCGTAAAAATACATGAAAATAAAAGTATAAATGCAGAAATATATGCAAATAGCTCGGCATCAGTTGCAGCTACACAAGGTTCCACTATTCATTCATCAGATGAAAATCTCGATGATGGAATATATATTTCTGAATTACCCTTAAATGGATTTAATATCCAAGTCGTGTTAGAAAAATCTACAATATCGTCCATGACCTTACAGACAGTTTTTAAAAACAAACAAAGGAGAACAATCACAGAACCTCAATTTGATGAAGCGATAATGACCGATATCTTCAAATGGTTCTTACCGCCTAACAAACTTTCAGCCATACTTACAGACGACGAAACATTTAGAACAGTACAAAATACTTATTCAAAATACTTTTCCCATAGCAACTTATTTAAAATTATTAGATGCACGACCATTCTTGAAGATATTACAAACAATGACGAACAGGATAATTTAATCAAAAATTATCACGAAAACAGCAACCATAGGGGCAAAATTTATAAATACAATAGACACCCTCAGAAAATAAAATTCCAAAAAACCGAAACCCCACTAAAACCCTAATAATAAATAATAATAATAATAATTATCCATATAGATATATATACTATTAATGGCAAACAAATACTAACAATATGCGACAAATTTTCAAAATTTGCCTCGGCATATACATTGCCAGATAGAACAAGCCTCTCCGTTTTAAAACATATGAAATGTTTCATAAGCCAATACGGAATACCTAGGAAAATTGTGTATGACCAAGGCACCGAATTTACAAGCATAATTTTTACTGACTTCTGTAGGCAATACGATATCAATCTGCATTGTACCTCTTTCCAACAAACCTCTAGCAACGCACCTGTAGAGAGATTACATTCAACCTTGACTGAAATTTATCGGTTTATACTTGCAAAAAGGAAAGAAAATAGACTTGACTAAGACCCTAACGGAAACTCTAATTACCTATAATAATGCTGTACATTCAGCCACTAGATTCACCCCATTCGAAGTTTTTCATGGGAGAACACATAGCTTCGAGAACAATATAACATACAATAATCAACACGAGTACCTCGAAAAACTTAACGAATACCGACAAAAGCTTCACCCGACCATTAAAGGAAAACTTGAATATGACCAGAATAAAAGAACAGAAAAATTAAATACAAACAGACAAGAACCAGAGCAAGTTAACGAAAATGACTTAGTATATAGGAAAAATAGCAGGCGAAATAAGATTACCCCCCGATTTTCAAAACAAGTAGTCAAAGAGAACAATAACGTTACCCTTAAAACATTATCCAACCAGAAAATACATAAATCCAGAATTATTAAAAAACGTAAATTCACATAATATCATTTCAGAATACCCTTCATATCGGGCCAACTTATCCAAACTCAAAATATTAATGCAAACCAGGGCATCTTACCCTTTCAGTTGGGTACTGCAAGAGCAATTCTATCATACAAAAATATAATACACCTCATAAACCTCGAACAATACGGGTCAAACTTTAGGAAACTCAACTAACATAACGAGACTAAAACTTACGGAACTCCAAAGGAGATTTCGACTTTTATTACCATTTAAAAGACAAAGACGTGGACTACTTAATGGATTGGGGACAGTAATAAAAACAATAACAGGAAATATGGACGCAAATGATGCACAAGAAATAAATGAACAAATCAGAAATATAAAAGAAAATAGAAAAAATTTCAATGATGCCATTAACAACCAAATATTATATAATCATGTCCTAACAGAAAGGTTGAACAACATTACAGAACACATTAACAAAGCACCGGAAAAAATTGGAAATTTCATCAATAAAAATGCAAATAAGATAAAAGATATCGAGGACGTTGTTCACGAACAACAATATCTCAACCAAATAACCAAATTTCTTGACCACTCGAAAGCTTTTGACACAGTTGATCATGATATCTTGTCTTCTAAGCTAGTAAATATGTATAATTGTTCATTGTCTGCGTCTAATTTAGTGTCGTCATATTTACGAGATCGGTCTCAAGCAGTATTTGTGAATAATGTTACGTCTAAATTTATCGCAGTCTCAAGAGGTGTTCCGCAAGGTTCTCTGTTAGGACCATTATTGTTTTCCATTTATGTTAACGACCTGCCCAAAGTGTTGAATTTTTGTAAATTGCACATGTACGCTGACGACGTTCAACTTTATGCAAGTTGCGACTTAGACTCCATGAATAACTGTGTCAAAAGTATCAATGAAGACTTATGCAAAATTAATGACTGGGCGCTTAAGAATGGATTGTGTTTAAATCCAAAAAAATCTAAATGTATTGTTGTTTATAAAAAGAAAATTGACCAGTCTCTCATACCTTCATTGACTCTTAATGGATCGAACATTGTTTTTGTGGAAACCGCGAAAAACCTCGGTATTATTTTCAATAGACTCCTATCTTGGAATAATCATATAAACTGCACTGTTGGTAAAATTTACGGCATGCTTCGTACACTTTGGGTTACACAATATTTCACTCCTCGCAGAATAAGGCTCCTCTTGGCAAAAACATACCTAATACCTACTCTACTATATGGGTGTGAATTATACGCTAATTGTGACTCTATAAGCAGACAGAAACTTAACGTTATTTATAACAACATCTCACGTTATATTTTTGGACTTAGGCGATCGGATCACATTTCCACGTTTTCTAGACAAATTTTCAATATGACTTTCGACAATTTATTAAAATTCAAAGTACTTGTGTTTTTACAGAAAATAATTGTCTACAAAGAACCTAAATATTTACATGACCGACTACGCTTTCTCAGATCAAATAGATCAACTCAAATTATACAATTAAGGCATACTCATTTGATTTCGGAGAGGCAATTCTATATAAATTCAATTCGTCTGTGGAATTCTCTACCTGCCAATATTAAATCTGTTACTAATCCCGTGCAATTCAAAGCTAAACTTTATAATTATTTCTCTTTGTTGTAATATCTTTAATTTGTTATTTTTATGTTATCACTTATAGTTTCCGAAAATTGTTTAAAATTAATTATCAATACTTGTTCGGCTGGCCCGACATTACATTATACGAATACAACCGTTTTAAGTACTACAATGATTTAAAAGTTGCGTTATCCTAGTTTTTTAACTCTAACTTTTTATTTTATTCTTTTCCTTAATAGTTTTAAGTTAATTTTGTTATTTTAACTAATTAATATTATATTACTTCCGCTGATCATGAACAAAATATCACTAATACTATATTAAGATTATTATATCTTTTGTATTAGAAAACGAAACACTTAATAAACTAAACTAAACTAAATAAATTATAATATCGAAATACTTACAAACCATCTTATTGAAATTACAGAGACAATTACACTCGCTAAACTAAACATAATTTCTAAATCCATTCTAAGTCCTCCGGAATTAAATGAAATCTTTCAAGTTATACACAACCAATCAGTAAATATTCTATCCACTGAGCATATATACTAATTACTGAAATTACAAGCTTACTTCAACTCTTCTAATATCATACTAAATATCCGTGTCCCCTTCCTTTCTACCGAAACCTATAACATGTATCATCTCCTCTTACTACCAATAAACGAAACCCTAGAAATAAGTACGAAGCCGTACATAATATACAATGAGCAAAAGATTCAATATTTGACCCAAGTTTGCCCAAAGGTCGAAGGTACGTATTTTTGCGAAGAATCACCATACCAAGAAGAAACAAACCGCTCACGCTGTATTGGGAAAATCATGAACAGCGAGCAAGCTGTGTGCCCCATGAACGATGTTGGACCGAAGCAGAATATCCAGCAAATAGAAAACAACAATATCCTATTAATTGCAGAAGATAAAACAACGGAATCTGGAAAATCAACGAATAATAGCAAAAACACAAATCACAACCTTCAACAACAGGATCATCACATACTCTGCAATATCATCGCTCACCATCCTCATCACCATAGCTTTCCTAATATTCCGGAAGAAAAGAATCACTAACTACATCATCCGAGATGATAACATCGCTCTATCCACATCGAAGTCTCTGTGGCCTTCGCTCTACATTAAGGGGGGAGTAGTTATGACCCCCACCAGCACCCACACATCAGCAGCACCACTAAAGCCACCCAGAACATTCAACTCAGTTTATTAACCCACTTAAGTAAAAATGTTTATATTAAGAATTCTGTAGAATTAATTTGCCAATCAACTTTTTTGTTTATTTAACTTCTTGGAACTCAATTGCTACATTGTAACACCAATAATCAATATTCGCACAGTAATCAATATTTCAATTTCAATATTTCTTCACTATATTACATTGTTGCATTCTTTTGCAGAATCGACAATTTAAAGTTCTTCTTGTAAACTTATGTTTAATTTTAAGTTCAGAATAAATTATAACGTCGTAAGAAACAGTCGTGTTTTAATTATCGTTGCCAAGTTGTGGAGGCAACTAAAACTTACATTTTTTTTGTGTTAATCTCATACGAGGAACTTAACTCGCGCGCCTTCTTCAATCGGATACACCAAGTGCGGTTAGGGCTTCCTCAGCCTGCGCCATCCATAGGAGGCATGGTCTCCCTCGTCGTCGTTGACCAGCGATCCTCGCCTTAAGCACCTTTTTCGCTGGAGCTTCGTTGTCCATACGATGGATATGACCCAGCCAGCGTAGTCGCTGTACAGTTATACGCCGAACTACGTCAATGCCTTCGTAGAGCTCATACAGCTCGTGGTTCATTGGGATGCGATAGTCATCACCGACTCGAACAGTACCAAAGATTTTGCGAAGAGCACAGCAGCACATAAAGCAGCACAGGTAGAACGACCGTTTTGTAGAGTGTTAGTTTTGTCGATCGAGAGAGGGCTCTGGAACTTAGTTGCTTACTGAGCCCGTAGTAGCACCTATTAGCAATTATTGTTCTTCGATTTATCTGCAGGCTGATATCGTTGTTGGTATTAATGGCGGTGACAAGGTATACGAACTCCTTGACTACTTCAAAGTTATAGCTGCCGGATGAAACATGAGAGTCTCCCTTGTTTGGAGACAGCATATACTTTGTTTTACCCTCATTTATCGTCAAACCCACTTTGGCTGATTCCTTTTCGATAGTGGCGAAAGCAGCGGTAACATCTCTCTTGGTTCTGCCGATAATAACAATTTTTGTTTGAGGTAATTTTATGATAAAACTTACCGTTTTGCTGAAAATCGCTAAAAACTCATTGATGGGGGGAATGATGGGGAACTTTAACATTTTATTTATAATTATGTTTTGAACAATTTTACTAACTTTCAGCTTGTTGGGAATTTATGTATCCTTGAATGTCTAAATTGACCGGACTGTCTCTAGGTTTAAGACTGTAGATCGATTCGGCATAAAGCCGTGTTGATTAGGGCAAATTATATTCTTTATTTCAAATAAAAGTTTATGTTTAATAATACGCACAAAAATGTTTGAAATAGTTATTTAATAGCATAGAAATTGGTCTTAATTACTAATTTCATTTTTATTACCATTTTTATCTATTGGAGTGATGAAAGAAATTTTCCAAGCATCCAAGAAAGTGCATGATTGTAACGATTTGTTAAAAATAATTTTACGCGGTTTACTCGACAATTTGCTTAAATACCATATGCTGTGATTGTGTGATTTATTTTGTCCATTTTTAATATTTTTTAGTTTTCTCTCGTAACTCCCGCCACAGTCTGTGTAACACCCGTCACACATTTAACTAGTTCTCGTAACACCCGTCACAGGTACTGTTATAAAAATTGCACAAACATTGGCCATGATCTTGAAAGTTTTTTTCCACATATAGATAAACAAACATAGCAGCCATTTTTTATAAGTGCAAAAAATGTAAAAACTTTAATGTATGCTAAAACATTGATATTTAAAAGCGTACAAATGTAGCACCCGTCACTCCTTGAATGCTCCTAATGTAAAAAAAAAATGTTGGCCCAAAATAAAATACAGCTTGAGAAAAAACTTTTTAAAAAGGTAACTTTTTTTCTTCGAATTACTCCCGGAGGCCCTTAAACTAATAAAGTTTCACAAAGGTAAACAGTTAATTTTCTTATATTTATATAAAAAAAAACTTCAAAGAAAATTTCCTATGATCGTGAATATTGAAGAGTAGAGATTTTACTCTCTGAGATTTTCCATTGTCCGCAGAGAGGTGACGGCTGAACAAAAATATTAATGTAGTTGGAAAAACACTCTGTGTCAGATGGGATTTGAACCGCAGTTCTTTGTCATGCAGGCCACTCACCTTAACCAGTATGTCACGGCCACCACATAATTATATTATTCATAATTATCATTCAGTTAAATGTAAAATGTTGAAACGTCGGCCCTTTGTGAACCGTTTTTTCATTTACTCAAAAGTTTATTTTTTGTATAATTATGACCATTTTGCGAACTTTTGTGAGAATAAAATAGCTGTCAGAAATGAGTCATTTAGAAAAATGTTTAAGAACTCTTAATGATAAACCAGTTGACTAATAAGGAAGCTCGTATCTTATACCATAAGCTAAAAACTCCAAAAAAGATACACCAGATGAGTAGAAAAGAAAGCTTGTATCTATCAAGCACAATAGCCGTGAACTTGAAACAATGGCTGCATTCTATCCGAAAGAGCGCACAGGTAGCGAAGTAGCATAAAGTTATACTTTCTGATGAACGGGTTCTTTTCCAGAAACGTCAAATGGCAAACAGCTGTACGTCAATAAATGCTTTTTGCCTTAAATTTATTTTTATTATGTTCTGTGTGCACGCGTTTCAAACAAATAGTTGTAATTAAAAGCGGTTTTAAGCAGATTAATAATTAAATAATAAATAAATTTAATATTTGGTATTGTGATCTGTCAAAATAAAGTGAAAGTAAACCGCTCAACTGAAATAGCATTAAAAAATGTTCGCTACCTTAGATAGCGACCGCTTAGGGAACATGTTGTGTGAGGGCTCTATACTACATACCATTCAGCCCGAAAGTTGTGCAACAGCTACGTAGCAAATTTTCTGCTGAATGCAGCCAATATAATTTAATGTTTGTTTTATTAATCGAACGTTGACTCATAGGCGCATGAGTATGCCAAATAATAAAATAAACACCAATTATTTCTTTATAAAAAAAGAATACTTGACGCAACTTTAGTTCATATATGCTAATTTTTTAAGGTCGCCAAAGTGAATAAGTTTTACTATTAACACCACGCGTAGTTCAGAGTCAATCCCAACTAGCACCTATGTCAAATAGTGTTAATTGATCGATCAAATAAGCCTTAGGCAAACGGCAAAGCAAATTGTTTTGTATTGGTTGGCATTGAAGTCGCACAGTGCATTTTTTTTTCCTGAAGTTTTATCGAAAATAAGTAAAATCGAAAGAATTTGTAGTCGAAATTTTAAAATTTGTGATTTGTTTTCTTAATTAAAAATTCCAAAATTTAATAAATATATGATAGTTTGTGTTTTTGTATAACTCAAAAAATAAACTTAGTAGGGACATAAATATACGCTTCACACGTTTTATACAATCAAATTAAAACTTTAAAGTATTTTTATTCAAATTTATATTTTATTTACTGATATTAAATATAAAAATAACGAGTTCATTTAAAATGTGTTGGATTTTACACACTCTTTAATAGTCCGACAGGTGGTAGACATTTTAGGGTACGTGTTTGAGGCACTCTGAAAACTTCCTTTGTGATGTCTAAATACAAAAACCTAGACCTGGCTGAGGGGTGGAGGAACTGAACCAACAATTTTGTTTTTAAATAAGAAAAATATTTCACGCAAAAATATTTTTAAGGTATTTTAAAAACTTTTTTACTTTTAAATTTAGTATTTGAAGAGTGCAAAAATAAGCAAGTCAGATTACTTAGTCGGGCTTAAAACATTGCCAGGTGTTTGTAAAATTATATTCACTTATTAAGCCCGGCTTTTACGCCCGTGGGCGCAGGAGGTTAAAACTTTTTGTGTGGAATACTTAAGGCAATCATATTTCACAAACACTCACTGCCACGCCCACAACACCCTTATTTATTAGACAAGCGAAGGTGCCTTTTCGGACCCTTAAGTCGCAATGTGTTCTAAATTACTACTGGAAAAATTGTGTTGGATAGAATAAAACATTCTGTTATTCAATGTTAATGTTAATGTTAATTAACGTAACGATACTTATTGGGAACTCACATAAGCCTAAAGATGCAAAAACGCATCACGGTGCACTTTGGCCTGGTAAGCTATGGTAACGTATGGAAAATTTTATAGAATAAAGAAAACTACTATTAGTATCGATTCTTATCCCGATTTTTTTTTTTTTTTTGCATATATATCGTGGCGGCCGTGGTGCAGTGGGTAGAGTGCGTGAACCATACGCCAGAGAACCCTGGTTCAATTTTCATCTAACACAGAAAGTTTTTTCAAATGAATTAATTTTTCAGTTCGACCGTCACCTCTCTGCAGACAATGGCAAGCCTCAAAGAGTAAAAACTGCCATGAAAAGCTTTTGGAGAACATAAGCCGTTCGGAGTCGGCATAAAACTTGTAGGTCCAGTTCTCGATCATTTGTGTTCAAACATTTCACAACACGCACAACATAGTTGATTATAAGAAGCTCGGTCAAAGTCCTTTCAAGGGCTGAAATGACCATGTCGTTTTTTTTTTTTTTTTGTTAGTTGCAATTAAAATTTGACGTCAATTGAATGAAAACTGCTAAGATGTATTTTAAACTGGACTGACACATGGCGCGGTCGTCCGCAAGCATAGATTTTCACGATGTTCTATTTGACACATGGGGCAATAAATATTAAAATGGACATATGCTAATATTAAATGGACTTAATGGGTTGCAGTTTATTCTTAAAATTCCAGTGCTCAAAATTGGCAAATATCGAAACGTACAAAAGTAGCAACTGTTTTAAATACGCCAGGCTTGTGGAAAGAAAATTCATGAATTTTGCACCACGACGAAGCAACATTTCACAAGACTATCATTGTGGACGAGTTTCTGGATAAAAACTCAACGTATATCATCGAACAACCACCAGATATAGCCCCTGCAGACCTCTTTCTTTTTCTAAAACTCAAATTACTACTTCCCCTCTGGCTCCCATTTTCAGTCGATAGAAGACTCATACATCTATCTATATATCTATCTAATATGTATATCTATCTAATATATAAAATTCTCGTGTCACAATGTTCGTTCCCATACTCCTCCGAAACGGCTTGACCGATTCTTATGAAATTTTTTATGCATATTCAGTAAGTCTGAGAATGGGCTACTATCTATTTTTCAAACCTCTAAGTGATAAGGGTTTTCACTTAGAGGTATCCCAAAAAATTTTTTTAAAATTTTTTTGATAAATTTTTTTTTTAAATTTTTTTATTATGTGGCATTAAAAACTACATACAACCCTAAACTTTTACTTTTCTATCACCAACCCCTGCTTTTTAATAGTCATTTTCATAATTTTATCATTTTTTATCGCTCTTGATAACATCAATTATTATCACTTGGTAAGTAATCCCCTCCATGTGTCTATCGGTGTCACTTCTCACCCAGTAAACAGCACGGAGTAGGGATGACAACGAAGATGGTCTCCTATTTCTCTCGAACTAGAAGCCTTCTCTCACTCCCTCTACAATTTTCTGCTATTATTAGTGTTTACGCGTCAAGCGTAGTAGTTAAACATTTTTACTATCTCAGCGTAACTCTCATTTGAAATATATTCTCAAGTAACTTTATTATTTATTTATTAATAACTAATATAACTGAATATAATTAATTATTAATCTAATATATAAAAATATCGTGTCACAATGTTTGTGACCAAACTCATCCGAAACGGCTCGACCGATTTTATTGAAATTTATTTTGTATGTTTGGTAGGTGTGAGAATAGGTTGTAAAGTACTTTTCATCCTCCTATGATAAACGGGCGTGGCTTTGACCATACAAGTCTTATTTTCGATACAGAATAACTGTGGCAGTAAAAGTCACAGAACATTGAAATTCAGAATGGAGGTACCATTTGGTGATGGTCTTTTAAAGGAAAACTTGGACGGGCATTGGACAAGGGAGTATGGCTCTGCCCATACAAGCCAAATTTTTATATCGAATAACTTTGGAAGTAAAAGTTACAAAACATTGAAACTCAGAATGGAGTTACGACTTGGTGATGTCCTTCTAACTAAAAACTTGCACGGGGGTTGGACAAGGAGGTAAGGCTCCGCTCATACCAGACAAATTTTGCATATTGAATAGCTATGGAAGTAAAAGTCATAGAACATTAAAACTCTAAATGGAGTCACCACTTGGTGATGTCTTTCTAATATAAAACATTGAAAGGCATTGGACGGGGGGGTGTGTAGCTCCGTCCATATAAGCCAAATTTTTGATATCGAATTGCTATGGAAGTAAAAGTTACAGAACATTGAAACTCAGAATGGAGTTACCACTTATTAATGTCTTTCTAATAGAAGACTTGAAAGGGCATTGGACAAGGGGGTGCGGTTCCACCCATACCAGCCAAATTTTTGATATCGAATAGCTATGGAAGTAAAAGTCACAGAACAGTGAAACTCAAAATAGAGTTACCATTTAGTTATGTCTTTCTAATAGATAACTTGGACAAACATCGGACAAGGGAGTGTGGTTCTGTCCTTATAAGCAAAATTTTTGATATTTTTTTACTTCGAATAGCTTTGGAAGTAAAATGACAGAACATTGAAACTCAGAATTTAGTTTCTCACTCAACTCAAATTGACCGATTCTTATGAAATTTTTTATGCATATTCAGTAAGTCTGAGAATCGGCTACTATCTATTTTTCAAACCTCTTAGTGATAAGGGGTGTCTACCCCAAACAATTTTTTTTTTCATTTTTTTGATAAATTTTTTTTTTAAATTTTTTTATTATGTGGCATTAAAAAATACATACAACCCTAAATTTTTACTTTTTTATCATCTACCCCTGCTTTTTAATAGTCATTTTCATAATTTTATCATTTTTATCCCGCTCGATAACATCAATTATTATCACTTGGTAAGTTATCCCCTCCATGTGTCTATCGGTGTCACTTCTCACCCATTAGCTAGAAGGATTATTATGCGTATAGACTGATGATTAGACGCGGGCTGGACAACGTCATTCTACGATTTCGATAGCTTTGTCAACAATTAATGGTCGACATGTACGCGAAGATAGAGGGCGAACGACTACGATACTTACGATATAATCAACTTAAGCTACGTGTGGCAGAGTACATTCACTTGCGAGACGCTATTGTCAACAACGCCGACGCCGCCGAAATTGGTAACTCTGTCATTCTACCATCATCGTACGTAGGCAGTCCACGTCATATGCAAGAGTATATACAGGATGCTCTGACTTTCGTGCGCGAATATGGGCGACCGTGTTTATTTATTACGTTCACATGTAATCCAAAATGACCAGAGATTACATCTTTGCTGTTGCCTGGCCAAAATGCAATACATCGTCATGACATTACAGCACGTGTGTTTAGGCAAAAGCTGAAGTCTTTAATAAATTTTATTACTAAATTGTATGTATTCGGTCCCACACGTTGCTGGCTGTATTCGGTTGAGTGGCAAAAGCGAGGATTACCTCATGCCCACATTTTGGTTTGGTTAATCGACAAAATCCGTCCTGAAGAAATAGATAATACAATTTCTGCAGAAATTCCCGATCCGTCTACTGATCAATTGATGTTTGATATTGTTACAGCAAATATGATTCATGGCCCATGCGGTACTTTTAATCGTTCATCGCCTTGCATGGCAGATGGAAAATGTACAAAAAATTTCCCTAAAGATTTCACTAACGATACAATCACAAATGTCAACGGATATCCAATATATCGTCGAAGGAATCCAGATAATGGCGGACAATCATTTATTAAAAACATCAGCAACACAGACATTGATATTGACAATCGTTGGGTCGAATCATATTCACCCCTGCTGAGCAAAACATACAATGCTCATATTAATGTTGAGTTCTGCAGTTCTGTGAAGAGCATCAAATACATTTGCAAGTATGTCCATAAAGGCAGTGACATGGCGGTGTTTAGAGTAGAAAATACCAATGTCAGTGCTCTTCCAGTGAATAAAAACGATGAAATAACACTCTACCAAATTGGTCGGTACATCAGCTACAATGAAGCTGTTTGGCGTATCTTTGTTTTCCGATTCATGAACGGGATCCAGCAGTTCTTCAGTTAGCCATTCATCTTGAAAACGGTCAGCGTGTATATTTCACTAAGGAGACAGCGATTGATCGTGCTATCAATCCACCAAAAACAACACTCACTGAATTTTTTGAATTGTGTAATCGTGCGGATGATTTTGGTGCCTTTTCACGTACTTTACTCTATTCACAAGTACCACGCTATTTCACATGGGTTCAAATAAAACAATGGATACCCCGCAAGCAAGGCTCACCAGTTGATGCATGTCCCAATTTATTCAAATCAAACGCCTTGGGGCGAGTATTTACAGTGAATCCAATACAGACTGAGTGCTTTTATCTTCGACTATTGTTGGTGGCGGCCTTGGAGTAGTGGGTGAGTGTGTGACTCTTACGCCAGAGAACCCAGGTTCGAATCCTCCATCTGAAACAAACAATTTTTTCAATTGAATTAATTTTTCTGTTCGGCCGTCACCTCTCTGCAGACAATGGCAAACCTCAGAGAGTAAAAAACTGCCATGAAAAGCTTCTTGAGAACATAAGCCGTTCGGAGTCAGCGTAAAACATGTAGGTCCAGTTCTCGATCATTTGTGTGCAAACATTTCACAACACACACAACACAATTGATCATAAGAAGCTCGGTCAAAGTCTTTTCAAGGGCTGAGATGGCCATTTTCGTTTTTTTCGTCGTTTTGTTGGTTAATGTTACTGGCCCATTGTCATTTCAAGATATACGTAAAATGAATTTGCAACAATATACAACGTATAAAGATGCATGCCTTGCACTCGGCTTGCTGGAAGATGATAATCAGTGGGAATGTATGCTTGCTGAAGCAGCAACTGTACAGCCATACAAATTCGTCTACTATTCGCTATAGTGTTGACTACATGTTTTCCAGCCCGAGCAGAGATATTGTGGGATAATCACAAAGATTCAATGACTGATGATATATTGCATCAACATCGTACACAATGTAACGATCTAGCGATAACATTCAGCGACGATATGTACAATGAAGCATTGAATACTATTGAGGATCTTTGCATTATCGTTGCCAACTTACCACTCAGTCATTTTGGTATGAATTCGCCAAATCGAGGTGCAACTGATTTAATGAACACTGAAATGAATCGTGAACTGCAGTACAACACTGTAGAAATGGCGGCGATTGTTACTCGCAATGTCCCGCTAATGAATGAGGAACAACGAACCATTTACGACCGCATTACGCTCACAATTTCAGCAGGACAAGGTGGGTTCTTCTTCTTAGATGCACCAGGTGGAAATGGCAAGACATTCCTTATTTCGCTAATTCTCAGTCTAATAATGGCATCGCATTGGCCGTTGCATCATCGGGCATTGCGGCAACTTTATTGGATGGAGGCAGAACAGCTCATTCAGTATTTAAACTACCACTAAATATTCAAAATAACCCTGACGCAATGTGCAACATAAAAAAACAATCATCCATAGCCGCAGTGCTGAAACAGTGTAAAATCATCATCTGGGATGAATGTACCATGGCACACAAACATTCGCTTGAGGCGTTGAACAGGACATTGAAAGATATTAAAAACAACGACAAACTATTTGGTGGCACTCTGTTAGTCCTTTCAAGTGACTTCAGACAAACACTTCCCGTCATTCCACGTTCAACATACGCTGATGAAATCAACGCCTGCTTAAAATCATCGCCATTGTGGCGAAATGTTGAAATAGTACAGCTGAAAGTAAATTTGCGCGTTCAAATGCTTAAAGATCCATCCGCTGGAACATTCTCAAAACAACTCTTAGATATCGGCGATGGAAAAGTCACTATAGATGAAACTGGATACATAAAATTAGCTACTGATTTTTGCACAATCATTGATTCGCAAGATGCTCTCATTGAACAAATATTTCCCGATGTATTCAATTTCCGATTAAATTGGCATTTGCAATGATTATTCATAAGTCCCAAGGCCAAACAATGTCTGTTTGTAGCTTAGATTTGAGCACACCATGTTTTTCACACGGACAATTATACGTTGCATGCTCTCGAGTGGGTAAACCATCAAGTTTGTTTGTATTAGCTAAAGACGGGCTAACAAAAAATATTGTCCACGCTGTAGCATTAAGAGTTAATATTAAAATGGATAGCATTAAGAGTTAATATTAAACTTTGAGTGCAAATTTCTCAGAATTTTGCGTATGTAAGTTAGTTTTTCTGCTAGAAACAATAACGTAAACCAAAGTCGTGAAATATTAATTAACCCTGTAGCTCCTAAGAATGTGAAAATAGACCCCCCTCTCCCATACGATTTTTGCTCATCTCAGCATAACCTTTCAGCTCCGTAAATAGTTGCAGTCAATTGCGGGACACTCTGTATAGAAGAAACTCCAACATTATCACAAAAATTGTGCTATTTCCCATACGGCGCAGAATCCGACTTTGATATCGAAAATTTAAAAATTTACGAACAGTTCGCGATAATAACAATCGAATTCGATATCGATTACGATGATTACGATTCGAAAAAGATACGTTTCGCGGACGCAACGGTTACTTCATAAACGAAAGTTTACTTATGATTAATTCTTCAACACAAATGCGAAGATAATTATATGTTCTACTTTTTTACTGTAAGGTAAATACTTTCGGATAACTTTTTTGGCACTATCAGACTTACTTTTCTTATTACTATTACGAAATTTCTCTTCGATCAAAATTCGTTGCGAAACGCTGTTCGCTGTAAACGAGATATGTGCCGGGTGGGTTACATATGCATTGACAAGTTAATTTTCGGCACAATATTTAAGTAACAACCTTCTCATGTTTTACTCTCGACAAAAGTAGTGAAGCGTAGGTAATCTGATAGCTCAGTTGGTAATGGAAGAACTTGTAACCAGTATTTTGTGTGTTCAAATATCGCAGCATGCGAATATTTTTTTATTGCGATATTAATGTGAGTTTAAAACTACATTTGAATTATATGAAAGACACAGGCCTAAGAATAAAACAAATTTTAGATTCAAAGTTGCATTAGTCAATATTGCAACATGTGCTGTTTCCAAATCAATCAATGCAAGGCCGACTTCGAAAATTGTTTTCTAAATTTATTAAAACTAAATTTGAGAAATGCCTAAAAGCATGCTAATGTTCTAAAAAAAAGCTACGTTAGGATTCAAATTTTTAGACCGCAATGTACGTTTAGAGTATTGAACGAAAGACTCAATTCAATTATAAAAGATAGAAAAGATCTACTGATTGTAAAATTTAACATATGTATGAGCTACTCGAATAAATATGTCTCCGTGACCCAGTGGGTAGAACAGCCGGCTATGGATCCAAGTATAGTGTGTTCAATCCTCGGTGAAATTTAAAATATGAAAATTTTTAAATAGCAATTTTTTCGCTTTTATACAACCAGTGCGGCGAATAGCTGTGTTATTGTTTTCATAAGAACCATTTCGTTCCCCACCCCCTATATAGCTCGCCGTATTGTTGTATATGCGGCTATAAAAGATTCATTTAAAAAAAAAATCATTAAAATTGTACATGTTTTGATAGTAAAATACCACTAAAAATGTATTAAAAATAAAATTTTCAAATAAAATAAATTTAAGCAAATTCAATTATAAACATAAAGTTCTAATTTACTTAGTTTTTTTTGCAAAAAAAATTACAAACAATATCATATTAATAAAAAAATAAAAAATTTATGTTTGCAATCACCCCCGTTAGTAATCTCAAAATTTTTTAAATTCATGACTATACTATATAGTGCAATAAATTTCCTGCATAATAAATTAACGGGCCGAGAAATTTGAAACTGTTCAAATTTTATAGATTTTATATTAATTTTTGTGCGAAAAACGTGCACTGTGCGTTACTTGGCAGATTATATATGACTGCGTATTATGGTTTATTTTTTGTACATTATATTTGACAAACAGATTATTAAATATTATGATTGATGTCTGTCTCTGGATAAATATTTGACAAAACTATGTTATGTTCACATAATAAACGGCAGTGTTAATTTTCTCACCTACTACAGAAAACAAAAGTGTTTGCATGGAATTTAAAAATAAAATGTACACCTACCCCCCGTATTACACGGTATATAGGTTCCTGAGAAATTCGTGTAAAGCGAAAATTAAATTTTTATATGAAGAACCATGTAAAACGAAAAAAGCCATAATTGGGCTTATGAATTTATTTATTTTATTATTTATTGAACTTAAACTTGTTGGAAAATATTAAGTAAATTATACAAATAACGAGAGAATAGATTCGTTTTTCATACACTATTGATTCTTTTTTCCCGGTGGGTTGAGTAAACGTAAATACATGTATATGTATTAAAAACATACGTATGTGTAACTTAAAAAAGATATGCGTATTTCATAAAAATTAAAAATATACAAAGTACCAACAGAAAAAAATTAGAGAAAAATGATTATCAGTAAGACTCAAATATTAAGATTGCTGCTTCATTGCTGTCACTGTCGCTTGTAACTATCAGTCTTCTTTTTCTGAGTGGTAAAAATACACGCATACATACATACATGTACGAGTATAAGCCCAACAGGAAAAAGCACTCCGAAAGGCCCTTTAGAGTGCTTACAAGTCAGTTGAAAGCGCTGACTCCATGTATGACACACCAATTTAGCTTACTTTGAATTGCTTCCAAAGGCCTTTCTTGGGAAGCTTTGGTTCAGCAGTTCATTGCAATCTTTTTTGTTTTGCTTTCCAAAGAGAAAAGCGAGAGAGAGATTTTCGAATTCGTCACATATAATGGTATCGCTTGGAAAGCTTTAGATCAGCAGTTAGTTTTTATTTTTGATACATTCGCAAAAAAGCTACATTTTGCTTAAAATAATAAATACAACAATGTTTTTAGTTTTAAAGCAGTTCATTTTTTAATAGGTTTCTTATAAAATAAAATGAAATATTGGATTATTCAATAATAAAAATAATAAAAACAAAAGATATAACTATAATTAATTGCATTTTTATTTATATTTGTTATCTTTTTTGGCTTAAAGTAAATACCGTGTAAGATCGAAAACGTGCTAAACGAGGTATGTATAAAACGGGGGATAGGTGTATTCTTAATGGAGCTACTTTAATGGAATCGACATATTTTATTTATTTTTTTTTAAATATTGCATTAGCATTATAAAACCATTTTAATGTTTCTGTTCTTATTTATGCATGAATTATTTATTTGTTTAAAAAATTAACCATTTTAATACTTTACAGAATGATGCCTATTATCGGCCAGTACACTATATCCGATGTTGCAAAGATATCTTCACTTCTTCATATGCGCTATGGCCGCATAGTACGTTTTAGCGGCTTAATTGGTCGTCCAGACTTGCTTTTTATATACGATGTGGATGAAATTGAAAAGGTACATTAATATACATACTGACCGTTTTTAAGAAGAGACCAACAAATTAAATTGTTAAAAAGGAATAAATTGTAGAGAATACCTACATTACACTTTTATACCTCAACGCGTACTGCGTAAGAGATATTTTAACTTTGCCATTCCGTTTGTAACGCCAATAAGGAGGCGTGGCAGGTATAGAAAAGTATATGTTTTTGATCAGCATCACCACCTGATTCGATTTCCGTATGTCCGTTTGTCCGTCTGTCCGTTTGACCGTCTGTCCGTTTGTCCGTCTGTCCGTCTGTGATCATCAGCCGTAATTTTAAAGCTATCACGATGAAATTCAAAATATACGCTTCTCTCTAAAAAATGGAGATCAAGTTCGAGAATGAGCTAGATCGGATGAAAACCACGCCTACCTCCCATACAAAGTGACTTTATTTTAACAGTAAAAACCCACATTAATTTATGAAAAGCCCTGAAATTTTGCACGTGGACTTTGATATTCAATATAAATCCTGACTAAGAAATTCAGAAAAATTGGATGCAAGCCACGCCTACCTCCCTTATGACGAAGTGACGTCAATATAGAAAAACTTTCGTAAATATATAAAACTGAATGACATCGTGTCTGTACGTACACAAACTTCGCCCACATCTTTCATCCAACCTAAACATATATTCTTCGGTATAATGTGGAGTCTTTAGACTAGAAAAGTGGGTGTGGGTGTGGCATTTTACTTTTAATGCAACTTATGTTACACCGTGTCTCTGACTTCAACCAAATTTTGCACACCTAATCCTTGGTAATTTGTGCAATCTTAAGTTTATAAAATTGGGCGTTACTAGACGGGGGGCGTGGTACTTTATTTTTAAACTAGCTCCATCTACACCGTTTTTCCGACTTAAACCAAATTTCTTACATATATTCTTAAGTATAATGAGAAGTTTTAAGCCTAAAAAAGTAAGCGGGATTGGGCAAGGGCCGTGACAATTTAATTCCAATCAAACTCCTTCTGCTCCGTTTGCCCGGCTTAAGCCAAGTTTTGCACACATATTATTTGGCATAAGGATCAGTCTGTAGTTTATAAAAAAGGGCGGTACTAGACAGTGGGCGTGGCACTTTATTTTTTATCTTTTTCTATCTACACCGTTTCTCTTCGCATATATATTCTTTAAATAACGAGAAGATTTTAGCCTACGAAAGTCGGTGGGATTTCCCAAGGGGCGTGTCAATTTAATTCTAATCAAACTCCATTTACACCACTTTCCTGACTTCAACCAAATTTTGCAAATATATTCTTTGCAATAATGAGCAATGATGAGTCTAAAAAATTGGACGAAATTGGACAGAGGCGTGCCACTTTAATTTAAATCAAACTCTTTCTTTACCGTTTGTCCGACTTCTTCCAAACTTTCCATATTCTTTGGAATAATAAACAGTCAATAGTCTAGAAAATTAGGCGGAATGAACGGGGGGGGGGGGGCGTGGCACTTTAATTTTGAACGAAATTATTTTACATCATTGGCATGTATTGCACATACCAATCAAATTTTGCACATACCATATATTCTTTGGCATAATGGGCAGTCTACAAATTATTCTATGTCGCAGCTAAGAGTAAAATAAAATTAAGCGTTTGACACAATATATATATATTGTATATATATTGTATTGTATTAAATATACTTCAATATGGCCTTTTGGTAAATAAAGAGAGGACGCAGTACTGTTTTAAGAACATTATATGAGAATTTTTTGCAATAAAACTAATTAAGCATGAAAAAATTACTTTATTGTATACTTCTTATGATTTTTTTTGCTGTAGGACTTGAATCGAAAAATTTCGTAAGAAAAGGTATTCCAACTTTTTTTAAAATCTACCACAAATTTTAGACTCAATCTACCACTATTCACAATTTGCAAGTGTCAACACTGTTTATCAACCTTTTACAGTACAACCCATGGTGTAAGAAAACCAGGTGGAAGCGAATTTTTCACCACACTTTAAATTGCCCCGGGCATGATACCATTGTATCATGGCCCCGGGTCTGTCAAAATATTCTGACAGGGAGAGAGCAACTGTTGATTACAGATCGATTCTGTCGCGGTAACGTTAATCTTATTACCGAAGAAACTCAGCTTTTGGTAACATTTACATCCTTTTGGTATTCTACAAGCAAGCGTTACCAGTGAATATTGTTACCATCTCCTTAGGTGGTAACAAGCAAAACAGCCAGATGCAAGGAAAGAGTGTTATTTGTTCTTAAACGAGCTTACGGCTTTTGAAAGCGTTACCGAGTGTACAGAATACTGAATACTCAGACCGGTAACAAATTTCGGTAACAAGATTACTATTACCGGTAACGCGCAGAATAGATCTGTAAGTGACAAAATTTATTGCTGCGTTCAGCAGGTACAACTTTTGTGCAACCGGTTAGTGTGTGTCTGCTGAACGAAAAAATATCAGTGTCTAATCACAACATGTGAAAATGTCTGTCTTTCGCCGCACTTTATATTTTTGATACATTTGCTCAACGTATTGAGTGTTTCCAGTTAAAAATTTGGCTTTTTTAGAATAAGTGTGCTTTTATAACAAATGAAATAAATAACGCAAAATATAACGAGAAAACACAATTTTTCCCCTATTTGATCACAATGAAAAAAGAACGTATACTGATACCTGATCAGAGACACAACATATTGTACCCATTATTCAATTATTATTAGGTTGCTCAGATATTTACCGTCAACTCACAAGAATAATAGCTTAAACACATTAACGACGACAACAACATTGTCGCATGATTCAATTATTATAAGGTTGTCCAGATATTCGACGTCTACTCACAAGAATGTATACTCTTATTTGAAGAGGAGAGCAAAAGAGCAATTTTGTAAGGACATAAAAATCACGCAGTTGCCGGAAAATCATGCTTTTTCATAGTACAAACCAATAAAGATACATTTGACCATGGTGTAAGAAAACCAGGTGGAAGCGAATTTTTCACCACACTTTAAATTGCCCCGGGTCTGTCAAAAAATTCTGACAGGGAGAGAGCAACTGTTGATTAGAGCCAAATTTTATTGGCTGCGTTCAGCAGGTACAACTTTTGTGCAACCGGTTAATGTGTGTCTGCTGAACGAAAAAAAATATCAGTGTCTAATCACAACATGGGAAAATGCCTGTCTTTCGCCGCACTTTATATTTTTGATACATTTGCTCAACGTATTGAGTATTTCCAGTAAAAAATTTGGATTTTTTTTAAAATTAGTGTGCTTTTATAACAAATGAAATAAATAACGCAAAATATAACAAGAAAACACAAATTTTCCCCTATTTGATCACTTTTAAAACAATTGTGTACACAGAAATAAAAAAGGAACGTAAACTGATACCTGATCAGAGACACAACATGTTGTACCCATTATTAAATTATTTTTAGGTTGTTCAGATATTTGACGTCAACTCACAAGAATAATAGCTTAAACACATTAACGACGACAAAAACATTGCCGCATGATTCAATTATTATAAGGTTGTCCAGATATTTGACGTCTACTCACTCTTATTTGAAGAGGAAAGCAAAAGAGCAATTTTGTAGGGATATAAAAATCACGCAGTTGCCGGAATATCATACTTTTCATAGTACAAACCAATAAAGATACATTTGACTACTACTTTTTGAAATACTTGCTTGTGTTGAACCAAAATATTATGAGCTTTACAAATGTTATGGTCACATTTTAGACGTAAAATAATATTGGAAAAATAAAACTTCTGAATGTTGTACGCATTTCATACAGACTTTGTATGAATATTTTTATTACATATTGCACACTGAATACAAAACAGTCACAACTCAAAATTTTTAAATTTCAAGGTGAAGCCAAAAACAATTTTATTTTTGAAGAAACTCCATACAAGGCAATGAGACAAAAATTTTTTTTTAATCTATAGAGATAAAAGATGTGCACAAAATGTTTTTGTTGTGTTACAGCCAATGTTTATGATCACTACGGATAGTTTTACATTAAAAAGTAAAAATTTGTAAATTTTCAGTTGTGAGTGTTTTGTATTTAGTGTGCGATATATGTATTTTTTTATATTTGAGTAAAAATAAGTAAAAATTATAGTCAGTTTATATGTAAAATTTATTGGAATAATGTTTTCAAAACAGTATAAAATAGTTTCTTTGACCAAAAGTATAAAAATAGTTATTTTTAAATTTGTGTTTGTGAAAATCTAAAATTTTTACTTTTCTCCTCTTTTGACAAAAGATAGCTAGTTTTGTTCAGTCAACACAGAACTTTTTTTTATATTATATGTAAAACTATATTTTATAGTTAATGGTTGTGTTAATATGCCTTCTAAGTTTTTCGTGATATAACCATTGTCATTTTTTCAAGAACGTAAAAATATTTTTGATGTAGAATTACGTCTTACAGCACGTTTGTCATTTTTAGGGTCTTTTCCACAAATTTTTCCAAGCACATCCTAACGGTTTTGGAGGACACTTTGGAATATACTTACAGCCTTTAATATTCATCTTACAAAGATAAAATATATGTCAAAAATTAGTTATATCTTATATCTATATAATAAGAAAAATCATGCATTGATGCTTCAGTTGCTGCTGTTGCAGCAGTTGATGGTTGTTGCTTTTGTTCGTGCCGAAATCACGAACGCAACATCGTGTTGTTTCTTGGAATGAATTGTTTTACGAATATTTCTCAGTAACGGCTTGTATTGTTTTTGTCATTAATACGTATGTAAAATTTACATTAATGTTAAATATGCATATCAGCTGTTTTAATTTTTATCGTTTGTTATTGTTTTTGTTTATCTTCAGCAAGATAAATACAATAAACAATACAGATGTATTATAGAGATGTGCTGTAGAGCCAGAATGTAGCTACAAAAATGTGTATTACTACTACGCAGGTTTACATATACAGAGAATGCGCATGGTCATTGTGCTATCAAAACTCTATTGATTCTTTAAATATCATAGTAAATTCGAATTATTTATTGAACTAATTTTATACTTATTACACATTAAAAATATATTTTGTTTGTTAAAATTTTAAATTTTCAAATTAATTAAAGATATATACGTATAAGCTCTTTACTTGAGAAAAATTAAAAATTCATATGGTTCCGAAATATTTATTTCCATTTATTAAACCTAAGATTGAAATAAATTTATCAAAAAATATAGCAAACAAAAAACTCTACGTCTACGATAATATCTGTGTCTTTTGTTTACATAAAATAAGGTTATGCCAAATATCTGCATAACCTTATAATGGCTGCATTCTATCCGAAAGAGCGCTCAGGTAGCGAAGTAGCATAAAGTCATGGCAGAATTATAAGGTAGGTCCGACTCGGAGAGGAATGAAGCAGAATAAAGCGGGCTAGATGTCAAAATCAGCTATTCATCTCACGTTTCTTTATGTTCATGTTTTCATGTTATGTTCATGTTTAAAATTTTAACAGTTTTTTTTTTGCCAATTTAAGACTTCTTTCACATTTTAAAGTTGTTATAACACTGTTTTAATAATATTTTCACTCAAACTAAAACAAATTTAACACACGCGACCGCACTACTTGCAACTTGGAAACATAAAAATTTTTCTTAATTTGCAATTCCTTGTAAATTCGTCGTTTTGACAACTTACCAACCTTTTCATTATCCACTATTCGTTGACTCGTGAGGACACTGAGCCAACCGGCCCTACCTTATAATTCTGCCATGCATAAAGTGATACTTTCTGCTGAACTATTTTTTTTTCGAAACGTCAAAAGGCAAACAGCTGTTCGACAATAAATGCTTTTTGCCTCAAATTTATTTTTTTTTATGTTCTGTGTGCACACGTTTCAAACAGTTTTAATTAAAAGCACTACTAAGCAATTTAATAATTTAGTAATTAATAAATTTAGTATTTGGTATATTTATCTGTCAAAATAAAGTAAGCGTAAGCCGCTCAACTGAAATAGCATAAAATATTTTCGCTACCTAAGATGGCGACCGCTCAGGAAACGTATTGTGCGAGCACTTTATGCATTCAGCCTGAAAGTTGTTCAACAGCAACGTAGCAAATTTTCCGCTGAATGCAGCCAATGATTAACACATGATTGTACCTGCTGAACGCAGCCATTTATTTCTGCTGTTTTTGACAGATGCGGGTACAATTTTTGTGAGAGGTGAAAAAAACGCTTTCACCTGGTTTTCTTACACCATGCATTTGACTACTACTTTTTGAAATACTTGCTTGTGTTGAACCAAAATATTATGAGCTTTAAAAATGTTGTGGTCACATTTTAGACGTAAAATAATATTGGAAAAATAAAACTTCTGACTGTTGTACACATTTCATACAGAGTTTGTATGAATATTTTTATTACATATATGTTTTTTTTTTATATTTGAGTAAAAATAAGTAAATTTATATAGTCAGTTTATAATAGTCAACGCAGAACTTTTTTGTATTATACATAAAACTATATTTTATAGTTAATGGTTGTGTTAATATGTCTTCTAAGTGTTTCGTGATATAACCATTGTCATTTTTTCAAGAACGTAAAAATATTATAAATATAACGTAGAATTACGTCTTACAGCACGTGTGTCATTTTTGGGGGTCTTTTCCACAAATTTTTTCAAGCACATCCTAACGTTTTTGGAGGATACTTTGGAATATACTTACAGCCTTTAATATTCATCTTACTAAGATAAAATATATGTCAAAAATTAGTTATATCTTATATCTATATAATAAGAAAAATCATGCATTGACGCTTCAGTTGCTGCTGACGTTCTTATGGTTGTTGCTTTTGTTCGTGCCGAAATCACGATCGCAACATCGTGTTGTTTCTTGGAATGAAATGTTTTACGAACATTTCTCAGTAACGGCTTGTATTGTTGTTGTTATTAATACGTATGTAAAATTTACATTTATGTTATATATGCATATCAGCTGCTTTAATTTTTATCGTTTGTTATTGTTTTTGTTTATCTTCAGCGAGATAAATACAAAAAACAATAGGCAGAGATTATGCGTCATTCAAATTGAATGAAGATATCGCGTTTTTTGTTCTTTTACTCTCTTCGAGATATTTGATTGAATAGCTGCTCACACGTGACTTTTTGATTGAATGGCCGATGCCGACTAAAAGTGTTGTTGTAAGCACCAGAAAAAATGACTATGCAACCCTGTGATTGATTGATGCAGGTCTGGAGCTCCATCAAAATTTTGATTGATGCGATCATGGCAGAACTATAAGGTAAGGTCATCACGAAGAGGAATGGAGTAGAAAGCAGAATAAAGCTACATTGATGTCAAAATCAGCTGTTCATCGCGAATTTCTTTATGCTCACGTTTCGCAGTTGTTTTTAGGTTAAAACTGTTACAGGTTTTTTTTGCAATTTTAAGACTTCTTTCACATTTTATAGTTTTTATTACACTTTTTATATAATATTTTCACTCAAATTAGCACAAATTTAATACCCGCGACCGCACTGTTTGCAACTTGGAAACATAAAATATTTTCTTCATTTGGAATTTCTACGAAATTCGTCGTTTTGACATTAATGTTGCTTCTCATTATCCACTCTTCGTTGACGCGTGAGCGCACTTAGTATCATGGGCCTACCTTATCATTGTATCATGGATGCGATGAAGTGTTGAAGGTTCATTTCCGCTCTCGCAGAGAGTTCATCTTTTTTTCGCTGGGAAAACAACAACATCCTTCAACAATGATCCTTCAATTTGAATCACGTGTAAACAGTGCCATACAGATGTATTATAGAGATGTGCTGTAGAGCCAGTATGTAGCTACAAAAATGTGTATTACTACTACGCAGGTTTACATATACAGAGAATGCGCATGGTCATTGTGCTATCAAAACTCTATTGATTCTTTAAATATCATAGTAAATTCGAATTATTTATTGAACTAATTTTATACTTATTACACATTAAAAATATATTTTGTATGTTAAAATTTTAAATTTTCAAATTAATTTAAGATATATAAAGGCTAAAGATATTAAACCTAAGATTGAAATAAATTTATCAGAAAATATGGCAAAAAAAATTCTACGTCTACGATAATATCTAACTGTGTCTTTTGTTTACATACAATAAGGGTATGTCAAATATTTGGATAACCTTATAATGGCTGCATTCTATCCGAAAGAGCGCTCAGGTACCGAAGTAGCATAAAGTCATGGCAGAATTATAAGGTAGGGCCAACTCGGAGAGGAATGACGTAGAAAGCAGGACTAAAGCGGGCTAGATGTCAAAATCAGCTGTTCCTCTCAAGGTTCTTTATGTTCATGTTTCGCAGTCGATTTTAAGTTAAAATTTTTACAAGTTTTTTTTCAAGACTTCTTTCACATTTTAAAGTGGTTACTACACTGTTATAATATTATAACATAAATAATATTTTCACTCAAACTATTACAAATTTAACACACGCGACCGCACTACTTGCAACTTGGAAACATACAATTTTTTCTTCATTTGCAATTCCTAGTAAATTCGTCGTTTTGACAACTTACCAACCTTTTCATTATCCACTATTCGTGGACGCGTGAGGACACTGAGCCAATTGGCCCTACCTTATAATTCTGCCATGCATAAAGTGATACTTTCTGCTGAACTATTTTTTTTTTCGAAATGTCAAACGGCAAACAGCTGTTCGACAAAAAATGCTTTGTGTCTCAAATTTATTTTTTTTATGTTCTGTGTGCACACGTTTCAAACAAATAGTTTTAATTAAAAGCACTACTAAGCAATTTAATAATTTAGTAATTAATAAATTTAATATTTGGTATATTCATCTGTCAAAATAAAGTAAGCGTAAGCCGCTCAACTGAAATAGCATAAAATATTTTCGCTACCTAAGATGGTGACCGCTCAGGGAACATGTGCGAGCACTTTATGCAACATACCATTCAGCCCGAAAGTTGTTCAACAGCTACGTAGAAAATTTTCCGCTGAATGCAGCCAATGATTGAAACATTGTTGTACCTGCTGAACGCAGCCATTTATTTCTGCTGTTTTTGACAGATGCGGGGACTGTTTTTGTGAGAGAGGTGAAAAATTCGCTTACACCTGGTTTTCTTACACCATGATCAAGGTTTATTTATACAGGTTAAGTCACTTGAGAGAAGCTCGGTCGAACTGTCAGAATGAATAAAAGGAAATCAAAAAAAAAAACCTGAACAATTTTTAGCTAACAGCAACTTTGACAGTTCGAGCAAAGGCAGAAAAAGAGTGTCTTTCTCTCAAGTGACTTAACCTATATTAATGAACATTGACCATGATTCGATATAAACAGTCGCTGCGCGAACTTCATGCTGTGGGGTTGTAGTCGCTCGCTTCTGTGTTTGATAAAAATTGGGTAATTGAATTATTATTTGCAGAAAATTTGTTTGGGGATGTCGAATGCATGGTGTGTCACCACAAGGAGGCACGTTGATATGTTTCAAAATGCTTCCTCCCTCAGTAACCCCCCAAAAAATAGTTTTTACTTATTTTGCATCCCCTTCGAGATATAGAACAACATAAAATCGAAAGATATCGAAAAATCTTCGAAAAATATTCAAAAAAATAGAAAAAGTAACAAATCTCGAAGGGGAAGTAAAATAGGTAAAAATCAACCGTTTTTTGGGGAAGCCTTTCTGAGCCTTTTGGAAGCCTTTCTGAGACGCACAAATAGAGGGGCCTTTCATTCATCCATTTGCCACATTTTTAGGGGGACGTCAAAACACGTGTTTAACTGTCCACTGTAAGTCAAATACGTGTTTCTGTCCCCTCTTAAAAAAAAATATGGCAAATGGAGGACAGATGGACCCCTGTATTTGTATCCGGATTTGGATTCACCGACCCATTCTTACCTAGTGTTCGCCCCAGCAAAAAAATCGTAAAAATAAAAAAAAGTTGGTGGCAATCCTATCCACCATCTTGAACTTTAAAATTCTGATATCAGATTCGAAGTCAACGACCCCCTAACACTGTTAAATGATGTTTAAAACTCTTAAAAATACATTTTACTAGCTGGCAATGCCGTGATTAAAATGTAGGTGGCAGACTTATGCTCCAACTAAAATTTTAAACCTGTGGCATTAGATTTGAAATCAAATCCGTTGTCAGAATTGCAAAATTACAAGAATTGGCAAAAGTACAAAAAACAAAACATGTGTGGCAATCCTACCCACCATTTTGAATTTTTAATTTTGACATCAATTCCGAAATCAGTTACCCCCTAAAACTGCCAACCACGGAGTCCACAGAACTTCACTTCCAAATAAAAACTTGAAAAATTCTAAACTACCTCGAAATAGTTCGAACAGCTCGAATAGCTTGAAACTACCCGGGTATGTCCGGGATGTCCGAACACTTTCGAGCTACCCGGACTTTTTTCGAGTATCGAGCACCCGGGTACCCGAACAAAGCTCGAAAAAAATCGAGAGCCCTAATTAAAACAAAATTCTACGAATTAACTGCCATGAAGCCATGAACATTCTTTTAGTGCTTAAAATTTTGAAGTACAAATGCTGAAAATAAATAAATATTTGAATGCATTTTACCCATAAGGGAAAAAATATATATTACATTTCTATTATATGCTACAAACCAAATATGAAGATACCTATTTAAATTGAAACGTTTTTTGAAGCGAAGCTTTTTACTCCTCGCTCTGTGATTTGCTTAGAGTGAAATCTGAAAAATTTTCGACAGATTTTTTCTTGGAAATTTGATGGTTTTTTTGTTGCTAGCGCTTATTACAACAAGAAAATTTAATACTTTAATATTAAATACTAAAAAAATATTATTTAGCCCGCCAGGGGATCAAACCCGCGTTCTCGTAAACGAGAGTCTAACGCGCCACCCACCAGACCACAAAGACTTGTTACAAATGGTTGTTAATTCAATACTAATTATAACAGAAGCTATGCTGCAGTTGATCGTCACCATCTATCAATAGATAGAGGATTGTGTATTTGCTATGCTACAACCATAGAGTGTAAATTATTATCTAGAGTTTGCATCAACTCTGCTAAATCTCTGGCATGTGTTAACAGAGTTATTTTACTTAAAAACGTGAAGGAAAAAAACTCTGTTAATATGTAATATGTAATTTATTTTGTTATTTTAAATTTTTGAATTTAAAATTTTATTTATTAAAAAGAAAAAATTATTAAGCTATCAAATCTATGTAAATGCGAAAAAGCTTCGCTTCTCTCGTGTGTCCAACGACGCACCTGTGTTTTTTAATACATTGAATAATTTTTTGTTAGTTAATTTTTTAGTTTTATTGAAATATTTTTGTTAGTAAAATTGAATAATTTTATATTTATATAATATTAATTATATAAATTAATTTTTTCCCGTCCACGAGCGTGTACGCAAATGAGACGATTTATGCTCAAGGAACATTTCATGAGCGGAACATGGCAATGATTATAAAAAAGGGCATAGTGGAGCTCCCAGGTAGTTGAAAGGAATTTTTATTGGTTATATGGGCTGCTTAGACAAAAGTCGATGTATTTTCGGCAATTGGGTTACATTGGAACTTTTTTGGGTTTTGCAGATTCTTTGGACAAACTTTATTTGACAAAATGTTTCCATTCCAAATATTTTTGGAACTGTTGGGTCAGTGAATTTTTTTTTTTTTTTTTTTTTTTTGTAGACTCTTTTTTGTAGACAAGACAAGATCTTGTTTTTTTGACAAATACGTTCAACTTCCAATATTTTGGGAATTACTTTGGTCACTTTTTTGGGTTTAGTGGACTCCTTAGACAAAAATCTTGGATTTTTTTACAATTGTTGTACTTGCACATAAATGCTCCACTCTGAATAATTTTTGAACTACGTGGGTCATTGGAACTTTTTTGAGTTTTGTAGACTCCTTTTTTTGACAAATAGGTTCCTTTTTCAATATTTTTTGAAAAATCAAAGGTTGGAACATTTGAACATGTTTGGGTTTGGTAGACTCCTTGGACAAAAATACAGTAGAATCCGGATATAACGACTTCGCTTATAACGACTAACCATTTTTAGCGACCACGATGTAAACTCAAGTTTGGGTTTACAGCTCAGTACTAGGTAAACATATCCGTTTAATATGACTCCGGTTTAAGCAACCATCTGCTTATAGCAGATTTTGTAGATAATTCGTCCGGTTTGAACGACGCGCAGAGTGTGTGAAGCTCGAAAGTCTGCGGAAACGCTCGATGCGTTTATTCAAACTATGGTATCTTTGATGGTGTTATGAAAACTAGGATGTCGAGTATTCACAACGCTGTACGAAGTTCTTACTATCGAACAAAAATTAATCAAAAACAAACTCGAATTACAGACTTTCTACGTTACTTACTTACTTAGGTGGCCGAAACAACCCGTGTTCGGGTTTCGGCCGACCTCATCAGCTCTCGCCAGGCGCCTCTGCTTTGCGCGCGCCTTTCTACGTTAGTATCTACATATTTATTTGCATAGAATGTAGGTTCATACATTGTAACTCTTTGTATATGTTACAGTATGTTTTTAATGCGGAATGTTTAAATAACATTAAAGTTTTATGTAATTGGTAATTAATGTATTTACGTAAATGGAAACTTATCTAACTGTAAATTTAAATACAAACATACAAACATATACAAACATACTAAAAAACAAGCTTAATTTATTCGTCCGTTTTGTGCGTCATCCGGTTAGTACGACCTAGTTTCGCCGGTCCCTTGGAGGTCATTATATCCAGATTCTAATGGATATAGTTCTATGGCCAATAGGTTCCTCTTGGATTATTTATGTTACTACTGGGATAATTGTTACTTTTTAGGTTTTGTGGACTTGTTGAACAAAAATATTTTTTTGACAAATAGGTTCGACGTGTACAAATAGAATGCACTTGCACTTTTGGAATTAGTTAGGTAGAAGGTCAAAAAATTCATGGATTTTGTCCAAGAAGTTCACTAATCCCATTAAAGTTAGAATGCCCTAATTATTTCCAGAAATATTACAACTGGAACCTATATGTCAAAAAATTCAATATTTGTGTTCAAAGAGTCTTACTTACTTACTAAGATGGTCGTAACAACCCGTGTCCGGGTTTCGGCCGAACTCATCAGCTCTCACCAGGTGCCTCTGCTTTGCGCGCGCCTTCCCCAATCGGATACACCAAGTGCGGTTAGGGCTTCCTCAGCCTGGTCCATCCATCGGAGGCATGGTCTCTCTCGTCGTCGTTGACCAGCGACCCTCGCCTCGAGCACCTTTTTCGCACCGTTTCGAACTACGTCAATGTCTTCGTAGATCTCATACAGCTCGTGGTTCATTCGGATGCGATAGTCATCGCCGACTCGAACAGGACCGAAGATTTTGCGAAGAACTTTACTCTCGAACACCCCCAGAGCGGCTGCGTCAATTTGCAAAACTACCCATGCCTCAGCGCCATAAAGCAGCACAGGTAGAACGAGCGTCTTGTAGAGTGTTAGTTTTTTCGATCGAGAGAGGGCTCTGGAACTTAGTTGCTTACTGAGCCCGTAGTAGCACCTATTAGCAATTATTGTTCTTCGCTTTATCTCCAGGCTGATTTCGTTTTTGGTATTAATGGCGGTGACAAGGTATACGAACTCCTTGACTACTTCAAAGTTATAGCTGCCGGATGAAACGTGGGAGTCTAAACGCCGAGCTCCCTTGTTTGTAGACAGCACATACTTTGTTTTACCCTCATTTATCGTCAAACCCACTTTGGCTGATTCCTTTTCGATAGCGGCGAAAGCAGCGGTAACATCTCTCTTGGTTCTGCCAACAATATCAATATCATCAGCGTACGCAAGGAGCTGGACGCCTTTGTAGAAAATGGTGCCATTACGATGCCCACCGGCCTTTCGTACGATCCCCTCCATGAAGATGTTAAAGAGATCGCAAGACAGTGGATCGCCTTGCCTGAAACCTCTTTCGGTATGGAAGGTTTCGGAGAGGTCATTTCCTACCTTGACGGAGCTGCGTGTGTTGCTCAACGTCATTCTGCAAAGTCTAATCAACTTTGCAGGTATACCGAACTCAGACATTGTTGCGTATAGGCAATCCCTTCTCAGGCTATCGAACGCAGCTTTAAAATCGACCAAGAGATGGTGTGTGTCAATTTTATTTTTGTGGGTTTTCTCCAGGATTTGTCGTGGCGTGAAAATCTGGTCTACGGTGGACTAACCAGGTCGAAAGCCACACTGATAAGGTCCAATCAGTGTTTTTGTAATCGGCTTTAATCTTTCACACAGTACGCTTGAGAGAACCTTATATGCGATGGAAATAAGACTGATGCCTCTATAGCTTGCGCAGATTGTTGGGTCTCCTTTCTTAAGTATAGGGCACAGTACGCTGAGGTTCCAATCGTCGAGCATGCTTTCTTCTAGCCATATTTTGCTGATGAGCTGATGCATGCGCCTTATCAATTCATCGTCACCGGTTTTAAACAATTCAGCTGACAGGCCGTCAGCACCGTCTGCTTTATTGTTTTTGAGTCGTTGGATAGCAACTCGAACCTCTTCATGGCTAGGTGGTGGTACTTCCACTCCGTCATTGTTGATTGGTAGCTCTGAACTGCGCTCTCCATGGGCGGCATTGGTGGAATCGTCGCCAGTAAGTAAATTGGAGGAGTGCCGTCTCCACAATCTCAGCACACACTGCGTATCCGTATTCAGATCTCCATTTTCGTATCTACAAGTGGATGCTCCGGGCTTGAAGCCTTGGGTTAGACGCTTAACCTGTTGATAGAATTTTCGTGCATCCTTCTTGCCTTGGTAAACCTCTAGTTCCTCACGCTCACGCTTTTCCTGCTCTCTTTTCTTGCGTCTGAAAAGGCGCCTCTCTTCCTTCCTCTTTTCGCGGTAGTTTTCTCGCACGGCTCGCGTTGCGATGCTCGCTGACTGCAGCGTTTTTCTATATGCGACGTTTTTTACTGCTGTCGCGATGCGACACTCCTGATCATACCATTGGTTCCGAGGTTGCGGGCGCCGGAAACCAATGACTTCTTCAGCGGCAGCGCGCATGGAGTGGGATATATGCGCCCAAAGTCTGCCGGCGTCGTCGGGTCCAGAGGTTGGTTGGTTGAGCTTAACTGAGAGTTGAGCGGAGTAGGCTTCGGCAGTCCGTTGTAATTGCAGCTTAGCGACATCTAGCTTTCGTTGCATTCCTGTGCGTATGTTCTTCGCATTGCATAATCGCATGCGGATCTTGGCTGCAACAAGATAATGGTCGGAATAATTGTTGACCCCCCAAAATGTACGCACATCTAGAACACTAGAGGCATGCCTTCCGTCGATTACAACATGATCAATTTGGTTTCGCGTTTTTTGATCCGGGGACAGCCAGGTGGCCTTGTGGATGTCGAGGTGCTTAAGTCGATCAGTCTTAGACCGTTGTTCGTGGAGGTCTCATGAAGACTGAACTGACCGACAATGGGGCCAAAGATGCCTTCCCTTCCGACTTCCTTCCCTTCCGAATTTTTCCCTTCCGAGAAAAATTTTGCCTTGATGCGGATCGTGGCCAATCTTTCGTTGACAGGTGTGAACCGGGAAACAAGGTGGCGTTGTTTCCGGCTAACAACGAACCCACATCCAAATTCGCGCCTCTCCGCATGGCAGCTGTAGTAGATATCACAGTGTGCTTGTTTAGAGCAGCCTTGCCCTTTCCATCGCATTTCCTGGATGGCGGTGATGTCAGCCTTTATTGTTTTGAAGGCTTCCGCCAATTGGATAATGGCACCTTCCCTATAAAGGGTTCGGACATTCCAGGTGTATATTCGTAAATCATTGTCCAAGGAGTCTAATTAACCCAAAAAAGTTCCAATCACTGAACTATTTCCAAAAATAATGTAAGTGGAACCTATTTGTCAAAGTGGATCATATTTTATAAAAAATTATATCTCAGGAATCCACTAAGCACAAAAAAGTTCAAAAGACCCAACTAGCTGCAAAAATATTAAAAACGTAATCCGTTTGATCAAGCGGAGTTTGTCAAGAAAAATTTTATTCAAAGAGTCCACTAAGCCCAAAAAGTTCCAATGACACAACTAGCCCCAAAAATATTGGAATTGTGACCTATTGTAAGTATTATGTATTTACCGAAAAATCCCAGATTTTGATCCAAGTAGTCCATTAAACTCAATAAAGTTCCAATAATCCGAGTAAACCTATTTGTCGAGAAAATTTTATTCAAGAAGTCCACTAAACCCAAAAAGTCCCAGTGACGATACAAGTTCCAAAAATACTTCAGTTGGAACCTTTTTGTCAAAAAGGAAAGTATTCTAATAAAAGTTCCAATGATCCAACTAGTACCATATATAATCCATGTGGGACCTAGATTTTTGTCCATAGTCTACAGAAATCATAAAAGTTACGATCGATTCTACTGGGAGCAACGTTTTTCTCTAAACTGCTCAGATTTCATTCCTGCCTTTCATTTCCGTGAGCGGCTTATGAGCATTAAAAGTCTCATTTACATTTTCGTACACGAGCGCGTACGATTTGGTAGGCACACATTATGAGAATTCTCACCAGAACGTACGCGCTCGTGGACGAGAACGATAAAATATTTTCTAGGGTACACGTCCGCGAGCGCGTACGATTTCTTGTGTACCTTTTTGAATGGTACTCTCATAAAGGTACGTGAGCGGACCTTTCCGTACCTTGCCTTATACCCTCTAGAATATACTTACATGTTTTTAAATCTTTACCTAGAATTTCAGATTAAATAATAGTAAGTGTTATCAACTAGTTTGACCTTTAAGCGTCCCCCTAAATTCAAGTGCCAAAATTTTTTTTAACAAAAAAGCACGTGAAAATCTGTCTTTTGCGTAGGGGGATGCAGAATTAATGGTCTATACTTTAAAATGACATTTTTTGTTTAAGTTACATGAGAAAGATTCTTTCTATTGAACAGTTTTGGATGTATTTTTTCAATGTAATTTTTAGCGCCCTCTATATGAGCCAGAAAATTATTTTCAAAAAAAAATAAAACAAAAAAATTGAATACCCATGTGAAAAGTTCTGCTGGGAAGCTTAGTGATTTTATATTTTTGTAAGTTTTTGACACCGAGAGCTAGACACAAGGTCTATAATAGTATCCGCTTTCTGAAGAGGATTTCAGTCACAGCGAAGCAAGCGCGTCCTAGAATGCCTAATATAAGGTTGGCAGGAACAAGCTCAATTTTAAAATTTCATATTTATTTTATATTTAAATATATTTATCGCATATAATTTTATCAAAATTTTATTATTTTATTTCATAATAAAATGTATCGTCTTTTATATTTTTATCGCAGGCGAAGAAGAGTGTATTTGCTACTAGCTATATATGGTATATGTAAATAACAATGATTTCACAATTGTTCAAATATTTTCAACCGTATATAAATCGGTGTCATTTAAACACTATTTTTTTTTTTTACTTTTAAGCTACATTGCAAAGCGTTATGCAGAAAACTTGGCTTATTTGTGCACGTCGTATGCAATAAATTTAATGGAGAACATGTTTTGAATATAAAATTGTTATCGACTTACACAACAAACGACAATATTTAATGTAGCCCATCAACGCGTTAATGTTAAAGTACATTAAAAGTGTTAAGAAAAGTTAATGGAGAACTAATATCGATGTGAAAGATTATTTTTGGACATGATAACACAAAAAAAAAAATTAGTGTGTGGCCGCCACGAACAGTGGAAGTGAACTTATGATTATATCAAAAAATTAGATATCTTACGTACTTACGTACTGAGATGGCGCCTTCAACCGTAAGTCGGTTTTGACCTGGTGTAAGAATTTGCGCCAGCTATTTCTTTTTTTCGCTTCTAGTGCCAGTTGAAAGCTCCAAGTCTCACCAAGTTGTCCTCCTTTCAACGGAGTTGCGGTCATCCTCTTCTACGTTGACCGCAGCTGGGTACCGAATCAAATATTTTCTTCGCTGGACCTTCCATCCGCTTGACATGACCTAGCCAGCGAAATCGCTCGATTTTTAAATGCTTTACCATGCCGATGTAGGCGTAGAGCTGACACTGCTTATCATTCCATCGTCTTCGGTACTCGCCATTGATGCAGATTGTTCCACAGATCTTTCGAAGGATCTTTCTCTCGAAATCTCCCACAGTTTTTTTCATCAGAGCTGCTCAGAGTTCAGGTTTTCGCTGCATATAACAGGACGGGCATGATTATTTACTTATAGAGCATGACTTTTATTCGTCGATAGAGGGATCTGCTTCTCAATTGCCTACTGAGCCCAAAGTAACACCTGTTGGCAAAAGATATTTTTCGTTTTATTTTACTACTGATATCGTTATCAGTGTCGGTGGAGTTTATGCTGGATCCCAGGTAGACGAAATCCTTCGTCGAAGTGTTGTTAATAGAGACATGGGTGCCAAGATGCTGGGACTGTTTGTTTGTTGACACCAGATACTTCGTCTTATCTTCGTTTAATGCAAGACCAATGCGACTTGACTCTTTTTTAGGAGCCAATGATATCAATATCATCATCATACGCTAGCAGCATAACACTTTTGTAGAATATGGTGCAGCTTTACATCAGATCAGCAGCTCGAATGATCTTCTCCATAATTAGATGAAAAAAGTCATACGATAAGGAATCACCTTGTCTGAAACCTCGTTTGGTAACAAATGGGAGGTCCTTCCCAATTTTAACTGCGCTGCTGGTGTTGGTCAGTGTTATCCTGCATAGACAGATTAATTTTGCAGGTATACCAGGCATGGTGGAGTATATGTGATTCCTTATTGGGCTGTCGATGGTGGCTTTGTAATCGACAAAAAGATGGTGGGTGTCGATTTGTTTCTCTAGAGTCTTTTAGAAGAATTGTCGTAGCGTGAAAATCTTGTCGGTGGTAGATTTTCCAGAAGCCACACTGATAAAATTCAATCAGTTGGTTCACGATGCACAGTGGGCTTGAAGGAAATTAAATAAAAAGGTCTTTAATCTGGAATTTCTTCCAGATTCTGAAGATATATTGCTTCTAGATCATATTAAACCAACAATTATAATCCTGTATCTAGGGCTTTTTGAGAAAATTGATTTTGTTTTTTTTATATTTTATTTACCTAAAAGGAAGGTTCAAGAAAAGAATCAAAAAAATGTCTCTTATTCACAAATACATAGAAAGTGTAATGATGTGATTATATGAGTGCACTTAAATGATTTTTCGATACTCGAATTAGTCTATATTAATAAAAATCAGTTTCTCGTTGTTTATTTGTTTGTTTGTTTGACTTTTATACAAATCTAAACGGCTGAACGGATTTCGCTCAAACTTAAAAAGTTTATTACATACGCCCTAGATTAGGTTTTTGCATACTTAGTTTTAACCGCGCCCCATTTTACCGCCCATAAATCAATAAAAATGCAATATTTCAGACTGTTTCGATTGTTTGAGATTTAAATTTGGTAATATAGTTTGAATGGTTACTCTCGACAATTGTACCAAAACTAGGTTTCCACGCCCTCTTTTTCCGCCCACAAATCAATGAAAATTATATATTTTAGACGGTTCTGGTCGTATAGGACTGAAATTTGGTAATTAAGTTTGTATGCTCACCATTGGCAGCTGCACTAAAAATGGGAGTGGAGACACTATAATAACGCCCACTTTTAAGAAATCATTAAGACTCCAAAACTTCTGGGCCGATTGCACAGAAATTTTGGCGCAGAATTTGGTAGATTGTTTTCGAGCACGAGATGGTTTACGGGAAAAAATGTTTGCCACACCTCTTTTCACCGCCCACAAATAAAAAAGTATGGTTGCTGGAGCGTCCGTGGCGAAGCCGCGAACAACTGGGTCCTGCTAATTATATATATAAAACATTGAAGTGGCTGACAGCTCGAAGAAGTTGTTCAACATTATCTGGGTGATTAGGAGATACTTTATTCATTTCCCAAAAAGACTTAAAAAAATAAAAATGTACCAATTCCACAGCCTTGTTGTTGCCGCACGAAGAGAAGAAGCAATTTTAATAACAGCGTGGTCACTTAAATTACAATCATTTTAGACAGCTAGCATATCGTCACACGCCAATTTTACTGCTACACGGAGAAAATCATTTAGCTAAAATTAAGCAACTGTTATGCTAAGACGCAGATTAGCAAATGATGGTTCAATCACGGTGCGATTTTAGAAAAAGTATCCTAAATTGAAATTACAGCTCATATATTAAGAAAAAATAAAAATTTATTAAATTCAAGCCATAATTGGCTTAGTTCTTAAAAATTGAAATGGCAAAATGTTGCTTGATTTCTTCTTAAAATATGCAAAATTTATATAGCTGAGAGTTATGCTCAAATTTTCTTAATCTCCAAACAAATGAAGCAAATTTTTAATTTACTTTTTTGTCCGTGTACTGGAAGAGGTTGCCCTCGAATTTCTTACAGCTTCAAGATATTGAGATTTTGGTTAAACGCGCTTATTTTATTCGAGTTTTTATTCAGCTTACGTGTTAGCAGTAATGAAATAACTTGATTCTGTGCTTTTGATTCTACATCTGATAAAGATTTAACACAAGATGATACTGAAGCAAAGAATGCATCTTGTTTAACTATTGTTTTGCTTTGGTAAATCTGCAATAAAGATTAGTGCAAAAAAATAAGCTATAAAATTAAAAAATGTATATTTGTTAAATCTACTAAGAGGTTAATTTTGGCGGTCATGGCGAAGTGGGAAGAGTGTGTAGCTCATACGCCAAAGAACCATGGTTCAATTCCCACCTGAGAGTAAAAAAATGTACCTCAGAGAGTAAAAAAACTGCCATGAAAAGCTTCTTGAGGATATAAGCCGTTCGAAGTCGGCATAAAAAACTTGCAGGTCCAGTTCTCGATAATATGTGTTCAAACATTTCAAAACACGCACAACACAATTGATCATAGAAGCTCGGTCAAAGTCCTTTCGAGGGCTGAAATGGCCAATCCGTTTTTTTTAAGAGGTTAATTTTTACACAATGACGGGTCAATTGCAACACTTTGCAAACTTTGCATTGCGCGTGCACCGACACCACTTATGCATTTAAATGTACATAGGTACATTTATACAGTGAATCAAAGAAGTTTAGGCACATAAAATTTTTCTGAGAAGAGCTTTGCTTTAATATTTAAAAGCAACTAATTTGGCCAACTTTTTGATGCAGTTAGAATAATTACATGAATTTCAGTTGAAATACACAAAAACATTATTTTACTTTATACACTACTGTTTTTGCAAATATAACGGTAATCTATAAGTTCTCTTTGATCTATTCCGTTTTCTGCACATAATTATTGCGCAGCCATCCAATTGTCAATTGATTTAAGTTAGTGTTGATCTTGATGTCGTGATTGAATGAGCAAAATGAGCAGTCGTACAGAAATTTCGGTAGATGTTCGAAAAGTTATTATAAAGCTTCATGTGCAGCAAAAATCCTTTCTCGAAATTGGTGATATAGTGTAGAGGCCCTATACAAGTGTGCAAAACATTATAAAACATTACATAAATACGGGAAAATTAGAGCGTGAAAGCAGATCAGGACGCCCAAAAATATTAACACCACGCCAGAAGCGCACTGTAGTAGCTGCAGTGGCCCAAAATCCTAAGATTTCGGCTGTAAAATTATGCAATGCAAAGCAGCAAAGTTTCAATAGAAACTTTGATCCCCAAACAATGCGCAATACTCTACATAGAGCTGATTTTCATGGTAGAATGGCTTTAATATAGCTATTAATAAGAAAAAGAGGCTGGAGTTTGGAAAACTTCATGTACATCAATTGGAATCATTCTGGTACAGTGTAATATTTAGTGACAAATCGAAGTTCAACCCTTTTGGATCAGAAGGTGCACAAAAAGTTTGGCGGAAACCAAACAATTAGCTCCAAGAAAAAAAACGTAATTAAAGCAGTCCAACACGGCGGTGGTAATGTCATGGTCTGGGGGAGTATGGCGGCTTCTGGAATGGAAAATCTTGTCTTTATAGATGAAAAAATTAATAAGTACACTTATTTGAATATTTTTAAAGACAATTTGTTTCCTAGTGTTGAAAAGTTGGGAATGAATGGGAAGCCATTTTTGTTCCAGCAAGACAACGACCTGAAACAGGAATGGCTTATTTACTATTGCCAAAAGCTCAAAACACCTCCACAGTCGCCAGATATGAATGCTATTGAACATATTTAGAAATTAATGGAGAAAAAAATTCGGAGAAATCGCATATCATCAAAAGATTCACTAAAGGAGGCCCTTTGCCAAGAATGGTAAAATACAACACACGAACAGACATCAAACCTAGTTGGGAGTATGCAAAGGCGCTTACAGGCAGTTATTCAAGCCAAAGGAGGCCTAACAAAATATTAAATGTATGAAAACAAAAAATAAATGAAAATTTTTTAACACATGTGCCTAAACTTCTTTATGTAAAATTGTGACTTTCTTGTTTTTTAATAACATAATAAAAATTAAATATTTTTGCAGTAAATAAAAAAAAAATTTTAATTTTCAAATGATGCCATAATACTTTTTTTTTCCTTAGGTGAAAAAATTTATTTAGATACAAACTTTGAACTTGTGCCTAAACTTTTTTGATTCACTGTATATTTACTAAGTCTATCTGACTTTATTTGATCCATTTCGAGCTCAAAAAGCTCTAGATACCGGATTTCAATTTTTGGTTGTAAATGATCTAGAAACAATATGTTTTAAGAGCCTGAAAGAAAATTCCAAGAGATAAAAATTTTTATTAAATTTCGTTCAAGCGCACCGTGGTAGAGCTGGCAAGCTATCGATAGTGGCCACATTCGATACTTTCGATAGTTTAAGCTAAGAGATTCAATAGTATCGATAGTATCGATAAAATTTTTTAGATCAAACATTTAATTAGATTCATATGGGTTCATATGGTTTCATAAGGATTCATATGGTAATTCATATGGGTCTGAAATCCATTTTTTTCAAACTAAGCAAAAAATCTACTTAAAAACTAAATATACTTACTTACTTAGGTGGCCGTAACAACCCGTGTCCGGATTTCGACCGACCTCATCAGCTCTCGCCAGGCGCCTCTGCTTTGCGCGCGCCTTCTCCAATCGGATACACCAAGTGCGGTTAGGGCTTCCTCAGCCTGGTCCATCCATCGGAGGCATGGTCTCCCTCGTCGTCGTTGACCAGCGACAATCGCCTCGAGCATCTTCTTCGCTGGAGCTTCGTCGTCCATACGATGGACATGACCCAGTCAGCGTAGTCGCTGCACAGTTATACGCCGAACTACGTCAATGTCTTCATAGAGCTCATACAGCTCGTGGTTCATTCGGATGCGATAGTCATCGCCGACTTGAACAGGACCGAAGATTTTGCGAAGAACTTTTCTCTCGAACACCCCCAGAGCGGTTATAACAAAATATAACAATATAACAAAAACTAAATATAACAACTTAGAATTAGTCCGACATCCATAAATTTCATTGAATTAGTTCATGTGATAAAAAAAAACTTAAAAACTAAAGATAAAAAATTAATATTAGTCTGAGATCCATGCATTTTTTTGTAGGAATAAAAGCATGTCAACATGATTTGCTTTGAGAGAAGCCCGACGATTACTTATAATTAGTCCAGTCTTGCTGAACATTCGTTCGGATTCCGTGGATGTTGCAGGGACCCATAGGAATTTTTTCGCCACATCTTTAATACGAGCTTCATTGTGCTGAAACTATAGGAATTTAATTTGTCATTGGCCTTGAGATGTAATAAAAATTCATATAATTCCTTCCAATATTTAAGGCGATCTATGATATATTCTCAGAAGAATGTTTCATTAAAAAGCTCCACAATGGTGTCAGCTCTTTTAGTTTTTGGCAATTCTTCAAGATTTTGCTTGGCCAGACGTCTTATCTTTTTGAAAAATGTTCGTGTCTCGCCAGATGTGTCGCCATACATCTTAATCTTCACGCACTCGCCCTTTTCTGCATCTCTTTTTTTCTGCCTGGAAAGACGTCTCTCATAAAGTGAGACAGCAAGCAACACAAATTGTCGTTTAATATAATAAAAATATTGAAAAGCAATTGGCACAGAGCAAATGTTTCAAAGCAAAAGTTACACAGTTTCATGTGTTTCTTTGTGTAATTTGAAGATGCAACTTGAATAGAGAAATCATACCATGCCATCAGATATTTTTCGTAGAGGGTAGTCCCTATCAGAACTATCTTAAGAAGCTATGTACTAAACTTATTTATAAACATTTTTAGAGGCATTAGCTTCTTTAGCGATGTTATTTATAAGAAACAAAATTAAAAGCTTACACAAGCGTCAGTTACGATTGTTTCTTTCTTTTTTATCATCAACTTTGCGTTTGCGCTGATACAAAAACAAAACATGTACATACAGCAACATAAACCGCTCTTGATGGCCAGCACCTTACCCAGCACACTTAAACAACAACAAATGCATGTAAGCGCGTTGATAACATTTCGATCGCTAAAGAACTGTTTTTGCATGTGTATTTTGTTGGTAGACTAGAAATTCCTACGCAATGAATGTTGTTTTTATTGTAAAGATTTTTTGTTTTTAATCTTATTTCTTGCCCATAAATGGTTGGTGCAAAATTTCTGATTTACTTGTTGTTAATCTAAAAATCTGATCCTTCAGTTAAATTTGTTGAACTTTACTGATGTAAATTGTAAAATGGACAGAATCTTTCCCTTTTTGATGATTTTATGACATACTTTTAAGTTTATAAATTTTTTCAAGCTTATTAATGAAATTGATAGCAAAAAAAATATGAACTTTGGTTATATACGCTATGTAGAGTCAAGGACAAAAGCCTACATACAGCATCGAATTTATGATTTCCGCAAAACTTATGAATCTTATTGAAAAGTTAAGTATGTATTTAAACATATGCATATACTCATTTCTGGTGATGCAAATTCACCGTACATTATCTCCAGGTACAGAAGCTAAAAACTTTAAGGGCATTTTTAGCATTTTCTGTATTTTATTTATTTATTTAATACATTTTCTGTATTAGATTTCTACATAATTTTTTCATCATTAGTAAAATATTTCATAGATACTTTTGAAAGCCTGTATGTCAAAGCAGTTGAAGACGCTCAAACATTTTTTCCAATAATTAAATAAAGGGTATAATTGTCAAAATTAAAAAAAAAGTTTTCAATTTATATCAATAGCCATAGAAACTTGGCAATATTAAATATTGAATAAAAATTCCGGGTATGAAAGTGAAATATTAAGTATTTTTCCCACTTAACTCAAAGATATGCAACTAAAAGAAGATTCGGATGTAAACAATAGTTCCTCTTTTAATTATGTGCTCTTGTGTGTGCTGAAGAAGAAAGAAGTTTTTCGATATAGAAGACATGTTATACCGACAAAAGATGGTTGTTTTATTTTGATAATTCAAAAATGTACATTGTTTTATATTCCAACGTAATGTAGGTGCAAACATTTTAATTAAAAACAATTAAAAAAACATTCATTAATTTCAGACTTTATGGCATTTTTATGGAAATTTTTGGATGCTTTTAATGACATCAAAATCCGAGGCCTGGTCATCTCTAACATTCATAAGTTTTGCTTAAATCAAAAATTTTTTGCTATTAATTTCATTAATAAGCTTGTAAAAATATGTATAAACTTTAAAGTGCGTGCACTAGACAGTTTCATTTTTCAACTTTTTCGAAAAGTTTCCGGGACACGCTGATTCTACTCTTATAAACATGAATTTTGGTGTATAACACTTTAATATTAACAAACTCATTACTTATAAAAATTAATTTTTCGGACAACAACAAGAAATTTATTCTTCAGTATTTTGCATATAAGTAAAAAACCAATAATACGATTTTACCAATTTATCTTTATTTAAAAGCTAATAAAATTTGCCATCTTCTAGTGTAAGAAAAATTGCATTATGCTCAGTACTTTTTTTAAAAAACTCTTCAAAATAAATTGTTAACAAAATTATTACGAAATTTTGATAACTTCGACTTCAACATTACCCCGTGTTAGAAGAGCATGATGTTTTGATTGTATGAATTTTGTATTTTAGGAAATTTTGTATTTTTTTCGTGAAATTTCAATTTATAATTTGAAGATTTTTGTTACGGTATTTTTTTTTCAAAAAGCAACACAACTCCACAGTGAAATTTTCTGGAAAAAATATTCAATTTGATTTTTATTAAACGTAGCTACGTAAATAAGTATGTAAATAACCATAACAAAAAAATGTATGCGATATTAGTTTAAATTGTACATTTTCTGTTGTCTGGATGATTTTTATTGTAATGTTCAATTACTTAAATGACACCGTTTTGATGTTCAGAATCCATTGTCAACGTATTATTAACCGTTTTTAGAAGTCCTACCGCTCTTTCTGCTGGATCATTTGCAATAGTTACATTTTTTAACAATTTTTTCATTTCCAAAAAGTTGGCATTCGTATTTAAATATCATTAGTAAATATCAAAAAACTGTAAAGTATTTTTAGACACCATATCAAATGATCCACGTCAAGCAATACGTTGCGATACAAATTTCTTCTCTCATAAAAGGGGGCCCTTAAGGGGCCTTTTGTTTGGATATAGTGGGTCTACTGTCATTTTGTTGTGGGAAGAGACAGTATGTTTTTTATGGGGATGATTTTTTGCCAACACATTTACATTTCTCAATGGTTTGCAGAATATAGCTATGCTAAAATAAAGTGTTTTTAAAAACGTAAAAACAATGGAGAAAAAGGGGGGTGGGGGATTAAAATATGGAAGAATATTTTTTACCAATTCATAACAAACATACTTCCCTTAGACAAAAGTCACGTACCATTTTTAGTTTCGACGCTTCAAGTTGATTTCTCTAAGGAGAATTGTTTGACCTTGAATCACGGTTTTCTCAAAATTCTGACGTCATGGACAAATTTGGGTGCCAGATTCGTGTCGATTACTTACTCACATTTTGGCTGTAGCACTGTGTTATCTGCGTAGTCTATTTGGTCCATGATACAATAATAAGGTAGGGTAAGGAGATTCACTACACCGACCTCGAATGTCAAAATGTGTTTTAGCATTGCCACTTTTCTGTATTATTGATAAATGAGGGACAAATAATAAGAAAGGAAATTATTTCTAGGATAAATAGGATAAATTCGGACATATGTATTTACAATGAAATAAATAACTGTTTTGTGATTTTAAAGCTTTGTTTTCAGTAAATTATTATTGCATAGTACTTTTAGTTTAGCTTTTTGTGTTCTTTATTTCTTATTTAAAATTCTTCTTCTAATGTCCACTATAAATGTGATACATACTTTTTTATTGCCGTTTGACGGAGAAACTGTTGAACATAAGTCAAAAACTAGTTTTTGAAAATTGACACATTGCTTTTATTTCATCTTTTTATTTAATCGGTTGGAACTTGTTGGAAAAAAACTTAAGTTTTCTTTGTTTTACATTATATAACAGATGGCCGAACTTCTTTTTAACATTATTAAAGATTTTTGAATTAACTATAAATATATATTTATTTAATATATTCACAAATAACAAGAACTGAAGTGCACTTCTGTATTAGAGAACGATTTTATAGGGAATGGCCTCTGGGCAAATGGCGAATGGAAAAATCCCAAAAAAACTTCAAAACATTTCTAATAGTAGAATATTGTACATCCCCGTTTGCCAGTGGCTACATTTAATAATTTCACTTTCGAAGCGAACGTCGAAGCGAAGTATCAATATTAAAGTATAAAGCACGTTAAAAAAAAATTTCAAAAATTATCTGAAAAAAGGAAACAGCGATATTTTATCAAAATTATCGCCTGTCGAATGTGTTAAACAATCCAATTTTTGACGAATTGCCGAACAACGAAGTTAACGAAGTTATAACATGTCTCCACAGCTAAGCAATTCATCAAAAATGCAAAGAACAATCATGGGTTTTGGATGGATATTTTATAAGATAGGGCAGCACAGTATTTTATAATTTTGACCATGATACAATAATAAGGTAGGGTAAGGAGATTCACCACACCTACCTGGAATGTCAAAATTATGAAATACTGTGATGCCGTATCTTATAAAATATCCAACAAAAATCCATAATTGTTCTTTGCATTTTTGATGAATTGCTTAGCTGTGGCGACATGTTATAACTTCGTTAACATTGATGTTTGGCAAAAAATATCACTTTGTCTCCTTTTTTCAGACAATTTTTTTAATTTTTTTTAAACGCATTTTATACTTTAATATTTATATTTCGCTTCGACTTTCGCTTCGAAAGTGTATATAAATTTATAATAAAGTAAATATATATTTATAATTAATTTAAAAATTTTAAATAGTGCTAAAAAGAATTTCTACCATCTGTCATATAAAGGAAAAATTCCAACAGATTAAATAAAAAGACTATAAAAATGAAATAAAAGCAATGTGTCAATTTTCTCCGTCAGTCAGTTTCTCCGTCAAACGGGATTAAAAGAATAATATACTACATTTTTATTATTTTTATTACATTTATTACATTAGAACAAAAATTTTAAATAAGAAATAAAGAACACAAAAAGCTAAACTAAAAGTACTATGCAATAGTAATTTATTGAAAACAAAGCTTTAAAATCGCAAAACAGCGATTTATTTCTTTGTAAATACATTTGTCAGAATTTATCCTATTTATCCTACAAATTATTTCCTTTCTTATTATTTATCCCACATTTATCAATAATACAGAAAAGTGGCAATGCTAAGACACATTTTGACATTCGAGGTCGGTGTGGTGAATCTCCTTACCATACCTTATTATTGTATCATGATTTTGACATTCCAGGTCGGTGTGGTGAATCTCCTTACCCTACCTTATTTTTGTATCATGATTTGGCCCTTACGCTGCAGCCACACGTGATAGTACTGGCATGCCAATAAAGAATATGTATTTACTTCGAAAATATTCCGAAATAATCAACATATTCCGCTGTGGCCAAACGTGATAGTAAATGTTCATTCGCAAAATGTCGTCAAAGCCAAAGGTTCAACCACTTTAATTTTCCGTTTGCTTTTATTCAGTGATGCTTTATATGCCAACACAGCACCAAACTTAAATGGGATAAAAATGGGGAACTAATTATGTTGTAAAATGTGTTTATCAATATTTTTCAAAGTGAAATGCAACTTATTCATATGATATATTATTATTATGTGCCAAAAAAAGGGAAATTAAAATCATTGCATATATTTCATTACAGGACATGAAAGAAAAGTGCATATTTTAAGTTCGAATATTTTAGGGAGAAAATAGAACACTGTTTTCCTTACTTTGATTTCGCACTGGCTGCCGTTGTTACAATTCACTGTCTCAGTAAAAGTTGTAGCCAGTGGACTGCCAGTGATATCAAGGTGTGTGTGTATTACTGAAAAGTGAGAGTGTATTGAGTTTTTCGAACTGTTACTGTCTTCGGACTGGCACGTGTGGCTAGGGGGTTAAGCTGCACAGCGGACTCGTGGTGGGTTTTGTCTCAGCTGTTTCGTCTTTTAGTATATATTCGTTTTCAACACGGCCTAGTGTTGTTAGCCGAGCGAAATGATGCTATTTAGCTTGTGTTTATATGAAGTCTCAGATTAGTGATGAGATCAATGTTTGATAAAAATAAATGATTTTATGTGATACTAATGTAGTTTTTATAAGCTAAGCAATGATTTACAGCGAAACGAACTTAAAGTAGGATAAAAGCATAGCATTAACCACGAAGAAGCTCAAGATCAAATAATTGGCTAAGTAATAAATAAAAGATGGAAAAGTGTGATGTACAAGCCAGTGCATTTAAATAATAATTAACAATAGTGGAAGTTCATGAATGCAATAGTGATTGAAATAAATAAATTAATGAAAACATAAGTATTTAAATTCACATGCGAAGAATTATTAAAAAAAAAGTACTGTGATATGACTTTATGTGGGCGAAAGCGAGGGTAGCGACTTTCGTCCTCACAAGACGAATCCACATCCGAATTCGCGCTTCTTCGCATGGCAGCTGTAGTAGATATCGCAGTGTGCTTTTTTAGAACAGCCTTGCCGTTTCCATCGCATTTCCTGGATGGCGGTGATGTCTGCCTTTATTCTTTTGAGGGCTTCCACCAGTTGGATAGTGGCACCTTTCCTAAAAAGGTGTCCGAACCCTTTATAGGACCAGGTGCATATCCGTAAATCATTGTCCGTTTTTAATTTGCAGTGGTCGTCAACGTAATTTTGGTTCTTATCCGAGGCTGGTTTGGCTTTCATTGGGCTGTAGTAATGTGGCGGGACCCAAACACTGCGTGCATTCCATGTTTAAGGTCCACGGAGCGACCCCTCAAGTTTAACGTCAAGACTAGGGAGTTTTTGACAAAGGGGCTTTTTAGACGACACCGACTCGCCTTGACAGTACCAGGTTATCGGGATATGTGGGTTTATCAATTAAGAAGCAGCGCTTGCCCGACGCTACGCAAGCAACCTGTGGCCCGTCCGGTGGCGTACAGCTAAGCCCCACAGAAAACCCTTTTATTCCACGGAACGATTTTATAGTAAGATTTTAAAATTTTTCGGTTCACATCAGCCCCGTAGCCAGGATTTACCCAAGGGGGGTTTCATAAAAAATATATCGATATTTCTTGATATCGATGAATCAAAGGAATTTAGTATAAAACTTTAATGAATTTTAAATAAAACTTACTTTTATTTGCTTTTTATGTTTGTATTAAGTCTTCCCTTTTTTTTTGCTAATTCTGACAAGACATCATCCTCTGTGACTTTGCTGTCCCTATGTACTCTTACGGATGCACAACCATTTAAGCGGTACTCGCCCATAGATCTTCTAGAAATATATTTCAAATATATTTAATTTATTCGTATGGTAGTATTACCAGAGCAAGCTAAAATTCTTGCATATTGCTTAATTAAAAATTTTGATCGTTCCTCGGATGTTCGGATTTCGGATGTCATCAAAATCAAGTTGAACGATGACAAAAGCCAGTTGTGCTTTGTAAATAGTACTCTTATGTTGTAAATTGTTGCAACACGGAAATGTATATAATTAGTAATTTTGTAAAAATTTTCCACACCATTAGAAATGTGACCTACAATGCAAATTCCTTTCAAACGTTATTTTCTAGAAACTGCTAGAAAAATCTACACGATAAGAAGACTAACATTTTCTTATAAGTAAATCCGTAACCAACTCCTAAACTTTAACAGATCACTTAGCAAAATTTTTAAATTTAATTGACTTTTTCGACAACATTCAAAAGGTTTGAAAATTTTATTTTTAAAAATTTTTGTTGTGCCAAGAGATTGAGATCCCGAGTCAGAGCTAAAAAAAACGCAAAATTTACAATAAGCTCCGTTTTTCAATTTGGAGTAAGCTAACTAATGCCAACGGTTCAACCAAGACTGCTTAAATCGTAGAACACGCGAACCACTGACAGGAATATTAAAAATTGGGGGGGGGGGGGGGGGAAAGAGGGGATAGATTTTAAATGTTTTGAAAACTTGAAATGAAATCAAATTGGACCGCTTTCTACAATGCAAACGAAATACAACATTACATTATTATGATTTAGCTAAAATTGGTACCATTAAATAATTGTAATATAGAATGGACACCGCACACATTGACCACTATACTATTCTGGCAGCGCTGCACTCGGTTGGTACATCAGCAAAGTAGTTCTAATGCCGCTTCGACTTCGGCGGTGTCATCTTCTTTTTATAATTACTCGTATTTAATTTTGTAACATTGAATCAAAGTATTAAAGAATATCAAGAAGTCGCCATAATAAGGACGGAAATTGATAAAAGGAAAAAATTCCTTAAAAACAAAGATTTACTTTCCTCCTTTCTGGCCCTTTTTAATCGCGGTTTTTGCAGCTAATTAAGTGGCATCGTTTTAGTATTTTGGCACAATAAAATAATCAATAGAATAACGCTTAACACAAATAGTTTAAATTTTAGAAAACCACAATTAAAACAATTGTAAAAGGTAAATTTTTTCCTCACTTCCATTTAATACTTTCCAACACAATAGATTCTTAAATCACTGGTGATGGACAAGGCATTATTCGATATCTTAAGAGTGTTGCTGTTGCTGTTAATACTGTTACTGAAAAGAGACGTAGGAGCATTAAGTATGCTCATTTAAGAAATGTCATATTAATAATTATATTTTATTTTTTTATACTTTCTGGACCCTAAGGGGGGGTGGGGGTTTGAACACCCAAAATTCCTCCCTTGTCTACGGGGCTGGTTCACATCTGTTTTAACAACATTTTCATATTGACTTAAGACTAATTTTATTATTAAACTGAAATATATATAAAAAAAACCAAAAATTGTGAAAAATATCTTTTGCAGTGCTATCGCAATGAAGGTCCCACACCATTTCGTCCATCGATGCCAAGTTTGGTGAAATACAAGAGTGTTGTGAGGAAAGACTTCTTCGGTAATTTGGGAGGCGTTGTGGGTGTGTAAGTAGTTAAATGATAACTGTGCTATGGAAATTTTGTAAATTTGTTTTCATATATTTTAAAGTCACGGCGAACAATGGCGCGAGTTTCGTTCTCGTGTACAAAAACCTGTTTTGCAGCTTTCTACGCTACGTCGCTATCTAGCGCCATTGGAGGAGGTGACCGACGATTTTTTGCAACGCTGTGAAACTTTATTGGATAAATATTCTGAACTACCCGAGAATTTTGACAATGAGATACACAAATGGTCGCTAGAATGTAGGGTACTCATTAAGCAATATATTTATTTTTTTAACTATATTATTTATTCTAAAATTGCACACAGGCATTGGGCGTGTTGCACTAGACGTACGCCTAGGTTGCCTTGCATCAAATCTTTCACCTAACTCAGAACCTCAGCAAATCATCGATGCTGCCAAATATGCGTTGCGTAACGTTGCAACACTGGAACTGAAGGCTCCATATTGGCGTTATTTTCCAACGCCATTGTGGAGGAACTATGTTAAAAATATGAATTACTTTGTTGAGTAAGTCTGTTGCACCATTTTTTTATTTAAAATGATGTAAAAATTATTTGTTTTTACTGTGCAGAGTATGTATGAAGTACATAAGAAGTGCGACTGAGCGCCTTAAGGATAAAGGACCCAGTCAGAATTGCGAACCATCATTGCTGGAAAAAGTTATCATGTCGGAGAAGGACGACAAAGTTGCTACAATAATGGCGCTCGATTTAATATTAGTGGGCATTGATACGGTAAAGTTTTATAAACATTTTAGTATTTAACATAAAATTTTAAAATTTTTCTATTTTTTTAACATTACTATTACAATTTGTAATTGTTATTGTAATTTACCTGTAATCACTTACGAAAATAATCGATTACATCCCAGCTCTGCTTTCAGCCAATCGAAATCCAATTCAGCTAATCATTTCGCTCTATTTTCTAATATGATTTTAGAAAATAAACAATGTTATTTAGTTCAGGTGTACAAATAAGTTTTGAGAGATTAACAAAATACGGCGTAACTAGTATTAAATCGCATCGGACCACCTTGTAACTTCATTCATGTCAAAGCATCATTTTTATTTAAAATCAGTATGTGTCATTTCACTGAAGTGTAAACAGCATACTTTCTTTGCGCTCTAGCCATGTCAACCTTTGTGCCAATAAAACACAATTTGCGGAATGGGGTTTTTCACGTGTAAACTACTGCTCCAAAGGCAAAATCGGAAGGGTTAAGTGGATTAGTTTTGAGCAACTCATACATGAGGTATATCAAATGTCCCATACGTTAACAGTAATTGTACCATTACCTCAACAAAATATATATTGAACCGCTTCAAATTTTCACACAGCTCAAATTTTACATTTAAAAGTCCAGAACATTTTTTGCCATCATACAACACTGAAACTTTCATTATTTCCGAGACTCGAACATCAAATTTAAGCAGCAACAAAATTTTACAGCAATGATACTTTTTCAAATGACACCATTTAAGGTCTTTGTTTGCAACGGAAACTGCATAGATATGTACTTAAAAATGTATTTATTTCTGGATTTGTAGTACTATTTTCTTATGCCTACTCCGTTTTCTTTAAATATGGTCCAATATTTGCTTTTTTTTAAAAATGACAATTGAGAATACTGGTCACGAAGTTTTTACCTGGTCAAATGTTTTGCAACGATTGCATTAAATCTGTAAATACAATTCGATTTAATGAAATTTATAAAATCTATGGTAATGTTCATTTACAAATAAATTTAAAATTGTGGAAAAAACATATGCATGTGTTGGTATATAACATATTTTTATAGCATGGCTGAGCCAGTAGGTAACAAAAGAACTACGAAAGCATGGCAATATTTCACGGACATGGGAAACTATAAGGCAAAATGTAATTTTTGCCACAAAATTATGTCATATAAAGGCGGCGGTCCATTTACTGAACAATAAAAGATCTGAAATTATATTGGAAGCTTATTACTGAACAAAACTGTCAACACCAGAAAAGATCTCGACAAGACATAGCAATATGAAATTTTTTAAATTTTCCAACTTCATGTTAAAAATAAATAGCATATAAAAGACTACTTTGTCAATAAATTGTCAATTACTAGAATAAGGTTGTTTTTTTCTCCGATATAGGGTTTGATCACCTCAATTTACTTCTGAAACCGATTTGAATACCGATTTTTTTTTTCTTGTTTTTAATCTTTGTTGCTTCTTGTAGAGCATAAGACCGCGATTTGAATATAGATATTTTAAAAATTAAAAATTTTAAGCTGACTTTGTTGATTTGAATTTTTGAAAATATGGTTTCTCACTATTTGCACAAAGCTATTTCCCATTTCTATTTTCCTCCCTTCTATACCCCTCATTTCAACTCCTTATATCGCATAGCACATCGCATAGCCTCTTTTAAAACGAGATAACCTCATTTTCGTCCAGTCATACCTTATTTCAAGTGGGACAATGTACCACTTAATTTTTTAAAATTAGTAGCTCCCACAAACTCACCTCAAATCCGTTTTGTGCCCATTATTAAAGTGGATTAACTACCACAACCCAAAGTGCAAAAAATCGTGGCGTAAGCCCGGCCATGCATCAACTTCAACGGCCAAACCGAATATTTATGGCAAGAAGCTAATGTTGTGCATCTGGTGGTGTCAACTCGAAGTGATCTACTATGATCTACTTCAGCTTAACGAAACCATCACTACGGAGTACATATTCCAACAACAATTGATGGAACAAGTCTTGTTTAATGAATCCGCTTAAATTTCAAAAAGTTGCTTAGTACAAGGCATGGCAGAATCATAATTATATCATGCGTACAAGGCAGCATTTTTTTCGTAGAGTATAATGGTATTGAAAAAAAGGCCACTATCCCCCCTGTGGCCCAAGCAACCCGTTGACATTCAGTAGGTTCATTAAAGTAGACTTAAGCCCAATTGATGAAATTGAGCAGAGCATTGAAGCTGAAACCCTCCAAATATGCCAAAAATGACGACAAAGGGATCTTTCAGTACGACAATGATCGGCCACATGTTGCAAAAGTCGTCAAAAAACTTTGGAGGCGCTTCAATAAGATGTGCTACCCTACCCATCGTACTCACCAGACATTGCTCCTTACGACTACATACCATTTGTTAAAAAGTCAAAAATTGAGTCGATTCTTGGATCGCCTTTCAACGTTGCCTGAAAGATAGAAAAATTTGTAGCTTACGATGACAACACTTTAAGTAAAATACATTTCACCAATTTCCTCAAAACTTATTTGTACACTAGAGTGGGTCGGCCTCCACACAAAAAAAAAAAATGTCGATGGAGGATTCCAAAAACAAAAAAAAAATTTTTTGGACCACCGGAAAAACAGCCGAAATGGTCTTTTTTCTATAACTTAAGCATAACATATCCGATCTTCAAAAATAATATGTCGTTTAAAAGTTCTTTACGAATACTACATTTTCTCTTCACAGCATTTGTACTTCCAAAGTCATATTTGACTAGAAAGCCCCGTTACCCGGTTTACCCCCCTAAAATTGTTTTTTTTTCTCATAAAATTTAAGTCCCAAAAGTTTGTTTACATTTTGTCCAAAAAAACTATTTAATAAGTTTAAAAAAGAAGAAGTTATAATAGTTCAACTATTTAGTACAATAAATTTTTTAACTTTTTTGAAAAGTTCCTGGGACACGCTGATTTGGATTCTACTCTTAAAAAATTGAATTTTGGTATACAACTCTTCAATATTTACAAACGGTAAATGGTCGCGCAAGGCGCTTAAAGGGTTTTTGGCTAAAAATTAATTACTTCGAAAATACATGAAATTGCCTTTTTAAACTAATAACACGATTTTTACCAATTTACTTTGTTTAAAAGAATATATTATTATATAAAATACATTGCAGTCTGAAAGATATAATTTTTTTTACAACTCTCCAAAGTGAAATTTTTAAGAAAACTATTACGAAAATTTGATGACTTCAAGTCACATTAGCCCGCGTTAAAAGAGCTCGAAGAAGAATTTTTTATTGTATGAATTTTGTATTTTGAGGAATTAATCTAACAGTTTGATGTATAATTCGAATATTCTTCGCACGGCATTTTTTTCAAAAAGCAACGCAACTCCACAGTAAATTTTCTGAAACATATTAAATTTAATTTTTATTAAATTGACTGTGCAAATAAAACAACCACGGCTAACTATTCTTCAGCATTTATTTGATTATCTTCAAAATAATCGCCATTGGAGGTAATACACTTATGCCAACTTTTTTTCATTCTCGAAAGCATTTTCGGTAGGCCAATTTCGGAATGAACTTAAGCTCCCCCTGCGAATTCTCTTCGATGACTTCAATCGTCTCAAAAAAAATCACACGCGGCCATATCTGGCGAATATTGTGCTTGTTGAACGATATTTACATAGTTTTTGGTCAAATAATCGCATACAATGCGTGATGTTTAGCTGGTGCTTATCTTGATGCAAAAGCCATGAGTTGTCCTTCCATAATTCTGTCCTCTTTCGCCGAATATTTTCGCGCCAATGCTCTAAAACACTCAAATAATATTGAGCGTTGACCGAATAACCTTGCAGTCAACATCACCTTCGTTTTTGAACGACTTTGTCGTGGTTCTGTGACCGAGTTTAACGACGTGCGATATATTTGTTTGGGGTGAAAATATTTAATTTTCTTTCAACTCTTTTGGGCATCGTCGCAATGTTGGTTGCCTAAGAGATACCAGTCCACTCGGGCAGCTCTCCAAGCCCATCCCTTTACCATTGCCTCTTTGCCTAATAGAACATCGCATTGCCGAGATAGTTCGTTATTCAGTCACTCAGTAAAATTGTGGAACATCTCTCTGCGAACTTGTTTCCCGGCAGTTTCAACATGTGTAAATTTAAATCACATAATCAAATCTTCACCAATACTACTTCATCTTTCCACCCTCCAACTAACTATCACCCGTCTTCCGACCCAACTCAGTGCTTTCGCATTTAGGAGGAAACCCCTGAGTGCTGGTTTAGTAAAAAAAAAAAGTCGCGCTTTAGCCCATGATACAAGAATCTAGGTAGCATTGATAAGTGTTGATTTTCTCTTCAAAAGGCATTCCATAAGTTGTCAAAAATAGCTGTTCATGCAACACAGCTAAGAGTGAAGCATGGTAGAATTATAAGGTAAGGCCGACTCGGAGAGGAATGGAGTGGAAAGCAGAATAAAGCAAGATAGATGTCAAAATCAGCTATTCATCGCGAATTGCTTTATGCTCACGTTGCGCAGTTGTTTTTAGGCTAAAACTGTTACAGATTTTTTTTTTGCAATTTTAAGATTTCTTTCACATTTTATAGTTTTTATTACACTTTTTTTATAATGTTTTCACTCAAATTAGCACAAATTTAACACCCACGACCGCACTGTTTGCAACTTGGAAACATAAAATATTTTCTGCATTTGCAATTTCTACGAAATGAATAAGCAAATGTTTAATTAATTGCGAACTCTGAAAGAAAGACAATGGCCGATTGTGCTCGCTCTCTATTCCATCATATAATTATACCTGCTGCTTAGATTGCTGCACTTAACGTGTTTTGTTCCAGCGGCGCAAACATAAGCACTTGAACTTGAATTGCTCTGGACTGAACACTTAACAAACACGTAGAGAGTTAAATAAAAGCACTATTAGTGTAAAATAAATAACTGTCTTTATTATTTCCTTGTACCTGCTAAATATAAAACATATTGCTTAGTTAAACAAATTAAATATTGACTAATTAACATTAACTTCAAAAATGGCAAAACCTAAATGCGTGATAAATATTGCTTGTTTAATGCGAACTATTATAATTAAGTTATAATTAAGTTAAATTCTTTCATGACTATTCAGTCACTTGAAACAAAGGTTTCGGATGGCTGTCCAGTCAATAATCTAAATAACTTCGAGGCACGTCATACCAAATATGCAAACTTGCATTTTTTTTGTTATTTATAACATTCAACAGTGCTCTTAGCAGCACACAATTTATTTGTTTATACAACTACAATGTATATAAAACTGTTCATCGCGTTATTTTTGTTGTTGTCTTTGTACTGTATGTACAAGACATTTTGGGCTGAAGCAGTTGACGCTGCTCCGCTTTTTAGTTTGTCGCTTTTCAACCGTTTACTGTAACAGACGTGGATCTTGCCTTCAAGTTAATAAAGTGTAACTCCTTTTAATATCTTTTTGTTTAATAAATATTTTTAAGTAGAATTTAAAACAAAGTGGTTTTCTGTTATTTATTTGAATTGATTGTTGAGCGAACATTTTTTGGTGCCGAAACCCGGGAACTTAACAGAAATTTAAATGCATTCAAAAGCTTTTGTTTGCATCTTCATAACAACTCTGCTATATTTAATTGGAATATCATCTTGCACTTCCGGGCTGCCCTGCTGTGCGCTACAATTAGCTTGCTGTGCCGCTGCTCTACTGTATTTCCTTGGAACTCTAGTGATTATCAGCACTGTATTTTGTATCTGAAAGATCAACAACGATGGAAAAATTAATTGAAGAACAACGCGATGCGTTTGACGATTTGTCACGCATGATAAAGATGGTACGTGAACGAAGAAGTAAATCTAGAGGATACTCTACCACCGTGTTAAATGAACTGAACAACAACTTTGATAAGGTAAAGAAAAATCATTTCGATATATTAAAAATAGCTCAAGAAACATCATTGGAATCAAAGGATATTCCATACATTACCGAAGAGATATATTATCATTATAGGGAGTTAACCTTCGAATTAAAGGGAGAACTCTTAGACATTATTCAAACTGAAGGCGTTATAGATCCATGCACACCACCCCATTCTAGCACAGTCTATGTGCAACGAGAGGACACAATTTTGGGAGCAGAAACAAGGCTGCCCAAAATTGCTGTTCCAACATTTTCAGGTGATTACCTAGAATGGTTTTCATTTCGAGACCTGTACACATCTCTGGTTCATAACAATAAGTCATTGAACAAAATTGAGAAAATGTTCTATCTTAAGGGCTCCGTCAAGGGAGAGGCAGAACATTTAATAAGACATATATTTGCAACTGAAGCAAATTATGATCTAGCTTGGAAGACATTGGAGGACAGGTTTCACAATAAACGCATTATTGTAGACACGCTTCTTCAAAAGCTCTTCGCTATTCCTAAGTGTAGTAAGCCTTCGCACTCAGCGATCAAAACTTTATTAGATACTACCAAGGAATGTCTATCTTCACTTGCTAATCTAAATATCCCTACTGATAATTGGGACCCAATGATTGTACACCTTACGGTACAAAAGTTTGATACAGAAACTAGAAAAGATTGGGAGCACACTCTCAGAGCTTCAAATGAACTTCCAGAACTTGAAAATCTGTTTCAATTCTTGGAAAGTACCTTCCGAACGTTAGAAACCTTAGGCACAGCTGAAGCTGCCTTTAAACCAAAATCTATGAATGGGCCATCGCGCTCTCAGCTTAAGACATTCAGTCTTAACAAATCATCACTTTGCCTCTGCTGCAAAAAATCTCATTCCCTCTATTCGTGTTGGGCATTCAAATCTTACTCATTGGAAGATAAGATTAAGTTCGTGAAAAGCCAATCAATTTGCATGAATTGCTTAAGTAGCGGACATAAGGCTTGTGATTGCAAATCAAGCTATACTTGCCAAGTGTGTAATCAGAAGCATCACACTCTCCTACATAATACTTCTCCAAGTGAGACAGCTAAAAATATCACAGTCAAGCAAAGCTCAAGCAGTTTACAAAACCATCACGTTTCCACTCTCGATGCGCATCAGCCGCAATACTTAACTAATATTTTACTTGCAACACTTTTGCTGAAAATTGAAACCCCGAATGGTAGAGTTTGGGCAAGAGCACTTCTAGACCAAGGATCTCAAGGATCATTTATCACTGAACAGTTTGTGCAAACATACAAACTTCGCTGTCATTCTACTCACCTCAAAATTCATGGGGTAAATCCTAATCAAGTCAATTATGCACGGAAGTCCACTTATATGCGACTATATTCAAATCATGACACATTCTCTGTTGCTGTTGAAGCTTTTATTTTGCCAAATTTATCAACATACTTACCAAATCGAAGCATTTCGCCTTTAAAAATAACATCAAGCTTACCATTCAATTTTGCTGACCCTCAATATTTCGAATCACGTCCAATTGATATTATATTAGGCGCTGATGTATATGGTTTAATCTTAAAAGAGGGCCAACATAAAAATGAAAATGGACTACTTTTCCAAGAAACTTATTTCGGTTGGATACTCTCTGGACCAATAAGTTCTTTGAATCAAGAGTTCACCATTAGCACTCATTTTTGCAAAATAGATGATCAATTAAGGCGCTTTTGGGAACAAGAAGAATTGACCCAAAAACGGGTACCTACATTAGAAGAAGTTGCATGTGAGAATCATTTTATTTCGAACTATAAAAGAGACGACAAAGGTCGGTATATAGTATCATTGCCATTCAAAGCTGAAATTGAAGGAAAATCAATTCAAGACTTTGAAGATTCTCATATTGGTGCTAGCATTAGGCTACGTAATATGGAGAAAACTTTTGAGAGAAAACCTGAGTTGTATAAAGAATACAGCAAATTCATGGATGAATATCTTCATCTTGGACACATGCAACTAGTAGGCGAGTACCCACATGACGTAAAGAAAAATGCGTATTATCTTCCTCATCACGGAGTTGAAAAACAAAGTAGTACGACAACAAAACTTCGTGTAGTTTTTGACGGGTCTAGCAAATATCGTAATCAACGGTCGTTGAATGAAGAGTTAGCACCAGGCCCTGCTCTTCAGTGCGATTTGTCTCAAATAATTCTACGATGGCGCAGACACAAAATTGCGTTGAGCTCTGACATTGAGAAAATGTTCAGACAAATACTTATAAAACCAGAACACCAATGGTATCAGCAAATATTGTGGAGGAAATCTAAAAATGAACCAGTTCAAATATATAAATTAAACACTGTAACGTACGGAACTACTTCCGCACCGTTCTTATCAATTCGAACTCTTCAACAACTAGCTAGAGATGAATATAATCGATATCCCGATGCAGCGGATAAGCTCTTGACTGATATTTATGTGGATGACATCATGACTGGAACTGATGATGTTCCAGAAGCCCTCGCTCTACAACAAGAACTGTGCAAATTACTGAATGCTGGTGGATTTAATTTGCGGAAATGGGCCTCAAATTCAATGGATTTACTTCAATTAATACCACATGAGCTAAGGGAATCATCAGATTCTGTTGAACTTAATCAAGATAATTTTATAAAAGCATTAGGTTTATATTGGAAACCATATACTGATTGTTTTTCATTTATAGTTAACTTTGATACATCATCGGCTCCTACTAAGAGAAGCCTGTTGTCTGATGCTTCGAAACTCTTTGATCCACTAGGATGGCTGGCACCGACAACAATTATTGCTAAACTGTTATTCCAAAAATTATGGCTCGCTGGCATCAAATGGGACGATTTGCTCCCCGACAATATACGAATAGAGTGGATGGAGTATCGAAACTCACTTAAGTACTTAGAAGAGGTACAAATTCATAGATATATTGGTATTTCTAAACAAAGAAAATGTTCATTACACGGATTTGGTGATGCTTCACAAGTTGGATTTGCCGCAACCGTTTATTCAAGGACTATAATGGAAAATGGAGACATTATAATACAGTTATTACAAGCAAAAACAAAGGTTGCACCCCTTAAAACATTATCAATACCAAAGCTTGAATTATGTGCAGCACAGTTATTGGCAAAACTAATAAACAAAGTATCAGAATCACTCGAAGGATCCATAGATGAAGTAATTCTATGGAGTGACAGCACAACTGTGTTAGCCTGGATAAGAGCACAACCAATTCGCTGGACTGTTTATGTAGCAAATCGTGTAGCTGAAATTCAACGATTGACTTCAATAAGTCAGTGGCGTTACGTACCTACGAAGGATAACCCAGCTGACTGCGCAACAAAAGGTGTTATGCCGCGAGACCTAGTTAACCATGATCTATGGTGGCATGGTCCACTTTGGCTGAGAGATGTTCCTGCCTCTTGGCCGTCCGATATTGATCCAGCAGTAAACACAAACTTAGAGGAACGTAAATCCGTTCAAGTATCGAATCTTGTTTCGAAGTCATATCCAGATATATTGGTAAAATATTCTACATTGAGAAAAACACTCATCATTACCAGTTACCTGCTTCGATTTCATCATAACTGTCTCAAAAAGGAAGATCGCCGTATAGGGTTTATATCATTTCAAGAAATACAAATGGCAACTAATCATCTTATTCGAATAGCTCAACAGATAGATTTTTCTAGAGAAATCGAAGAGATATCCAATGGTTGCCTACAAAAGGGGCACGCTATTGCAAACCTGTGTCCTTTCTTGGACAAAACTGGAATTTTACGAGTTGGTGGCAGACTTAAACTTGCAGACATTCCGGCATCTATGAAACATCCAATTCTTTTATCAAATAAAAATCCACTTACCTTTCTAATCTTTTCAGATGCTCATGTTAGAACATTACATGGTGGCATTCAATTGATGTTGAACTTCGTTCGTTGTAAATACTGGGTACCAAATGCTCGACATATCGCACAAAACATCTTGAAACGCTGTTTAGTATGTTTTAAGTATACCGCCAAAACTGCTGAGCAACTTATGGGAAATTTGCCATCAATTCGACTTAAGCCAGCTCGACCATTTCTACATAGCGGTGTGGACTATGCAGGACCCATCGATGTTCGACAGTCTTCACTTCGAAATTCGAAAATTTCAAAGGGATATATATGTATATTCTTGTGTATGGTAACTAAAGCCATCCACTTAGAAGCCGTATCGAGCCTCTCCACTGAGGCTTTCATTGCTGCATTCCGAAGATTTGTCTCAAGAAGGGGTAAATGTAGTCAAATATATTCAGATTGCGGCACAAACTTTGTAGGTGCTGATACTGCTTTACAAAAAATGCATTCAAAAAATACTTCTGCGTTAACGAAGGATCTGAGAGAACTTTTGGTTGAAGAAGGTACTACCTGGAATTTTATTCCTCCTGCATCTCCCCATTTTGGTGGTTTATGGGAGGCAGGCGTGAAATCTACCAAGCATCATTTGAAAAGAATCATGCAGGACCATGTTTTAAACTATGAAGAACTAGCTACGCTTCTAGCTGAAATTGAAGCCTGTCTAAACTCACGACCACTAAGTCCACTTAACGAAGATGTTGAAAATTGCGATGCGCTCACACCCGCTCATTTTCTAATTGGTGAGCCTACAATCAACATACCAAATGAGGACCTCCTCGATCTTAAAACAACCGGCAACAATCGCTGGCGATTGATAGAACAGATGAAACAACATTTTTGGTCAAGATGGCGCTCAGAATACCTAAGTCGAATGCAATCGAGACCAAAATGGGCAACTATACGCACGAATGCAAGAATCGGAGATCTGGTTTTACTATACGATGAGAGATGTCCACCTGGAAAATGGCCTTTAGCACGCATTACAGAAGTTCATCCAGGCAAAGATAACTTGGTCCGCGTAGTTACCTTAAAATGCAATGGTAAATTTTTTAAACGACCAATCAGAAAAATTTGTTTTCTTCCGAATATAGATTCCCACGATTCCACTCGAGAAAGCGATGAAAGTAATGGCACATCGGCTGCGAGTCGAGGCGCAGCCAGTCAACCAGGCGACTCACCAATAACCTCCATCGGCCTTACTCCTCATCCTTGAGGTCTACTTACCTAAGCATATCTCTCTGGCTTCGCACATACTTGAAGAACTATCGTCCTTGGGGGGCGGAAAGTTTAATGCGAACTATTATAATTAAGTTATAATTAAGTTAAATTCTTTCATGACTATTCAGTCACTTGAAACAAAGGTTTCGGATGGCTGTCCAGTCAATAATCTAAATAACTTCGAGGCACGTCATACCAAATATGCAAACTTGCATTTTTTTTGTTATTTATAACATTCAACAGTGCTCTTAGCAGCACACAATTTATTTGTTTATACAACTACAATGTATATAAAACTGTTCATCGCGTTATTTTTGTTGTTGTCTTTGTACTGTATGTACAAGACATTTTGGGCTGAAGCAGTTGACGCTGCTCCGCTTTTTAGTTTGTCGCTTTTCAACCGTTTACTGTAACAGACGTGGATCTTGCCTTCAAGTTAATAAAGTGTAACTCCTTTTAATATCTTTTTGTTTAATAAATATTTTTAAGTAGAATTTAAAACAAAGTGGTTTTCTGTTATTTATTTGAATTGATTGTTGAGCGAACATTGCTTATTTAGCATTGATAATGTAAACAATTAAAAACATAAAAAGTGCAAAGAATTCACAATATAAAAATAAACTTACTTACTTACTTAGGTGGCCGTGACAACCCGTGTCCGGATTTCGACCGACCTCATCAGCTCTCGCCAGGCGCCTCTGCTTTGCGCGCGCCTTCTCCAATCGGATACACCAAGTGCGGTTAGGGCTTCCTCAGCCTGGTCCATCCATCGGAGGCATGGTCTCCCTCGTCGTCGTTGACCAGCGACCCTCGCTTCGAGCACCTTTTTCGCTGGAGCTTCGTCGTCCATACGATGGACATGACCCAGCCAGCGTAGTCGCTGCACAGTTATACGCCGAACTACGTCAATGTCTCCGTAGAGCTCATACAGCTCGTGGTTCATTCGGATGCGATAGTCATCGCCGACTCGAACAGGACCGAAGATTTTGCGAAGAACTTTTCTCTCGAACACCCCCAGAGCGGCTGCGTCAGTTTGCGAAACTACCCATGCCTCAGCGCCATAAAGCAGCACAGGTAGAACGAGCGTCTTGTAGAGTGTTAGTTTTGTCGATCGAGAGAGGGCTCTGGAACTTAGTTGCTTACTGAGCCCGTAGTAGCACCTATTAGCAATTATTGTTCTTCGCTTTATCTCCAGGCTGATTTCGTTGTTAGTATTAATGGCGGTGCCAAGGTATACAAACTCCTTGACTACTTCAAAGTTATAGCTGCCGGATGAAACGTGGGAGTCTAAACGCCGAGCTCCCTTGTTTGTAGACAGCATATACTTTGTTTTACCCTCATTTATCGTCAAACCCACTTTGGCTGATTCCTTTTCGATAGCGGCGAAAGCAGCGGTAACATCTCTCTTGGTTCTGCCAACAATATCAATATCATCAGCGTAAGCAAGGAGCTGGACACCTTTATAGAAAATGGTGCCATTACGATGCACACCGGCCTTTCGTACGATCCCCTCCATGATGATGTTGAAGAGATCGCAAGACAGTGGATCGCCTTGCCTGAAACCTCTTTCGGTATTGAAGGTTTCGGAGAGGTCATTTCCTACCTTGACGGAGCTGCGTGTGTTGCTCAACGTCATTCTGCAAAGTCTAATCAACTTTGCAGGTATACCGAACTCAGACATTGTTGCGTATAGGCAATCCCTTCTCGGGCTATCGAACGCAGCTTTAAAGTCGACAAAGAGATGGTGTGTGTCAATTTGATTTTCGTGGGTTTTCTCCAGGATTTGTCGTAGCGTGAAAATCTGGTCTATGGTAGACTTACCAGGTCGAAAGCCACACTGATAAGGTCCAATCAGTGTTTTTGTAATTGGCTTTAATCTTTCACACAGTACGCTTGAGAGAACCTTATATGCGATGGAAATAAGACTGATACCTCTATAACTTGCGCAGATTGTAGGGTCTCCTTTCTTAAGTATAGGGCACAGTACACTGAGGTTCCAATCGTCGGGCATGCTTTCTGCTAGCCATATTTTGCTGATGAGCTGATGCATGCGCCTTATCAATTCATCGCCGCCGGTTTTAAACAATTCAGCTGACAGGCCGTCAGCACCCGCTGCTTTATTGTTTTTGAGTCGTTGGATAGCAACTCGAACCTCTTCATGGCTAGGTGGTGATACTTCCACTCCGTCATCGTCGATTGGTGGCACTGCACTGTGCTCTCGATGGGCGGCATTGGTGGAATCGTCGCCATTAAGTAAATTGGAGAAGTGCTGTCTCCACAATCTAAGCACACACTGTGTATCCGTATTCAGATCTCCATTTTCGTCTCTACAAGTGGATGCTCCGGGCTTGAAACCTTGGGTTAGACGCTTAACCTGTTGATAGAATTTTCGTGCATCCTTCTTGCCCTGGTATACCTCTAGTTCCTCACGCTCACGCTTTTCCTGCTCTCTTTTCTTGCGTCTGAAAAGGCGCCTCTCTTCCTTCCTCTTTTCGCGGTAGTTTTCTCGCACGGCTCGCGTTGCAGCTGACTGCAGTGTTTTTCTATAAGTGGCGTTTTTTACTGCAGTCGCAATGCGACACTCCTGATCATACCATTGGTTCCGAGGTTGCGGGCGCCGGAAACCAATGACTTCTTCAGCGGCAGCGCGCATGGAGTGGGATATATGCGCCCAAAGTCCGCCGGCGTCGTCGAGTCCAGAGGTTGGTCGGTTGAGCTTAACCGAGAGTTGAGCGGAGTAGGCTTCGGCAGTCCGTTGTAATTGCATCTTAGCGACATCTAGCTTTCGTTGCATTCCTGTGCGTATGTTCTTGGCATTGCATAATCGCATGCGGATCTTGGCTGCAACAAGATAATGGTCGGAGTCAATGTTGACCCCCCGAAATGTACGCACATCTAGAACACTAGAGGCATGCCTTCCGTCGATTACAACATGATCAATTTGGTTTCGCGTTTTTTGATCCGGGGACAGCCAGGTGGCCTTGTGGATGTCGAGGTGCTTAAATCTGGTGCTACTAACTACCATGTTTCGTGCCGCGGCGAAGTCGATCAGTCTTAGACCGTTGTTTGTGGAGGTCTCGTGAAGACTGAACTGACCGACAGTGGGGCCAAAGATGCCTTCCCTTCCGACTTTCGCATTAAAATCGCCGAGGACTATTTTCACGTCATGGACCGGAAGGTGGTCATATACGTCCTCAAGACTAGCGTAGAAAGCGTCCTTGACGGCTTCGTCCTTTTCCTCCGTCGGGGCGTGCGCGCAAATAAGGCTTATGTAGAAAAATTTTGCCTTGATGCGGATCGTGGCCAATCTTTCGTTCACAGGTGTGAACCGGGAAACAAGGTGGCGTAGTTTCCGGCTAACGACGAATCCACATCAGAATTCGCGCTTCTCCGCATGGCAGCTGTAGTAGATATCGCAGTGTGCTTGTTTAGAGCAGCCTTGCCCTTTCCATCGCATTTCCTGGATGGCGGTGATGTCAGATTGTATTGTTTTGAGGGCTTCCGCCAGTTGGATAATGGCACCTTCCCTATAAAGGATCCGGACATTCCAGGTGCATATCCGTAAATCATTGTCCGTTTTTCGTTTGCGGTGGTCGTCAACGTAATTGGGGTTCTTATCCGAGGCTGGTTTAGTTTTTTAAAAAGAAACAACAATCTTAATAATAAACAAAAGTAGGTCAGCAAGCGTGTGTTGCCCTGTGCTGCAGCTGCAATTTGTTTTGCCTATGTTGTTGTTGTAACATAAGTAAAATATAGAGCAGCAAGCGTACATTGCCCTGGGAAACGCCACTGCTGTTAGATTGCCATGTTTTGCGTAAGATGAATTAATGGTGCTTTTGATGATATAATATCCTTGAATGGCTATGACGTTATTTTTTATTATGCACTCTGGGTCTAGTGATAGTAGTCCAGATCCCTCTATTTTTATTTTAAATGCATTGGTTCCGCATACAGAGCACATTTGAGCAGTTTCCTTAGTCCCGTAGATCCATTGATTTTTGTGGTTTACTTGAGTCCATACGAAATCATCATGTCAATTTGTGAGTTTACAATCTGCTATTGTTTAACAAATTGAATTCGCAGGAGAAGGCCTTTGATCCCTTGATAAACATGGATTGTTTATTTGAACAAATATGCAGTAATTCCGAGGCATGCTTCGATTTCAGTGATCGGGGAGTAATGGTCCCTGTAAAGATTTGTGGCCATAAGTTTGGTATCTGCCTTAATTGCTATCAGAGTATTGTTGATTGTGGTAGGAATTGGTATCACTCGAAAAATGTTGAAACGTTCCTGATCCATAAGTGGGAATTTTATCACAAGTATAACATGATTAGTTTCTATTCCTCACACTAAGACTGTGAAGTTGAATCCACATTCGAACATGCAGGTCAGAATTCGCCATGGCTGTGTCGTATGCAAACATGAGTGACATACTGCGTATGCCACGGCTGGCGCGTTCGAGGTATGACAGCTGACAGATGACTTTGACAGCTTACATTTTGACTTTGACAGCTGACAGATGACTTTGACCGCTGACATTTTCACTTTTACAGTCAACACATTAAATGACAGTTGACGTTTTACTGTGACAGCTGACATTTTGACTTTACCGTCAACACGTCGCGGGACAGATGACTGTGACAGCTGACAGATTACTTTGACAGTTCTTGTATTTCAACACGGACGGTATACCATTTTTATTTCTGACATTTTATGTCCTGAGAAATTTGACATTTCTTGGACATTCAACTCCAACATTGGTATTTAATTTAACTTTGACGGTTATCTTTTATTCAATTCTAACAGTTCCTTTAATTTAAATTTGACGTGTATCGTACATTTTAATTTGACGGGTCGTCGTATATCATATGTGACAAATTACGGTCATTTAAATTCTGACATTTTTTTTTTGTTAAGCTCGTACCATTTTTACTTCATTTAATTCTGACAATCCATTCACTTTACCCCTCACATTTTTTGTTCTATTCCAATCTGACAATTTTCATTTATTCACTCGACATTTTTTTTTATTAGACAGTTTTATTTCATTTAAATCTGACGTGTTATTTTGACAAGCTTTATTTTACCAACTATGACATTTATTCTGACAAGTTTCACTTTAACTTAGACATCTGTCGCAGGTCCTGTCCAGCTGTCGCACTTCGAACGCGTGAGCCTTGTTATCAATACGCAAGTGGGTCACACATGTAAAGCTCAAAGAGCACTGCTCAGCAAATGTTATCAAGTTTAAGAGCACCCTGTCGACATATTTGGCAAATGTCAAATAACATTGACAAATGGCGAAATTTCCGCCAACGAAAATTCTTTTCGAATGAAGCTTTTCGTTTGGAACAACGTGGGAAGCATCCTCAAAGCAACAGCTGCCCCAGCCAAAGCGGCGCCTGTAATTGAAGCTCCACAACGGCACACCAACACCCCAACATCAACAGCAGCATAGCCACCACGCACCGGTAAGTGTTTGCCTGGTAATTGTTAGCTTTTAAGTATAAAAGTATTTTTTTTGTCTCACCACATACCGCCCGTCAAAGCATCCACCACCGACGCCAAATATACGGCACACCAACACCCCAGCAGCCACCTGCAACAAGCAACAACAACAACCACAGCGGTCTGTAAGGAGCAGCCAGCCAGCAAAACCTATAGCCAGCGTCATCTTCAACATCAGCGAAACAACAAATCCATCGCTTCCATCCACAAGCAATTCAAACAACATCAACCACTGGCTACAGGGACAAGCCAAGGAGAAGGAAAATAAAACACCAGGAATGAAACAAAGAAAACAACAAACGAAAAAAAAAAACAAACAGGCCAAATGGATACAGGTTTTTGGCACGATTTTGTATTTTTAAGATTTATGTATGTAGCCAGGCATTATATATGGTAATATAGTTTATTAAGGGGAGATTGACAGGCTAAACTTTCGGCACACCACGGTAATTGCCTTCCCTTATAAACCATCGTTAGACTTTCAGTTGGGACTTACAGGATAGATTAAAATAATACCGCAAAGAACTCGCATACGTAAAGTCGACATGCCTGTTTATTACGCATAGTTATCAATCAATTCAATGTACTGTTGAAACTAAAATTTCTGCGCGTGCACCTTAACACTAGATCCATTATAGAATAACTTACAAAGCAAAACAAGCAAGTCGTATGTATTAAATTTATATAATGAAATTTAAATTTATTTAATTAAATTAATTTTAATTTGAATTGCGCATATGCAAATTTTAAAGTTTAGAACAAGTAAAATAAATAACAAGTATAGTTCGATCAACGGAACGAAAATTTGAGTAATTTAAGGGAATTTTTTTTTTGATGATGAATCAAAACTTATGCCATTATTTATTAATGCATTCTCAAAATTGAAGTTTAAGAAAATACCGCAGGAAAGTTAAAAATTTAAATACTACTCTCAAGGTAACGATTTACTTACTTACTTACTTACTACTCGTGCTGCTTTCATGGTCTTAAAATCTAAAATTAAAATAACCTGTTAATTGTAAATTTAAGTTTTTCGATATTTTTTTTTTTTGCCAGAAATTTTGTTTTAGTTTGAATATATACAACTCAGTAAGAATTTTTAGTTTTGGGCCGTTCTAAAGAAAAAGCAAAGTAACTATTACCTACTGTATTTTTGTTTTTTTAAGTATTAAGAATTATCTATCTGATCTTAGGTATGAAACCAATTTAATCGTGTTTATAGAAGGTGTTGTAATATATTCCAATACTATTCATATATATGCATTCAAGATATATGGGGACTAATATGCTCTGTATACCTTACAAGATTGGTTTTTTTTTTTGTTTTCCTCCTATTTTTAGTATATGTTTTTGTTTTTTTTGCCTTTCATAGTTCGGTTTTTTAGATCACAAGCTTCTACCTTTACTTTTTTTTTTACATATAGTTATTTTAGTTAAGTAATTGAATACCATTTAATTTTTAAAAATATGAAATAAATTCTTTATAATATATTATTTTCTTAATAACAATCTTCGTATATTAATAACAAAAAAGAAAATAAAAAGGTAAGATATCCAAAATCATACAAATCACACTACAAGAAAATAAAAAGTTAAAATATCCAAAATTATACAAATTATACTACAAGAAAATAAAAAAAGTAAAATATTCAAAAATCATATTATTACACTACAAGAAAATAAAAAAGTAAAATATTCAAAATCATACAAATCACACTACAAGAAAATAAAAAGTTAAAATATCCAAAATCATACAAATTACACTACAAGAAAATAAAAAAGTAAAATATTCAAAAAGCATATTATCACACTACAAGAAAATAAAAAGGTAAAATATCCAAAATCATACAAATCACACTACAAGAAAATAAAAAGTAAAATATTCAAAAATCATACAAATCAAACTACAAGAAAATAAAAAAGTAAAATATTAAAAAATCATATTATCACACTACAAGAAAATAAAAAATTTATGTAAATTAGTTTGTAAGACTTTTTATAAGAGAATTAAATTGTATTAGTATTAAAATGAACATGTAAGTTATTTTTATTTGGTTAATGGGGAGAATGCTTGCGATAGGGGAGGACTAACTACTTCGCCCCGGGGTCCTCCATAGTAGGGAGGGATGTGTGGGCTGAGCCTGAACATCTGGCTCGAGTGTTGGTGGGTGGATGGGTGAGCCAGGGGCTCCCAACCTTTTCCATTTTTTTTTTAGTTAATTTTCTTTCGTTTCAGGTCCGGTAACTTCAACCCAATTTGTTGATTTGGAATCTCGACGCGATATTTTTTTTTTAAATGCACGTGATTTATTTGTACGGCGAAGGTACGCGGGGTTGGCCACCACGAACCCCCCCATCACTCCCGAAATGCTAGCACATAGGCCAACCAGCACGTGCAGTCGTGGCCAACTTCGGGTCCGCGGGTCACCTGACCAGGAGCGGTGGCGTCGGCTGAGGTAAGCAGGCGCCCTGACTAAGTTTCTGTGCGAAAGCCACAGGGGCGCATTCACCGTGCGCCCTCAAAACAAATGCAAAGTCAGGGCTGCTGCTTCCCTAGTCGGCCTCACCGCTCAGCATTGCCAGACGCGTTTATTTTTGTTTTTTTTTTAATTCGGTCGTGGCTCTCTTTCCGCTCCGTTACACTCTCTTTTGCATCTTGTATGATTTATGAACCGTAGAACGTATCCCATAATTCTTTGAAGTGTGCGGAATGAATTTCTATGGTTAATTTTGTAAACAAAATCTCCATTTGGTAGCCCGACGTTTTTGGTTAATGTGAACACCATGTTTTTGCTGGCTACTGGTGAAGGCTGCCGTTTCTTTTCCATGCTGGTTGAAATCGCCAATGCGGAGTTAAATCTTGGTGGCCACAAAGTTTCTGTTCCATGTAAAAATAGTGGTCCATAAAACCAAAGATTGCAATTCGCCAAAGTACTTGGTAGCAGACCTCTCGACAGGATGTTCTACCAATGATAAATTTTGAATTGTAGCAACTCTATTTGCCACAAATGTTTGGAATGATGATGACAGCGCATTAATCCATGAGAGAAGTCTCTGAGTCTGTCCAGAGAAATGCTTGATGTTCCTTGAGATTAAGGTCATTCCTTACTCGGTTGACCAGTTGACCAGCTGTTAGCACTGCTGCATATAGTTCGAGTCTAGGAAACATTTGTATTTTAAGTGGCGCTACATGTGATTTAGAACACAAAAGCTCCACTATTATTCTGCCGAATATATACTGCTGCGCCAAATGCCTTCTCTGATGCATCTGCAAATGCGTGAATTTGGATTGTCTTTGGAATGTTTCCTTTAAAAATGTGACGTGAAAATTTCAAATCGTCCAAATCACTTAGGTCACTGCGGAACTTTATCCATTTTGTATGTAATTCAGCTGGTAAGACATCATCCCAATTAATTTTTAATTGCCAAAGTTCCTGAACAAACATCTTCTCAGTTACTATCACTGGAGCAACGATTCCCAATGGATCAAACAGCCTAGCTAAATCAGATGTGATCGCTCGTTTTGTGACTACCTTTACTGGATCCAGTCTTACTTTAAAACAAAATTGATCAATTTTTTGATAGCCATAGTAATCCTAGTGTCTTTATTGAATCGTTGTTAGTATTGTTGACATCTAATTTTACTTCCTGGTCATCTTGAGGAATGTTCTGAAGGAGCTTTGGATGATTTGCACACCATTTGCGCAAATTGAAGCCATGCTTTTTCAAGATGTGTGTGAGCTGTTGTTGTGCTTCGATAGCTGTTGTCAAACTGTCTGATCCACCAAGCCCATCATCAACGTAGAAATTGTTTGCAAAATCTGAGATCCTAGTGGAAAACTATTAACATATTCGTTTGCTATGCGTTGCAAGCATTTTGTGGCAAGATATGGTGCAGCTTAAGTTCCATTGGTAACCGTGTTGAGTTGGTAATAGCTTACAGGTGCCGTTGGATGAGCTCTCCACATAATGATTTGGTATTGCTGATCTTCTGGATGTATTAAAATTTGTCTATACATTTTTTCAATGTCCGTAGTAAAAACAAAGCGTGGCCAACAAAAGAGAAGAAGTATGAAGAATAATTCGCTTTGGACTGTTGGACCTGTGTACATTAAATCATTTAAGGAGTAGACAGACGTAGTTTTGGCTGATGCGTCAAATACCACTCGTAGTTTGGTTGTTGTGCTGTCTGGCTTTAGTACACAATGATGAGGGATGAAATAATTCGGCGAATCATGATTAACTTCCTTCATATGCCCCAATCGCTTGTACTCTTCCATGAATTGGACATACTGATTTTGAACCATATCATTTTTGAGAAGTCGACGTTCTAGACTTAAAAATTTCTTTCGGTTCTCCGAAGGCTGTTGTAGTTTGAAGAAACGGCAGTTTAACGACAAAACGATTTTCTTCATTGATGCGAACATTTTGAGTGAAATGTGCCTCGCATCGCTGCTCCGCCGGAGATAAGCCCTTTTCATTTGATTCTATTTCATCCATTTTCCACAGCTGTTCCACCATTTCATCCAGTGATAAATTTATATCACTGGTGTCTTGACCACCAACAGCACAAGTCAGTGATACTGATGATTCAGGGCTGTTACCAATCTTTCCACTAACGATCCAACCAAGAACTGTATTTTGTACGATCGTACATGTCGTCGGACATGCCCAAGTCCGCTAACATGTACGTTCGTCTGAAAGCCCCTATATTGTCTTCAAAAACGGTCCAAATTAGCTGTAAGTTGCTTCAGCGTGCACATGTGCAAGTGCAAGTTCTCCCTGCAATTGCAGTATTGCTTGAAATTAAGAAGTTAGAAAACAAGGAAAACAAGTAACCACCTTGTAGGAAAATCAACTAATTTAAAAGTAGTTGATAAAGTAGTTTCTTGTCAACCACAACTAGTTGAAATTCTGACTTTTTCCCATAGAACGAACTAGCATATTTTGTATGATGCCCGCTAAATAAGTCAATTGACTTTCGTTTGCATATATTTTTAACTACTTGTTAAATTAGTTAAATTAAAATTAGTTTGTAACTACTTTAAAATAACCAATTGAAAACTATTACTGATGGCCTAAAGTTAATAATTGATGAAATATCATGGTTAAATATATATAAACTTGTAATCTTATAAAAATTTGCAATGAAAACATGTCAGAATCAGAGTAGTTGCTGCCTTAATATAATTCAAAGTAGTTTATCAATCACTTGTTTTTAAGTAGTATTTCAATTATTTCATATATAATGCAAATAAAACTATTTACAATTGAAGTGGATGTCGCCTTAATATAATTCAAAGTAGTTCATATACTGGTTTATTTTAAATTAGTTTTTTTAACTAGTTGTTTTTAAAAATAAGTTAGATTGTTCCTATAGGGTAATGTTGCTTCTTATATAAGTTTGCGAAAATCCCGAAAAAATCCACAAAAGCACAACAAAAACATCACTTTTATACCCTTTTCTGACATTTACTTGAAACAAGTGAAAAAATTCACAGCCTAGGGAATTTCGTTGCAAGTAGCGCTGCAAGTCCGAAAGTGTGAGTGTGTTAGTAAAAATGTTTGGATGTATTGACCCTGTAGGAAAATCAACTAATTTTAAAGTAGTTGAAAAAGTAGTTTTTTGTCAACCACAACTAGTTGAAATTCTGACTTTTTTCCATAGAACGAACTAAGATATTTTGTATGGTGATGTCCGCTTAATAAGTCAATTGACTTTCGTCTGCATATATGTTCAACTACTTGTTAAATTAGTTAAATTTAAATTAGTTTTTAACTACTTTAAAATAAATAAATTGAAAACTAGTTAATATTTCACTTACTGAAGATGTTTATATTCATCTTCAGCACAAAAATTTATAAAGATATAAAAGCACAAAAATTTTAAATTTCTATACATCAGAGATAATTTGTTTGGCTGCGTATATATTAAAAATATATACATAAATTCATTACGTGAATGCAGTTTACGGAAGCAGTTTCCAAAAACAGGCACGCCACCGCCTGGGTACATGAGCGAAGGTGCCGATCCAATTGATCGGAATTGTGTGGATACTGCGCCTGTTATTTAACACAAGACAGCATTTTGATGCTTCATTTCAAAATATGAGGTAAACCATCAATCATGGTCGATGGAAACACCGATATTTTGCTTAGTGCTTATTTTAAGTGTCAATCGCAATGAAGTGATGGAGCAGACTCGACGCTACGTAGGGAAAGGCGTGCGTCTTTACTATTGAAGTGATGAAGTGTTGGCTGAATGGTTAAGCAATGCATCAATTTCCGCACAAAGTCCAAATTGTCCAATGTTTGCTAAACACTACCAGTTTGTAATTTGAATATCTTAAATAATAAAGAATTTTTAATCGTTTCACAGGGTTTTGAGGCAGTCTATCAGTTTTAAAGTGTGTTTACCACGTCTGTCTTGCAGCTCAATGTCGTAAATAAAAAAATATGTCTTTTTGAAACAAAACGTTAGTGAAGCCTAAAGTTAATAATATTTGATGAAATAACATGGTTAAATACATATAAACTTGTACTCTAATAAAAATTTGCAATTAAAACATGACAAAATCAGAGTAGTTGCCGCCTTAATATAATTCAAAGTAGTTTATTAACCACTGGTTTTTAAATAGTATTTTTATTACTTGAATTAAAATGAATTACTTTAATTATTGAAATGGATGCCGCCTTAATATAATTTAAAGTTGTTCATATACTAGTTTATTTTAAATTAGTTTTTTAATTAGTTGTTTTTAAAAACAAGTTAAGTTGTTTCTATAGGGGAGTTTTTCGAACATGCACTTGCTCGTGTGAACGCTAGGTTAGGTACTCGATTGTAGTAACTTACAAGCTGTTAGAATGTGTTCCGTATTTTTCTATCTCAAAATAGATAAGAAAAACAAGCATAAAATCACTCTGAGCCTGTTCAATAGGCTCGATATGAAATAAAAGTAATTTTCACACAATGAAAATCGTCAAAATCGTCATTCAATACAAATTAGTACTACTTACATACAATAAATTTCTCTTTATTCATAAGCAAATTTATACATATAGATTTAAACCTAAAAATTAAATAACACCTTTAAAAATGTATTCATGTTATTAATATCAAATTAAATAAATATATCAATAACGTTTAAAAATTATAAGATTTCATTTAATTTGTTTTGTATTGTATTATTTTATTTTTTTGTTAATTCTTCTTTATGCCCAAATTATAGCAAGACGAATTCTTCACTCTTAAATCAACGTTTCTGTGCTCAAAATGCCTCTGATTTTTGTTTTATTTAAGTTTATTTGAGAAAAAATGTTAAAATTTTAAAAATTAATTTTCCCATAAAAGAAAATGCTAAAGATTAGTCTAATCTTCTGATTGAATAAAATGTTTTCCAGTAATATTCAACTTCTATTTCTTCTTCTGATTCACTGAAAAGATAAGCAAACTCTAAATTGAAAAGTTCCCAGAACTCAGAATCAAGACTTCGTTTTCTAAGAGCAGATTAAATGTTAGTATCTTTATTGGACTTATCGAATTTGATAATTGCTCTAACTTTAATTTTACCTCAACACCCAAATATAGCTGCTCCAAGCACCCAAATCAAATTTAAATCTGAACTTAAATCTCAAATTTAAAATAATAAAGGAGTTAAAGCGAGTTAACCAAAAAACGTAATTTTTGGCAAAAAATTTAAAGATAAACGTTAGGTCATAATTGAAGTCAAAAAATTCGAAATGACGATAAATCGTCAATAACAGCAACCCTGCTCTTAAGCTCGAAAGTTGCTTAAAGTATGCTGGAAGAAATGTTTTCGAGCTTCATAAGAACAAGCATCAAGAAGAATAAGCACCAAGCTTATTGACAATCAAATGCCAATTTGTCATTTGTTGTTTGCTTATGTTGTGCAATCAAAAATAAATTTATTAATTGTATTAGATCAATCATTCATCATTTGATAGGCAATCAGCCGTTTTTTTGCTTGAAAGTAGCTACAAGTCGTTTCCGTACTTTTGACACTATTCTCAAATTCAATTTTAGTCTCTCGGATTGAACTATACTCTACAACGGCTGAATTCTATCCGAAAAAGCAATCAAGTAACGCAGCAGCTATTCTCTAAAATGGTGACCGCTCAGAGAACATGTTGTGAGACCGCTTTATGCTGCATACCATTCAGCCCAAAAGTCGTGCAACAACTACTTAGCAAATTTTCCGCTGAATGCAGCCAATGTGTATTAAACACAGCTAATAATGAACGCTCTCTTTAGTGGCATTTTTTTTTTACAACTTATGGTATTCCAAGGAACTGTCACTTCTATCCATGATACAATTATAAGGTAAGCTCACATTTAAATGGCTGCTCAAACAACAAGTTTTGCAACAACAAAGCTGTGAGAACGCTAAACGTCAAATGATAAAGGCAACAACAACAAATAAGAAAACTAAAATTCGACCAGCCGATTTTGACACTTAGCTTCCTTTTTACCCCAACTTGAGCCTACCTTATAATTCTGCCTTAACTTCCACCTATATTCTTGTATCATGGCTGTAACCCATCGCATTCCTAAAAGATTATGTTAAATAGTGTGTGCCAATCCAATCGATATATCAATCTCATCTGCTTATCTCTCACGGTCACACGACGATGTTCGAGCACAATTTCTTTTTTTTTTTTAATATTTTCATCGTTTATTGATGTTTCTTGGCTTTCTGCAACATTTTCAATGCATCTGGACAATTAATTCCGTTGATAAAGCACAGGTTCAAACACACTCCTAGCTCAACTTTTTTTCCATTAAGAAATTCGCAAGTCAGACTCGAGGTCAACTTGTTTACAAAGCAATAAGAAAGAAACTACGTGACAGATCGCGCTCTAAATAAACACCTAAGCCTACAAGAGTGCTACCAGCCTTCAAAAAAAATCATAACCTCTATGACAACTGTTCTGTTGTTGTTTCATTCGCACATTCCTATTCAATTTTGAACAGAAGGTATATTGAATATAGAAAAATTCACAGTAGAGTTTTGTTGATTTTTACAAAAATTCAATTCCAAAAGTCTTTGAATTATACATAAAGATTGTGTAGCAATATGTATATATTATAGTTTGTAAGCAATATGTAAATAGTAGTCTGTAAGCAATATGTTTTATGTTACTGTTTAGTTTTAAGACTATTTATTTAACTACATATGGCAAGCCTATTAATTTTGTAATTTTAGACCAAGATGGTCACCCTAAAACGACGAGAGAGACAGAATAAAGTGGTCGGTTAAACAGAACGGTTGTGTTTTATTGTTGCTAAAATTCAGAAGTGGGATTTGCCTAAATAAAATTTTTTTAACGCAGTTATCACAACGCCATAACTTTTTAAATTATATTGACACTTTTATTTAAAAAAAAAAAAAAAAGATAGTTAAACTATAAACAAAGGAAAAAAATTATAAAGTTACTGTGAGCAAAATATTGCGAAAGTGAAAAAAACTAGAAAAAAAAAAACAGTGAAACAAAAAGTAACCGCTAAATAACTGTACAATGGAAGTAGACGGCAATTTATATACAGCAGCGCAGCTGCGTGAGTGGCTTCGTTATTTGGGATTGCCGAGCGCTGGAACGAAGAGTGCGTTGTTGCTACGCTTAAATGACTTGCCAGTACAGCAGCGCGGTGGATGTCCAAACAGCGACGAAGGGGCCGACAATGACGGCAAAGCGGACGACGCTGAAGGAGAAAATGATGCTGTACAAAGTGAAGCCATAAATGATTATGAGTGCCTGGATGGTGCAGTAGGCGGAGATGAAACAAATGGAAGCCAATTCGAACATGAAGATAGGGGTGAAAAAAAGAGCGACAAGGATAGAAATAAGAATGAGTGCCAAGACAATAATAACAAAAACAACGATTTTCAAATAGTGAGTGTCAAACGAGTAGAAACGGTGAACAATGATAGAACAAAGGAAAATGATGGAATAAGTCAAATTGCAAAAGATCGAAATTTAAATGAAAGAGAAATAAATTTATTGCGACGAGAAAAAGAATTGATGACAAAGGAGATAGAAATGTTGAAGAAGGAGTTACAAATGAAAGAGCAAGAGAAAAGACCGATTGCGTGCTTGGAAGATGTTGCGAACTCAAAATATTCGTTCGGTTTTTTTAGCGACATGCTGCCTGATTATGATGACGGAGTTTCGTTTGACGTTTGGGTAGAACAGTTTAAAAATGTTGCTAATGTTTACGGACTGGATGAAAACATGTTGCGAACGCTCTTAATAAAAAAACTTAAAGGAAGAGCGCAGAAGTGGTTATATTCAAAACCAAATTTCTTGACAGAAACAGTGGACACTCTAATTAACCAAATGCGAGAAATATTCGGTTCAAAAGATAGCAAAATTGTATTTCGTCGCAAATTTGAGGCTCGCCAATGGCAAAACAACGAAAATTTTGCAGAATATTATAATGAAAAAATCATTCTTGCAAATAAAGTTCTTGTTGAGGAGAGCGAAATTGTTGATTATTTGATTGAAGGCATTCCGGATGAACAGCTACGTACGCAGGCCAAAATACAGTGTTTTGGAAAGACAGTCCAGCTGTTGCAAGCTTTTGCAAATATTTCTTTAAAAAAGCGGTTGACAAAGGAGCAGTTTCAGATTGACTCAGTTGCAGATACGTCAAAGAAGCAGGCAGCAAAAATGAGATGCTTTAATTGTAATTCTTTCGGTCATCTTGCTGCTGAGTGTAGAAAGCCTAAGAGGGAGTATGGTGCTTGTTACGTCTGTGGAAGTGTGGAGCATCAGGCTGCTGTTTGTCCAAAACGAAAAGGATCAGTAAATTTACTAGAAGACAACGAGTATGTGGTATATTTAAATTATTATATTGATGATAAAGCTAACCAAATTTTACGGTTACAGAGTCTAATTGATACGGGAAGCCCAATAAGTTTTGTTAAAAGATCCTGCCTCAGTCGTCAAGTTAAATTAAAAGAATTTTCTGAAGTTGATATGTTTTTTTGTGGAATTAATAATAGCAAACTTGAAATTTTTGGTTCTATTTTATGCTATGTACACTTTAAAAAAAGAAGAATTACACTGAATTTAATGGTTGTTGCTGATGTTTCTATGAGTTTTGATGTCGTCTTAGGCAGAGATTTTTTAAGGGCGAGTAAATTTAAAATTGTTTCTGAACTTGAAAAGGGAATAGATGTTGAAAATATTTTTGAAAATATGAGTGAAAATGATGTTGAAAAATTTAATGAAAATAATGAAAGTCTTATTAAAAATGCTAGCAAGAAGAATGAAAAAATGATTGAAAATGAAATTGAAAATTTTGATATGAATTATAAGAATTTCAATGTAAGCGAAACGTTTAAAGAAATCAATGATAACGATAACAATTTGAGTTTTGAAAACGCCTGTAATGTTAAAATTGAAGTAAACGAAAATGAAGGTAATGTAAAAAATAATTTGAAAAAAGAATTTGAAAATTGTTCAAAAAAAGAAAGTTTAGTTAAAAGTTTTGAAAATGAAAGTAGATATGACAGTGAAAATTTTGAGAAAATGCTTTTACTGATTAATCATGATGAACCAAACGAACCAGACTTAAATGTTTGTAAAAAAGTAAGCTTTGCAACAAAAAGTAAGTTATGTAAAATTTTTGAAACGTGTTATCTGAAGCCTGAACGTCCTAAAGAACCGTTTATTAAAAGTCATATGAAGTTGGTATTAGAAAATGGAAAACCTTTTAGTTGTAGTCCGAGGCGATTATCATATGTGGAGAAAATTGAATTGCAAAAATTGTTGGATGAATATTTAGACAAAGGTATTATACGAGTAAGCGAATCAGAGTTTGTTTCCCCAATTGTGCTTGTAAGGAAAAAGACAGGTGATCTTAGAATGTGTGTAGATTTTCGAAGTTTGAATAAAGTTACTGCAAAAGAGCATTATCCGATTCCTCTTATTGATGACCTGTTAGACAGGCTTGCGAACAAAAAGATTTTTACAAAACTAGATTTAAAAAATGGATTCTTCCATGTTTTTATGCACTTAGAATCAGTGAAATATACATCATTTACGACTCCCTTAGGACAATTTGAATTTTTGAGAATGCCGTTTGGTTTGAAAAATGCGCCATCGGTATTTCAAAGGTTTATAAATAAAGTATTTCTTGACATGGTAAAACAAGATAAGGTAATAATCTATTTGGATGATATAATGATAGCCTCAACGAATGTTGAAGAACATTTGGAAATTCTTAGTGAAGTTTTCAAAAGGCTAGTTCAAAATAAGCTTGAGCTTAGGCTAGACAAATGTGAGTTTTTACAGTCAAAAGTAAAGTATCTTGGTTATACTATAACAGGAGAGGGTATACAAGCGGACGAAACTGGTTTACAAGCTATAAAAAATTTTCCGATTCCAGACAGACCTCATGCAGTTCAAAGTTTTTTAGGTTTGTGTTCATATTTCCGCAGATTCGTAGAAAATTTTTCTGTGATAGCTAAGCCTTTGTATAATTTAGTTAAAAAAGAAAGCAAATTTTGTTTTGGTTCGGATGAGCTAAAAGCTTTTGAACATTTAAAACACAAGTTGATAGAAGCTCCCATATTAGCATTATATGATCCAAATGATATAACAGAGTTGCATTGTGATGCAAGTTCGATAGGTTTTGGAGCAATATTATTACAGAAAAAGAAGGATAAAAAGTGGCATCCATGTTTTTATTATTCTAAATGTACTTCGGTGGCTGAGTCAAAATACCATAGCTTCGAATTAGAAACACTAGCTATTGTGTATGCGTTGAAACGTTTTCGAGTTTACCTTCAAGGCAAAAAATTCAAAATAGTTACGGACTGTAATTCACTAACGTTGACTCTAAGTAAAAAGGAGTTAAATCCAAGGATAGCAAGATGGGCATTAGAGTTACAAAATTATGACTATGAATTAGAACATCGAGCAGGCAAAAGGATGCAACATGTTGATGCGTTAAGTCGGAGCACCAATATTTTAGTCTTAGAAGCTAATAATTTTGAAGAGAATTTAATTATTTGTCAAAACAGAGATAAAATATTGGACGAAATAAAAAAGAAATTAGAAATAACTGAAGATAGTCTTTTTGAAATGCGAAATGGTATTCTGTATAGAAAGATTGAAAAAGGTTTGGTTCTGTTTTGTGTGCCTGAAGATATGGAGGGTCACGTTATGTATAAATACCATGATGAAATGGGTCACATGGGTATAGATAAAACAATGGAATTGATATTAAAAAGCTATTGGTTCCCTAAAATGAGAGAGAAAGTGGGAAATCACATTAAAAATTGTTTAAAATGTATAATTTTTTGTTCCAAAAGTGGAAAAGCTGAGGGACTTCTCCACAATATTCCGAAAGAAAAGGTTCCATTTGAGACTTTACATATAGATCATTATGGGCCGGTAGACAACTCTCGGTCGAAAAAACATATTTTCGTTATTATTGATGCTTGCACTAAATTTGTAAGATTGTACCCCACTAAAACAACAAATACAAAAGAAGTAATTCAATCTCTTGAAGATTATTTTAGAGCTTATAGTCGTCCAAAATGTATAGTGTCTGATAGAGGAAGCTGTTTTACGTCAAATGATTTTAAGGAATTTTTGAAAAGGTTTAATGTACAACATATAAAAATAGCTACAGCTTCTCCACAAGCTAATGGTCAAGTAGAAAGAGTGAATAGAAGCTTAGGTCCGATGATAGCAAAGTTAGTCAAACCAAAAGAAGGCATTTATTGGGATACAGTTATAGAAAAAGTAGAGTTTTGCCTAAATAATTCAGTCCATAGAACGATAGGCGAGTATCCGAGTGTTCTGCTGTTTGGAACACAGCAAAAAGGCACAGTAATAGATTTATTAAAGGAAAGTTTGATTGAAGTTCAACAAGGGTCAGTGAAAAGAAATTTGAAAGAGGTAAGGGAAGAAGCGGGCTTAAAACAATCGAAACTTCAAGAATACAATAAAAAATATGTAGATAAAAAACGTCGAGAAGCAATAAAATATGTCGAAGGAGATTATGTTGTGATAACCAATTTTGATTCGCATACTGGTATAGCAAAAAAATTAATTCCTAAATTTAAAGGACCGTATAGAGTTAGTAAAATTTTACGCAATGATCGATATTTAATTGAAGATGTAGAAGGCTTCCAACAGTCACGAACGCCTTACAAAGGTGTTTGGGAAGCAGATAATTTAAAGCCTTGGTTTAAAGGACGAAAGGTATCAGATGACTCGGTTTAATTTCTGTAAGATCAGGAGATCTCATGGTCAGGACGGCCGAATTGTAGCAATATGTATATATTATAGTTTGTAAGCAATATGTAAATAGTAGTCTGTAAGCAATATGTTTTATGTTACTGTTTAGTTTTAAGACTATTTATTTAACTACATATGGCAAGCCTATTAATTTTGTAATTTTAGACCAAGATGGTCACCCTAAAACGACGAGAGAGACAGAATAAAGTGGTCGGTTAAACAGAACGGTTGTGTTTTATTGTTGCTAAAATTGTTCGTTTGAAATTCCTCAAAATACAAAATTCGTACAATTGAAAATTCTTCCTCATGCTCTTTTCATCAGATTTTCGTAACAATTTTCTTAAAAATTTCACTTTGGAGAGTTGTAAAAAAACGTGTACCTATCAGAATTCAATCAGCAAGAAGTGATAAATTTTATTATCTTTCACAAAAGTAAATTGGTAAAAATCGTGCTATTAGTTTCTTAGTTATATGCAAAATGCTAGAGAGGAAATTTCATGTTTTTCGAAATAATGAATTTTAAGCCAAAAACCCTTTAAGCGTTTTTCGCAACGATTTAACGTGTGTTAATATTGAAGTTATACTGCAGACGGTTGTAACTCATGCTCCTAAAGAACGATACAGAGAGAAGAGAAAGGATGAGAGATGTCTTTACAGGCGGAAAAAAAGAAAGGCAGAAAAGCGCGAGTGCGAGAAGATTGAGATGTATGGCGACAGGAATGGCGTCCGAAAATTCTTCGAAAAATAAGACTCCTGGCCGACGGTTTAAAGCCGGGGCCTCTTCCTGCAAGGATGAAAACGGGAATCTAGTGAAAGATATCCAGAGTACACACTTACGTTATGGAGGGAACACTTCTCTAGTCTCTTGAATGGCGAAGATGACAACAATCCCGCTAATAGAGATGATATCCCGGAAACCCCAATTATAGATGACAGCGTTCAAGTTCCGCTGCCCGACTATAATGAAGTCTTGACAGCCATATAACGGCTTAAGAACATTAAAGCCGCGGGAGCCGATGGCTTACCCGCTGAGCTGTTTAAGAACGGAGACGAAGCTCTGTTGCATCTGTTGCATCCTCTGCAAATGCATCCACAATCTCCTGTGCAGGAGATATTCGGAAGAATGCATTCCAAATGTTGGCAACCTCAGTGTACTATGCCTAGGCTTCCCATAATTTTTAAGGTTCAATTCCTGACGCTGGTGAAAAAATATAAAATTGTCTCTTAAAACTCAGAATAAACTAGTAAGGAATGGAGCTTCGGCAGGGTACCGAAGCTAAAATACCCCCCGCGGCCATATTGAAGTATATTCGAAGTCTTTAGCTACGACATACACGATGATATTCAGTTTTATATATTCGGAAGTTTTCCAATTTTGATGACGTCACTTTGTATGGGAGGTAGGCGCGATTTTGATCCAATTTTTGCTATATATCATAGGGATGGTTGATATTATATATCAAAGCCAATGTGCAAAATTTCAAGACATTTCATGAATTTTTTTGGATTTTTAAGAGATTTTACGTTTAAAATAAAGCCACTTTGTATGGGGAGTGGGCGTGGTTTTCATCTGATTTTGCCATATATCATGCAGATGGTTTATATTAAATATCAAAGCTTATGTGCAAAATCTTAAAACATTTCTTTAATTTTTGCAGATTTTGAAGAGATTTTACGTTTAAAATAAAGCCAATTTGTATGGGAGGAAAGCGTGGTTTCCATCCGATTTTTCCAAATGCTTACATGCCAAATTTCAAGGCTTTTCTTTAATTTTTGTGGATTTTAGAGATATTTTACGGTTAATATAAAGTCACTTTGTATGGGAGGTAGATGTGATTGACATCCGATTTGGCCCATTCTCAAACTTGATCTTCCTTTTTTAAAAATAAACTTATATTTTGAATTTCATCGCGATAGCTTTAAAATAGCGGCTGTAATCGTGTTGACAGACGGACAGACAGACGGACACACGGAAATCGACTCAGGAGATGATGCTGATCAAAAATATATATATTTTTCTATACCTGCCACGCCTCCTTCTTGGCGTCACAAACGGAATGACAAAGTTAATAATAATAATATAATTAATTTTTAGTTTTATTATAATTAATAATAATAATAAAAATGATGAAATACCAAAATCAATACATTTATTTTACAAACAAAAAAATTAAATCGTGCAAATATATATATGCTTATGATTAAAAAAAAAAAATAACATGCAGTAACAATAGAGTTCAGCTACTACAGCTATATCGCACTTCCTCAGCATTAACCCATCTTAAGCCACTACCCAGTAATCATTAAAAATATCAATGTTATGGATACCCGTGACCACAAACAATTTAATGTGGGAAAAATTTACCCACCAATAAATGGGTTGGGCTCAGGAACAACACAAGACGTAACAACTAACCATGCGTATACATGCGTATACTATTTACACAACTAATTTTAATCTACTTTTGAGTTGACCTTTTGACAAATTAACATCAAAAACGCTACAATTGTTAACAAAGGAACTCATGCGACTTAAAGGAGCAGTAGCCATATAATTTGTTCTACTAAATGGCAAATAAATTAAGTTGTTAGCGTTTCTACTGCTTCTACGGTTAGTGTTAAAATTTATGTGAGAAAGAAGTTCTGAAGAATCGAATACACCTGTTATGAGCTGGTGTAAATATACGATATCTGCCGATTTCCTTCGATCACCTAAAGACTGCATTTTTAATAGTTTTAAACGATCCTCATAAGGAGGAAGGTCTAATATGTCAGTTCCACTTAAGCCCCTTAGAGCAAACTGAACAAAACGTTTTTGGATTCTTTCTATTCGATCAACATGCACATTGTAACTTGGGGACCAAACTTGACTTGCATACTCTAAGTGAGGACGCACGATTGCATAATACAACGTTGTAGTTGTAATCATGCTATTAAATTCTTTGGCCCAGCGTTTTACAAAACCAAGCATTGAAGATGCTTTTTTACAAATATTATCAATATGAATGTTAAACGACAGCTTAGAATCCATGCATATACCTAGGTCTTTGACGGTGTCTACACGACTCAAGGCAGTATCTTTAATCTTATAATCAAAAATAAAATTATTCCTTTTTCGCGAAAAGGTCATAGTTTGGCATTTATCTGGATTTAAAAACATATTATTTTTAGAACACCAAACTTCAAAGGATTTTAGATCAGACTGGAGTAGATCTGAATTATCTCTAGAATTAATCGTTCTGTATATTTTCATATCATCGGCATAAATAAGCAGATGAGAGTGTTCAATGACGTGAGTTACATCATTGATAGCTAAAATAAACAGAAGAGGACCAAGGTGACTACCCTGAGGAACACCTGATCCAGCAATAAATTCAGAAGACAATGCGCCTCGGAAACGTATTTGATAAGATCGCTCCACCAAATACGATTTAATCCAGTTCACAAAATATTGTGGAAATCCCATTAACTCAAGTTTAAATAAGATTAGATTGTGTGGTAGCTTATCAAATGCCTTACTAAAGTCAGTGTAAACACAATCGACCTGGTTACCAGAATCAATAGAATTTAAGCAGAATGTTGTAAAATCGAGAAGATTAGACACAGTGGATCTGCCATTCACAAAACCATGCTGACGAGTTGTTATGACTTCCCCACAGTGAATTTTCACCCGATCATACACCATCCGCTCAAAAAGTTTTAGAATCGATGAGAGCTTAGCGATAGGCCTATACAGGGTTGTCCATATTCGAAGAGCCCATTTTATTTTTAAATAAATCAAAGAAACCACAATTTTTTGTCTGTTCGTCATGAATATCATTTAATTGGGTTCAAGTAGATTTGCTTACATTATTTCCTGAATATGATATCTCGTAAATGGTCGCCATTGGCTTCTACGACATATTGTGCCCGTTTTGCAGCATTTTCCATGGTTTTCTTCAACATTTCGATGGGAATGGCGGTTATTTCTTGACGGATGTTGGTTTTCAGCTCTTCTAGGGTCTTTGGCTTGTTGACGTAAACCTTTGATTTCAAATAACCCCACAAAAAGAAGTCTGGAGGCTTTAAATCTGGTGATCTTGGCGGCCAATCGAAATCACCATTTTTTGACATCAAACGGCCAGGGAACAATTGCTTCAAAAAATCGATTGTAGTGCGGCTTGTGTGTGGTGGCGCGCCGTCTTGTTGAAACCAGTAATGCCTGATACGCTTTCGACGAACGATTGGCATGAAAAAATTGTTTATCATATCGCGATAACGCTCCTGATTGACAGTAACTCTGTGGCCATTATCATCTTCGAAAAAGAACGGCCCAATGAGCATTTTAGCACAAACACCGCACCAAACAGTGACTTTTGCATCGTGAAGAGGTACCTCTTGAATTTCTTGTGGATTTTCAGTTTCATACAAACGATAAATTGTTTTCTTGGAAGGCGCACTTTTCACTTTATTTATTTTTTTGAAAGCACGTTGAGTTTTCACTATTGACTTGTTTTGTTGAATGTAAATTTCAACAATTTTAGAGCGTTCGCGTGGCGTGTACTATTCTATTGTAAACATTTGCTTGGAATGACGCTTCAAACGCGGTATGTCATTAGTCGATTTGGCAACACTGCGGAAAGTTACAGTGTTGCCAGATGGGCGCTTCGAATATTGACAACCCTGTAGTTACTGACATCGTTCCTGCAACCCTTTTTAAAAATAGGACTTATAAATGATTTTTTCCAAAAAAGTGGAAAATAACTTTCGTTAATAGATTTATTGAATAATAAAGAAAGTGGTTGACTCAAAACGGAACCGCATTGTGTTAACACTGCGGCAGGAACACCGTCAGGTCCAGCACCAAACTCCTCATCGATCGATCTAATATACATTAAAATATCCTCTGGAGTGAAGGATATATGTTCCAAAGATACTCTGGGTTCGGAATTCATATATTCAAAGTACTCTCCATCAGGAGTAAAAGAATCTGAACAGAATGATTCTTTAAAAAGATTGGCGAATAGGCCACAAATTTTGACGGGATTGTCAGTAAATCCCTCAGGAGTTCTAAATGAAGAAGGAAATCCATCAGATTTCTTCTTTGTGTTTACGAATCCCCAAAATTTCTTTGGATCTGTCAATATTCACAGCGTAACATTATCTAAATATTCGTGATATAATGTAGCTTAGCGATTTTCAAATTCCAGAAACAAACGTTTGTAAGTTTCTAGGTCGTTTGAGCCTAAGCTACAGACGTATTTCTTCCATGCCCTATTCCTGTTGTTGCGAAGAGTCTTTAAATCCTTTGTGTACCACGGGTACGCAGAATTCCTCGCAAATTTGAGACTATAAGGTACGGATTGAGAAAACACAGCAAAGAGTTCCATATAAAAAAATTGTATGGAGTCATCAATGCAATTTCCATTTATATATTCTAAAATTGCATTAAGTTCACCATGAAGCAACTGATTCAAATTCAAAAAGTCAGCTTTTTTAAAATTGAATTCATAAAGCTTATCTGCTGAATTAGAATTTACTATATTTGCTCTGTCGGATTTGTACCAAATACTCAATGGTGGATGATATTCATCAACAGTAGTTAGAGCATGAAAGGCCCTCTTAACAACAACATTGTTACTGTCTGTAGTTAAGACCAGGTCAAGAAGTCTTTCAAGACTATTATAAATACAACTCACTTGTTGTAAGTCTGAACATATATTATTAACAAATATATGTTCTTGGCGGGTCTTCGAATTAGATGCACAATAGTACGTATCATCGTCAGAAGAATGACATTTTAAATCAGGTAGATTAAAATCGCCCAATAATAAAATGTCGTCATTAAGGTCAAGTAAATCAATTATGTAATCTATGCGCTCCGCAAGGCTTGCATAGACCTCTACACTACTCTTAGGAGGAACATACGCATTAATAACATATACATTAGAGTTACAATGTATAACTTTAAGATGTGAGAACTTACCTACTTTTAAATTCACAGAATTTTCTAGGAACAAAAATAAATTTCACGAAAATGCTGTGCAAGCGCTCCAGTCGCTGAATCAGTTGTTTATGATCAGCTGATTCAACAAATAACGGCACAAAATAAAACAGAGATTTTCGAAAAATCATTAAACATTGAAACTAGGTTGCTGTACAACCACTAAAAACACTATAAACACTATACAAACACAGCTAATTTTAATTCAAACTAATAACAAAAGTCGTCAGATTTCAAAGGGTAAATTTCATTATTATTTTTTAAATGCCTGACAAAATACGATGCCGGACAAAATTCCTGACAAGATGTCTAATGCCTGACTATCAGGCCTAATTCCTGACGTATGGCAAGCCTAACTATGCCCAATCCACAAGAAAGGATCCCACCATTTGTGCCAATTACCGTGGCATAAAAAAAAAACGAAATGGCCATTTCAGCCCTTGAAAGGACTTTGACCGAGCTTCTAATGATCAATTGTGTTGTGTGTGATGTCAAATGTTTGCACACAAACGATCGAGAACTGGACCTACATGTTTTACGCCGACTCCGAACGGCTTATGTTCTCAAGAAGCTTTTCATGGCAGTTTTTACTCTCTGAGGCTTGCCATTATCTGCAGAGAGGTGACGGCCGAACAGAAAAATTAATTCAATTGAAAAAACTTTCTGTGACGGATGGAGGATTCGAACCTGGGTTCTCTGGTACAAATATCGCCACAAATTACCGTGGGATAAGCCTCCTAAATATCGCATATAAGGTCTTGACGAGAGTATTATGTGAAAGGCTGAAGCCCATCGTAAGCCAACTGATTGGGCCTTACCAGTGTGGTTTCAAACCTGGAAAATCTACCACCGACCAGATATTCACGTTAAATCAATTCTTGGAAAAGATCCTAGAGAAACAAATAGAAACCCACCATCTTTGTGTCGATTACAAAGCCACCTTCGACAGCCCAATAAGGAATCCCCTATACTCCACCATGTCTGAATTTGGTATACCTACAAAATTAATTCGTCTATGCAGGATGGCACTGAGCAACACCATCAGTGCAGCTAAAATCAGGAAGGACCTCTCCATCCCCCTATTTGTTACCAAATGAGGTTTCAGACAAGGTGATTCCTTATCGTGCGACTTTTTTAATCTAATTATGGAGAAGATCATTCGAGTTGCGGATCTGACGCTATCGTATCCTGATGACATTGATATTATTGGCCATAACACACGCGAAACAGTGCAGCATTCTCCAAATTAGAAAAAGAGTCGAGTCGCATGAGTCTTGCAGTAAACGCAGATAAGACGAAATATCTGGTGTCAAAAAAAAACAATAGACCACCCACTTCACTGTTGACAACACCTCAGTCGAGGTTGTGAAGGACTTCGTCTACCTGGGATCCAGCACTAGCTCCATCAACAACATCAACATTGAGATAAAACGAAGGATGACTATTGCCAACAGGTGTTACTTTGGGCTCAGTAGGCAATTGAGAAGCAGAGCCCTCCCTCGATTAACAAAGGTCACGCTATATAAGTCACTAATCATGCCCATCCTGTTATATGCAGCACAAACCTGTACGTTGAGCAGCTCTGATGGAAAAACTTTAAAAGCTTTCGCGAGATAGATCCTTCGTAAGAACTACGGACCAATCTGTGTCAATTGCGAGTACCGAATACGAGCTGTATGAGCTATACGTCGACATCGACATAGTAAAGCGCATAAAAATCGAGCGGCTTCACTGGCTAGGTCATGTTGAGCGGATGGAAGACGACGCTTCAGTGAAGAAAATATTCGATTCGGTACTCTGTGGCGGTCAACGCAGAAGAGGACGACCGCATCTCTGTTGGAAAAACTTGGAGCTTCCAACTGATGCCAGCAAGCGCAAAACAGAAATGTCTGACGCAAATTCTCACAACAGGTCAAAACCGACTTACAGTAGTAAGTGCCACCTAAGTAAGTAATATTGAAGCGTTGTATACAAAAATGCATGTTTTTAAGGGTAGAATCAGAAATCAGCGTGTCCTGGGAACTTTTCAAAGAACATTGAAAGCATGAAACGGTCTTTTATACATATATGAATTTTTTTTTTTTATATCAAACAAAATTGAAAATGAACTGAACTATTTGTAAAAATTAGGTAATGAAATTAAAATAAAAAATATTTCTTAAGATATTTAGGTACAAGAACTAGACCTTTTAACCAACCTTTTTAACCCATTTTCTATCGGGGTCCTTTTTCCAGAAAATGTGTCAAACTTCTAAATATCATCAATCGGGGTCTAAAAATAACTTGCAAATGCTCAGATTGCTAATTGAATTGAAATCTTTTCCGTTACGAGAAAAATTGTGGTGGTCGTTTTTCCGACCACGTTTTCAGCTTATGGTAAAACTAAACTAAATTAAAATTTAATCAAAAATATCATGTTGATGATGACATGGTTTTGCAAAGTGGAATACTTTGCTTTTTAAGGGACGCTGAAGTCCGAATTTATTCTAACAGCTACTCTGTTCAGTCCGGTGGTTAAAACATGTTGTTTTAATCGTGGTTCTTTATTCGTAAAAGCTTTTTGAGAAGGATTCCAAATTTTTACAAAACAAAAAAACTTTTCGCTCCATTGTTTTTTCTTGGTTTGTATGTCTTGAGTTGAATTAAAGAAATTAATCAAAAATAAAGTGATGAAAAAATGCTGAAAAAATAAGTCAAAAAGTTAAAAACCTGAAAAAATGCTGAAAATAGTTAAAAAACGCCGGGAAATCTGAAGAAAAGTTAAAAGATATTCATCCCGATGTTAAAAGTAAAAAAGCACCTAAGCCTATATGTGAAAACACGAGGGCTTCCTTGAAAACATTTTATCTCTTACCGCCAAGTAACCTCATCAGAAGGATTTTTTCATTTTAGTTTTCTTTCACAACCTCTTAAAACTGAATTCGAAAAAAGTTAACTCTAATCAAAAAGTTAAGAAAAAACTCATAAACGGCATAATTTTTAAGAATATCGGTGAAGAACCGAAAACTGAAATTGAAAACGAATGCGAGTAAATTCACAAAAAAATATGCCAATCTAATCAAAACTCTCAGCTAGTCAGAGTTAATAGGTGCATTTTAGTGGAAAAGGAATTCATTTGTGAGTACCTGTAAATGTTTTAGCTGTAGGCTTTCATCGATTGTAGGTGTGATGACGAAAACTATGAACACCCCATAGAAGTTGTTTGCATTCCGCACAAGATTGTGGATGAAATGAGTTAAGAAGAAATACTTGATGTGGACGAAATGTCATTTGACCAGAAAAACGATCTTTTATCCGTCAAAAAGCCGGGCAGTTTTGAAACTGAACCAAAGTCTGCTGTGGACGCTGACCTGCGACAAAGAAAAAGAAGAAAGATGATCCAACAACGAGCATTGAGAGCAGTTCAATTCCCAAGACCCACATACCATTTAGTGAATTTGGGATGCCGAAATGGCGCAAACCGGTCAATATTCGAATACCAGAGACTGACTTAGAGGTTAGTTTGAAAAAGAGGAACAGGTTATTGCAAAAATAGGTAAAATCATCACTGAAGTACGTATATATTTCATTTTTCAATACGTTGGCCTCACCAGCTAATGATGAAATGACTTAAATATTTAAAATTTTGTTTTAATTAATTGCATTTGCAATTAATTTATTGCATAGCTATGTAAATAAACGCTTCACTGATTGAATTTTAATACTTTACATGATTTTTGGGAAAATCATACTTTTGATCATCTTTTCCTCAATTTTGTGCATATGCAATATGCACAAAATTTGCAATAAGCACTAAATCAATTACCTTATCGAAAAATGTAGAAATTTTTTAGTGTCTTGTCGTCATTACATTTGCATTATATATTTTTCTAAAAAATGTTCTCATACAGCTGAAAAAGGTCTAAAAATCATGATTTTTTCCCAGCTCTTAACGAAAATTTAGAAAGTAAAGGGTTCGCCATCTAACGTTTTTTTTTCAACTACTGATTATTTCGTGAATGGTAACACTTAGCACATGTCTGATTTGACAGATAATTAGTTTTATCCTTCCGCTGAACGAATATGGTCGTGTATACGCTTGAACAACGCTGGGAAATATTGCTTGCGATCGACTTACAGAAGATGCCGATTTTGTCAAAAAAATCATCTTTTCAGAAGAAGCTCATTTTGATCCGCCAAGGATATGTAAACAAGCAAAATTGTCGCATTTGGGGCACAGAAAACCCGCACGCATACATTGAAAAGCCGATGCACCCAAAACGAGTCACTGTTTGGTGCGGATTTTGGTGCAGAGGCATAATTGGGCGATTTTTCTTTGAAAATGAGCAAGGAGTGGCCGTTACAGTCAATGGCCATCGTTATTGGGCCATGTTGATCGAATTTTTGTTCACAAAAATTGAAGAGGAGGATATTGGCAACATTTGGTTTCAACAGGACGGCGCTACGTGCCACACAGCCGAAGCTACACTCGATGTTTTGCGCCCTGTTTTTGAAGATCGCATTATCAGCCGCAGAGCTGATGTCATTTGGCCACTCCGAAGCTGCGATTTGACACCGTTGGACTATTATTTGTGGGGTTGCCCTCAAAGATAAGTGTTACGCCGACAAGCCAGAAACAATTGACGCTTTAAAGGACAATATTCGTGAAGCCATTGGTGAAATACAGCTGCACACAATCGATAATGTGCTTAAAAATTGGACCGATCGTGTAGGCTACTGCATGGGCAGCCGAGGCAGCCATTTGAATGAAACTATTTTCCATTATTAACCGGAAGGATTGTACATTCAAATAAAAAAAGAAATTTGAGAAAATATTCAGTAGTTTTTTTTTTTTGCATTTTCAAAAAAAAAGAAGTTATTTGGCGGACCCTTTACTACATTCAAACTTTATTTTAAAAAAAAAACGAATCAAATTCCATGTATAGAAACGGAGATATGAAAGTAAGTATGAAGGATCATTTCACTGGTCGGATAACGACCAGCGCTAGAAAATGGGTTAAAACACCCATTTTTTTCCATCTTTCAATCAGCACAAATTCATTATAACTGCGTAATTTTTAAAGATTTTCTCTTTCCTCTATAGGTACCATTTCTTTCGACGGCTTACTTATTCAAACTTTGAAGGCAGCATAACACATTCAGTAGGTTCCCCGGAGTACACACGATTATGGGGGGGGTTGTAACTTATAAAAACGAAATAATATAGAACCCTGTTACCAGGACATAATTTGTCAATAAATTTTATAACTCAATTGGGCTATTCACAGTTTAAATGTTTGCCGTTTAAAGTGTTTGCCGTATTCAATGATTTTGCAACCCTGTTAAATATTCTGTAGATAGGTCATAAAAATACGGACACACGTCCAACGGCTACTTTTATTTACGCGTGTTTGCGTATTTGCGTTTGCATGCAAAACAACAACAAAGAAAAATACGCTTACGTAAGTTGGCGTAAAAATAACAAATCGTAAATTAAACAGTTATGCGCGTAATGCGCGTTAAAAATATTTTTCGAAAAAAATAAATTCAATAAAACAAAATTGCCTACTAAACGCGAGGTTATTGAATATTTATTGTTTTTGAAACAATATTCAATTGTCATTCAATTGTCCCCAAAAACCGTAAACTAAATAAGTATATATCAATAGTTGAAAAAGTTCTTCAAGAATTGTGGCAGCGTGCAAGCATTCAGATAGTGGCAAAAACGATGGTTCGGAGGTACATAAAGGGTGATTTTTTAAGAGCTTGATAACTTTTTTTTTAAAAAAAACGCATAAAATTTGCAAAATCTCATCGGTTCTTTATTTGAAACGTTAGATTGGTCCATGACATTTACTTTTTGAAGATAATTTCATTTAAATGTTGACCGCGGCTGCGTCTTAGGTGGTCCATTCGGAAAGTCCAATTTTGGGCAACTTTTTCGAGCATTTCGGCCGGAATAGCCCGAATTTCTTCGGAAATGTTGTCTTCCAAAGCTGGAATAGTTGCTGGCTTATTTCTGTAGACTTTAGACTTGACGTAGCCCCACAAAAAATAGTCTAAAGGCGTCAAATCGCATGATCTTGGTGGCCAACTTACCGGTCCATTTCTTGAGATTAATTGTTCTCCGAAGTTTTTCCTCAAAATGGCCATAGAATCGCGAGCTGTGTGGCATGTAGCGCCATCTTGTTGAAACCACATGTCAACCAAGTTCAGTTCTTCCATTTTTGGCAACAAAAAGTTGGCCATTTTGAGGGAAAACTTCGGAGAACAATTAATCTCAAGAAATGGACCGGTAAGTTGGCCACCAAGATCATGCGATTTGACGCCTTTAGACTATTTTTTGTGGGGCTACGTCAAGTCTAAAGTCTACAGAAATAAGCCAGCAACTATTCCAGCTTTGGAAGACAACATTTCCGAAGAAATTCGGGCTATTCCGGCCGAAATGCTCGAAAAAGTTGCCCAAAATTGGACTTTCCGAATGGACCACCTAAGACGCAGCCGCGGTCAACATTTAAATGAAATTATCTTCAAAAAGTAAATGTCATGGACCAATCTAACGTTTCAAATAAAGAACCGATGAGATTTTGCAAATTTTATGCGTTTTTTTTAAAAAAAAAGTTATCAAGCTCTTAAAAAATCACCCTTTAAAATATAAAAAAATATTTCTTATATGTAAATGGATAGAGAATTGTTCCAAATAATTGAAAGGTATAATTAAAAAAAAAACGAAATGGCCAATTCAGCTCTTGAAAGGACTTTGTCCGAGCTTCTTATGATCAATTGTGTTGTGTGTGATGTGAAATGTTTGCACACAAATGATCGAGAACTGGACCTACATGTTTTACGCCGACTCCGAACGGCTTATGTTCTCAAGAAGCTTTTCATGGCAGTTTTTACTCTCTGAGGTTTGCCATTGTCTGCAGAGAGGTGACAGCCGAACAGAAAAGTTAATTCAATTGAAAAAACTTTCTGTGTCGGATGGAGGATTCGAACCTGGGTTCTATGGCGTAAGAGTCACACACTTTACCCACTACGCCACGGCCGCCACAGGTATAATATGTGTTTAAGGTATAATAAACGTTTTAATTTTTCAAAAATTTTTTTTGTTTGTTTTCTCTATAGTGGTCTCTATAGTTTCTAGAATATACATAAGGTGCTTATCAAAGCTATACGACACACATGGTCTGTTTCCGCACTCACTTCAAGTAACTTGAAGTTACTCGAAGGCGTTTCTTAACACATTTCTTCCAACACGAGAGAGAAGAAGAACAAGCAAAATGTCACTCTCAATTACTCGAACTTGAAAATTTTCTTCGAGCACGAATCTCGAGCTTCAAACAGCTGATTTTTAAAGTGAAAAAATTTAATTTTTATGCAGCGTGGTGAAAAAAATGCATGCATTTGTTTAGCAAATCAATAAAAATGACGTAAAATATGCAAAATGATCGGAAATAGAAGTGTTGATCATTTAAATATACTGCTACCAGATGCATCCAGCTTATCTGAAAGTATTTTATTTTTCCATTTTTTAAATATACCGACCAGCCAATTCAATTTTTATGTAATTTCAATTATCAGATGTTGTGCTTGAAACGTACTTGAAGTCGTTTCCGTACTTTTTGACAAATTTTCTCATTTTGACAGATAGTCAAATTACTCTCCATTACTCGAACTTTACTCGAAGTTTACTTGAAGTGAGTACGGAAACAGACCTACAGTGTAATAATTGCGGCCAAAACTAACTTGTGCTTTTTTTTTAATATTATGACTTTTAAAAGCCAGTTGCGCACACGGGCACGACGCATCAAAATGAGCCAGCGAGTTACTGGAGCTGGCTTTAAGCACTTTCGGTTTGGCAGCAGTTGAAGGTGCAACAAGCACGGGAAGTTTTGGCCTGTCTCCGCCGCAGCAAGGTATCCCACTTGAATGCGCGTTGAATAGTCCTGGCGGGTCGCTGCCAAGTTCTTAAGGTTCGTTGCACCTTTAACTTTTACAATTAGCTGTGCCACAGACCGCAAAGCTCGAGAGATTGAAGACTGGCTCATTGGCAAATTACAGTTGCTTCCAACGCATTTCTGGTACGATCCGTGGCCAAAAAAGTAAAGCGTTGCCAAAACACGTATTGTTAAAGGCAATGATGTCCATTAAATGTCATGAGGCTGCAGATCTGCTATTAGTTAACGACTTCGAACTCGAGCCAAGCGAAAATTCTTAGTGAATTCTTCTTCCGACAGGGTAGAAAAGGATCACTACCTTGCCGCAATCTGCGTAATTCACATCTACGCCTGCTTTTTCTTCATCCTCTATATTTTTTAAAAATATAGAATCTAATGCTTTTGATGGTATTTCTTTTTAAAGAAATCGTTCAGTTAGATCAGATATAAAATTAGTTTGAAAAATATAATTTTTCTAAAAATTATTAAAAAATCTAAAAATTTCAGCAGTGAAGAGGAAAAAAACTATTTTTTTGATTTTGCTTAAGCTTTCAAAAAGTGATATTTTATTTATTAAAAACTGCTGAAAAAAGGAGAGAGGTGCGATTTTGCGTTTTTGTCTAAAATTAAAATTTGTAAATTGAGTCATTTATACATACTTTGTGAGTCTGCTGTGGGATAAATTTTAAAAAGAAATGAATCATGTTTGATAGTTTTAAAAATGTCTGGATAATAATATTTTCAATATGAATTTAATTATTTATTTAAATCCAGTCTTTATTTCAAAAGTTATTCAACATTAAACATTGCGTTTTTAGTGATGTTAAATTTACTGAAATAAAAAAACCGGAAATTATTTTCCAACTTTGAGGTTGAATAGCTCCAAAAACCATTTTTATTTTTTTTTTACATTTTTTATGTTATTTAACAACTAATTTAAAAAATATGTTGAAAAGATAGAGGCGCGATTTTGCGTTGTTTTCTTTTTACGTCATTTTTCGTAAAGGGTCTTTTTGGGTAGTTTTTGGTAAATTTTACATAGAAAATCAAGTTATTTCATTTTGGAAAAAAAATTTTCCGTAAGCGTAGAATTATCGGAAAGAGTTGAGATAATTACATGAAACTTAGTACACATGTTCATTTAGTCGCCTCACAAAAAAAGTTGTCCGGGTCATCCCCTAAAAATAAACTTTGGTATATTTTATGATGATTCATCAAATATTTTGGCTCTAACGATAGCCGGCAGCTAGCTCGAATGGTTCGAGAAAACCTCTAAAAATCGCGTTATGTAGTGATAATTTTTTTGCCATAATTGTACAAAAAATTCTCACAAATAGTGTAAGTCAAAGAATTACAGAGTTCTGCATCAAAAATTTTGGGAAATTTGCCCTAACACAAAAGATATTTAGTTTTTTGCAGTGATTATTTATATTTTTTTGTTTTTTTTTTTTAATTTTAAATTTTAAAGTGCTGACTGCTGCTTTTCATTTCTGCCACTTATTTACTAATTTTAGCACACATTTTAAAAGAAGTCACTCATGACTTTTTTGTGACTTTCGAGTTTGACATAGAGTCATATTGTATTATATAACTGTGAGTTTTTGAATAGAAAAAATATTATTAAAGAAGAAAATGCAGTTCGTTTCACGCGAGTTAAAAACAAATCAACTACCGACCAAAATCGATGTGATACAGCATTTATTATTTTTGCGTGAAAAAAAAAATAATAATAAATTTGCTTTCGGTCTATCCAAATTTTATCAAATTACACTCAATGATGTTATTAGTATGTGGAGAAGAGCAAATATCCCAGTGGTATCAAAAACATCAGTTCGCAGAAAACTACAAAATATAACGGATCTCTATTGTGATAACATAAAAAACCCGTCACATTACAAATGTGCTCTAAAAGTAAGAGTGCCTTGTAGTTGCCTAGGTGAACATCAAATGCAATTACACGTTTGGAAATAAAACGTGAAATTTTAAAAAATCACTGCAAAAAACTAAATATCTTTGCATTAGGGCATATTTCCCTAAATTTTTAATGCAGAACTCTGTAATTTTTTGATTTACACTATTTGTGATAATTTTTTGTACTAAAAATATCATAGCTTAAAAATTATCCATATAAAACGCGATTTTTAGAGGTTTTTTCGAACCATTCTAGCTAGCTGACGGCTATCGTTAAAACCGAAATATTTGGTGAATCATCATGACATAAATCAACGTTTATTTTGAGGGGGTGACCCGGAAAACTTTTTTTTTCTCCATAGAGTGTGAGGCGCCTTAATATTCATATGCACCCAAATTCCTAGACAAATGATAATTTTTTAAAACCGTTAAAATAGTAAATCAAACGAACACGCCCACCTCCCATACAACTCACAACAGTGTAAATACTATAAAATGGCATATGATTGAGGCACATATATAAGATTTGGTCTGTGTGAAAGTTGCTTCGAAACTGCGAAATATGCAAAAAAATAGGCGTGTCCGCCCACAAATACGACCACTTCCAATACAACCCTCAACGTTTAAAGCTATTAAAAGTGTTAATATACGTAGTATATGAGTTACAGAGAGAACATTTTAAATGAGAGTATATATGATCGAATCAAGTTTTGTACCAAAAAAATTCGCTCACTTAAAACATGCGTAAAATTGGAACCATTAATTTCCAAGTTGGTCTAACCCGTACTTATTTATCCAACATTAAGCCCCATTAAATATTAATATTACAAACTTTTTGAATGCACACCTTTTTAAAAAATTGTACTGCATAGTTGTAGGACGCGAATTATTTGCAAATATGGTTTTGATGGTAGTTCCGGTCATAATGTTTACAAATAAAAATTTTCCGATTGCAATGGTTCCTCTGAAAATGACTAATATTGATAGCCAGAGAGAAGTATGGCTCAACAAAACCCCATCATGTGTGTTATTTTGGAGACCTATTAAACTTATTTTTATGCAAGAAAAACCTCCATTAATTCATAATGTAGAAATAGATTTAATGGAGCAAATAGAAAAACTTCTTTAAATTAAAACAAAAGTTATTGATTTTAACGTTGAAATTAATTTTAAATTGTATTTAACAATGGTTGATGGTGCAGTTACAAGCGTTTTGGCACATAATCGGGCATCAATGAATTGTTATCTATGTGGAGCGACTCCATCTGTAATGAATTCTTTTCATTGCATGCAAAGAACTATAGACGAAAGACATCTACAATATGGATTATCTACATTGTATACTTGGATTAAAACTTTTGAATACCTAACTCATATTGCATACAGAATGCCTGTCAAATGCTGGCAAGTACGCGACGAAGAAAACAAACGAATTTTTTTAGAGCAAAAAATAAAAATGCAAAAAGGGTTTAGAGATAAAATGGGTCTTTTTATTCATAAAGTAAAAACAGGATATGACACTTCAAACGATGGGAATACTGCCAGAAGGTTTTTTTTCAAATATTGAAATGGTGTATGAAATAGCAAACATAAATATTTGTTTACTAAAAAATTTCAGTTTGATTCTGAGAACACTGTCAAGCTGCAAAAAAATAAATACTACAAGGTTCAGTACACTATTAAGGGATACTTTTAAAATATATGTGGATAATATCCCTGGTATAATATGTCAATAACTGTCCCAAAATATTGATTCATGGATGTGAAATAATTAAAAATCTTAATTTACCAATTGGAATTTTATCTGAAGATGCATTAGAATATAGTCTTAAGGAATCTAGGAAATATCGAATAGGTCACACTAGGAGAAATTCAAGGGAAAATTGCAATCGAGATCTTATGGCTGCATTACTGATAAATTCGGATCCTCTCATTTCTTCGAACAGACATATTGCCAAAACAAAAGGAAATGATTATAATGATTTATTGCCATATATTATAGAAGAAAGTACAGATGCCGATGTTCATAATAACTTCATTTCTGATATAAATTTTGAAGATTTCGTTTCAAGTGACACTTCGGATGAAACAGATTGACTACAGAAATTTTTATAAATAATTTTTTCTAGTTGTAATTTAACTTTCATTTTTATTTTCGTTTTTATATATAAAATATATGAATATATTAGTGGTATTCAATGAACGACGTATTTGTGATGTAAGCTGCGTATGTGTGGTAAGTTGTATGAACTTACGGCACATACGCTATTAACACCACAAATACGGCGTTAATTGAATACCACTATTATTTTTTTTAAAAATTTTTTTAATAAATGATCTCAAATTTCTTTTTTGTGTTGAAAATTTGGTATTTTACAACAAATAGTCTGCGGTGCTTGTGTAGCTCTTCGTGTTTGTGTAGCCCTCAAACCCGAGTTACAGATTTATCTCCGTCTAACTAGGCCATTCGAAACACTGTGCAACGCTCAGTGCGGCACCTTCGCACTTTAGTTGATATATCTCCAAACCGAATGCAGATCAGGGATGATATTTGCTTAACTGTAAAAGGGCCAACATTCATATAAAAATAGGGCCAATTTGACATTACTAGGGCTTTTAGATTTAAAAAGTGGTAACTCAATATTGAAGACTTTTAATATGGATAAACGGCCATGGTCACACAAATAACACGCTTTTTAATAATCTTACCAAAACCAGTTTATTTCGCAATTTGTATAAAAAGGTTAGTTTTTGTTATGAAAAAAAATTCATTTCCAATAAAGAGTTTTGGAAAATCAAAATATATTGGACTTTTTCTTGTGTTTTATTTCGGTTCAGCTGTTTTACAGACCTTTTCTACCAGCTTAACAAAGCTCACCACATTAACAAAATAGTTAATATTAACAAGTTGTTAATGTTCCGTATTCTGTCGTAAAAGCTCTTTTCTTTACAATTTTGTTAAATACAAAAAGTATCTTAACAACGACAACATAATCTCAACATTTATGTGTTTAGCTAGAGAATTGTTGTGCAAATTATAAAAAGAATATAAACTATAATATAATATTGAATTAAAATAAATAAGACTGTGAAAAATTGAAGAATTTTTACGTATTTTAAGTTTTGATAATGAAGAAGATCAACGAAAGGAAAAAATTAAACGACGGCGCTATTTAAAACGTCTTCGAAATGAAAATGATTCATTCATTCTATCTCTTTATCTATTTTTTTATATTTCTATCCAACTCTAAATACAATTAAATACCGAAATGAAAAACCCAAATATAATAATATACATATGCCAGCCAAAAGTTGAGGGTGCTGCCTGCAAACATTGTATATAAAATAGGAGCTGCTCCTGCGTGGCTCACTCAAACTTTGTTTGGATATTAAAAAAATTCAAATTTGTGTTTTAAATAAAAAAAAAATTTTGAGATTACTTAATTCTCTGCATTTTCATTTTGCTAGCTGATATAATAAACAATAAAATTTCATCGAAAAAACAGCTGGCGATTGAATGCTGTGAGTTTCACATTCTCGCGTGGTGAACTTTTAGAGCTTTTTAGAGCTTTCAAATCGTAAATGATTTTTAATTGACTTCAAAAAGGAGGAGGTTCTCAAGTTTGTCGATTTCTGTTTTTTTTTTTTTAAATGTGTGTACATCGATAACTCCTAAACCATATGCCTGATTGCCATAATTTTTGGTGAACAGATAGATATCATAAGCACGGAGGTGCCCGTAAAGGCGGTATTTGAGAACTGGGCGTGGCAATACTAAATGCTACTGTATCTCGAATAATATTGGCACTAGGGTACTGCAATTTAGTGTAGGGGTAGGCACAATTATTACAAATTACCGTCAAGAAAATGGGCGTTATTCGACAAATGGGCGTGGCAATATTAGAAAAACAGTGTATCTTGAATAATTTTGAGACTATAGTACTGCAATTTAGTATAGGGGTAGGCATTATGATTACAAATTATATTCAATAAAGTGGGCGTTATTCGACAAATGAGCGTGGAAATATTAGAAAAACACAGTATCCCGAATAATATTGATACTAGTGCACTGCCATTCAGTGTAGGGGTAGACACAGTTAATACAAATTACGGTCAATAAAATGGGCGTTATTTGACAAATGGGCGTGGTAATATTTGAAAAAGATTGTATCTCGAATAATATTGATACTATGGTACTGCAATTTGGTATAAGGGTAGGCATTATTAGTACAAATTACGGTCAAGAAAGTGGGTGGTATTCGACTACTGGGAGTGACAATATTAGAAAAACAGTGTACCTCGAATAATATTGACACTAGGGCACTGAGTTTTATTGTAGTACAGGGGTAGGCAGAATTATTAAAAATTACGGTCAATAAAGTAGGCGCTGTTCGACAAATGCGCGTGGAAATACTAAATAAACAATATCTCAGTCATTTAGTGGAAATACTAAATAAACAAGAGCTTTGAAGTTGGCGCTTCTGATTAAAAGTCTGATTATATTAGCTCCGATATTTATTATCATAAATATATTAATTTCTTTATGAATACAAAAGCTTTAGAGTTGGCGCTTCTGATTAAAAGTCTGATTATATTATCTCCGACCTTAAAAGCTTTTGTATTCATAAGGAAATTAATATATTTATGATAATAAAATATATTAGAAAAAAATAAAATAATAAGTTTTCCAATTTAATAATACGTTTAAATAAATTATCAAAAATGACCAAGAAATTAAAAGGAAAAGTTATTTTAAAATTATGTTTTACTTTGTAGTGTATTATGTATTATGTTTTATTGTTTTTGTTTTTGTAGTTTTTTTTTTTAAAGTTTTTTAGAATATGAACATTTACATTACATAACAATAATATTAACAAGAGCTTCTTAACAATTGCTTGTTAAGTTAACAAGCAGAATAGAGCTGTTAGCCTAAGTATGGAAGTACTTGGATTATCAAAAAAATGTCACACTTTTATTTAAATGATTAAATGAAATCGCTTCCATTTTGAATCAAAAATTTTGAGTGAAAGTGATATAGTTTAAGGTAATTCTATCAAATAGTGTTTATTAATGCTTTATTCGTAAAAGTCATTAATTTGATAAGTCAATCCTAATTTTGATAAGTACAAACAAACATTGCAAAACATTTCCACAAAAAACCACAAACCGGATATATTCATTTTGAAGTAGTCGTAGAATGTCAGAACTGACTAAGCAATTTAATGTAGACTCTCCATTAAGACTTGTAAGAAGTCTAACTAATGAAGCGGGACAAAATGGAACAGAAGAAAATCCACTCCTGTCAAATAAATATATTGAGACATGGCTGAACATAACAAAAAATATTTTCATAAATGATTAACAATTTAAGAATATAGAATTGTGCAACAAGAAAATTAAGTACAATCACATGGGGTACGATGACAAAACAATTTTCCATTGCATATAATTCCAAGAAATAAATTTAAAATACGCCACCAAAACTTTTGATCAGGGTGTAGAGAGATGTTACAGGCCTCATTTTCGTTGCCTGGATTTTGACCACAGAATGATCATAGATGGATCAGAATCAATGATAAAATGGATTTATTTGTATATTAAGGCGTGGTCAAAAATACGATGGAGCCTTTAGAGTTCGCTCTTTTCGTCTAAACTAAACTTGTTGTTAAAATTACTTAAAATTATGTTATTTATGGCACCATGACTGTATATAACAGAACTTGTTTTACTGAGAACAATTTAAAAGGCGGTAGGAAATATTACATTTAAATAAAATACACACAAAAAAATTCAAAATAAGAAATAAAATAAAAACATTTGCACATTTTTTATCGAAATTTCGCTCTGCACAATAAATCACCTACTTTTTTGGAAGCTATTTCCCTTTTTTTTTTAAGTGATAATTCACATTGACTACTAGTGAAATGGTAATTCTAACTCTTTTTTATTATCATACGATTATAAAAATTCAAATAACTGAAATCGGTCGTAGGCGATCCGTCACCCCTCCGCACAGTGGTTTGGCCCCATACAAAATATGTCAATAAATAGAAAAACTAGTCGTAGAGTAATAAAGTTATTCATGTGAGTTAGATTTAAAAATATAAAAAATTAAAACAACAAAAAAAAAATTAAAGCACATCCTCAACTACGCCCACCTTCCATACAATAAGAAAACTTAAAATGCCATATTTTCCTTCATACTGGTCCGATTTCAAAAAAACTCGGTATTACTTACTTACTTAGGTGGTCGTAACAACCCGTGTCCGGGTTTCAGCTGACCTCATCAGCTCTCGCCAGGCGCCTCTGCTTTGCGCGCGCCTTCTCCAATCGGATACACCAAGTGCGGTTAGGGCTTCCTCAGCCTGGTCCATCCATCGGAGGCATGGTCTCTCTCGTCGTCGTTGACCAGCGACCCTCGCCTCGAGCACCTTTTTCGCTGGAGCTTCGTCGTTCATACGATGGACATGACCCAGTCAGCGTAGTCGCTGCACAGTTATACGCCGAACTACGTCAATGTCATCGTAGAGCTCATACAGCTCGTGGTTCATTCGGATGCGATAGTCATCGCCGACTCGAACAGGACCGAAGATTTTGCGAAGAACTTTTCTCTCGAACACCCCCAGAGCGGCTGCGTCAGTTTGCGAAACTACCCATGCCTCAGCGCCATAAAGCAGCACAGGTAGAACGAGCGTCTTGTAGAGTGTTAGTTTTGTCGATCGAGAGAGGGCTCTGGAACTTATTTGCTTACTGAGCCCGTAGTAGCACCTATTAGCAATTATTGTTCTTCGCTTTATCTCCAGGCTGATTTCGTTTTTGGTATTAATGGCCGTGCCAAGGTAAACGAACTCCTTGACTACTTCAAAGTTATAGCTGCCGGATGAAACGTGGGAGTCTAAACGCCGAGCTCCCTTGTTTGTAGACAACAGATATTTTGTTTTGCCCTCATTTATCGTCAAACCCACTTTGGCTGATTCCTTTTCGATAGCGGCGAAAGCAGCGGTAACATCTCTCTTGGTTCTGCCGACAATATCAATATCATCAGCGTACGCAAGGAGCTGGACGCCTTTGTAGAAAATGGTGCCATTACGATGCCCACCGGCCTTTCGTACGATCCCCTCCATGATGATGTTAAAGAGATCGCAAGACAGTGGATCGCCTTGCCTGAAACCTCTTTCGGTATTGAAGGTTTCGGAGAGGTCATTTCCTACCTTGACGGAGCTGCGTGTGTTGCTCAACGTCATTCTGCAAAGTCTACTCAACTTTGCAGGTATACCGAACTCAGACATTGTTGCGTATAGGCAATCCCTTCTCGGGCTATCGAACGCAGCTTTAAAATCGACAAGGAGATGGTGTGTGTCAATTTGATTTTCGTCGGTTTTCTCCAGGATTTGTCGTAGCGTGAAAATCTGGTCTATGGTGGACTTACCAGGTCGAAAGCCACACTGATAAGGTCCAATCAGTGTTTTTGTAATCGGCTTTAATCTTTCACACAGTACGCTTGAGAGAACCTTATATGCGATGGAAATAAGACTGATACCTCTATAACTTGCGCAGATTGTTGGGTCTCCTTTCTTAAGTATAGGGCACAGTACGCTGAGGTTCCAATCGTCGGGCATGCTTTCTTCTAGCCATATTTTGCTGATGAGCTGATGCATGCGCCTTATCAATTCATCGTCACCGGTTTTAAACAATTCAGCTGACAGGCCGTCAGCACCGTCTGCTTTATTGTTTTTGAGTCGTTGGATAGCAACTCGAACCTCTTCATGGCTAGGTGGTGGTACTTCCACTCCGTCATTGTTGATTGGTAGCTCTGAACTGCGCTCTCCATGGGCGGCATTGGTGGAATCGTCGCCAGTAAGTAAATTGGAGAAGTGCCGTCTCCACAATCTCAGCACACACTGCGTATCCGTATTCAGATCTCCATTTTCGTCTCTACAAGTGGATGCTCCGGGCTTGAAACCTTGGGTTAGACGATTAACCTGTTGATAGAATTTTCGTGCATCCTTCTTGCCCTGGTATACCTCTAGTTCCTCACGCTCACGCTTTTCCTGCTCTCTTTTCTTGCGTCTGAGAAGGCGCCTCTCTTCCTTCCTCTTTTCGCGGTAGTTTTCTCGCACGGCTCGCGTTGCAGCTGACTGCAGCGTTTTTCTATATGCGGTGTTTTTTACTGCAGTCGCAATGCGACACTCCTGATCATACCATTGGTTCCGAGGTTGCGGAACCAACCAATGACTTTTTCAGCGGCAGCGCGCATGGAGTGGGATATATGCGCCCAAAGTCCGCCGGCGTCGTCGGGTCCAGAGGTTGGTTGGTTGAGCTTAACTGAGAGTTGAGCGGAGTAGGCTTCGGCAGTCCGTTGTAATTGCAGCTTAGCGACATCTAGCTTTCGTTGCATTCCTGTGCGTATGTTCTTCGCATTGCATAATCGCATGCGGATCTTGGCTGCAACAAGATAATGGTCGGAGTCAAATTTTGATCCGGGGACAGCCAGGTGGCCTTGTGGATGTCGAGGTCCTTAGATCTGGTGCTACTAACTACCATGTTTCGCGCCGCGGTGAAGTCGATCAGTCTTAGACCGTTGTTCGTGGAGGTCTCATGAAAACTGAACTGACCGACAGTGGGGCCAAAGATGCCTTCCCTTCCGACTTTTGCATTAAAATCGCCGAGGACTGTTTAAACGTCATGGACCGGAAGGTGGTCGTATACGTCCTCAAGACTAGCGTAGAAAGCGTCTTTGACGGCTTCGTCCTTTTCCTCCGTCGGGGCGTGCGCGCAAATAAGGCTTATGGAGAAACATTTTGCCTTGATGCGGATCGTGGCCAATCTTTCGTTCACAGGTGTGAACCGGGAAACAAGGTGGCGTAGTTTCCGTCTAACAACGAATCCACATCCAAATTCGCGCCTCTCCGCATGGCAGCTGTAGTAGATATCACAGTGTGCTTGTTTAGAGCAGCATTGCCCTTTCCATCGTATTTCCTGGATGGCGGTGATGTCAGCCTTTATTGTTTTGAGGGCTTCCGCCAGTTGGATAATGGCACCTTCCCTATAAAGGGTTCGGATATTCCAGGTGCATATCCGTAAATCATTGTCCGTTTTCCGTTTGCGGTGGTCGTCAACGTAATTGGGGTTCTTATCCGAGACTGGTTTAGTTTTCATTGGGTAGTAGTAATGTGGCGGGACCCAAACCCTGCGCACATTCCATGTTTAAGGTCTATGAAGTGACCCGCCGCTCAAATTAGCCGTCAAACTGACGGATGCCAGTTTGCCGTTGCCCAGGGGACACCACGTGGAGGTTTGAGTCGACTTGAGACGATTTCGACATGGATAATGCTGGCCTCGCCAGGTTGAGGCGGTCAGACACGTTGCCATGTGAAGGTTAGCCCCCTGTTCCCCAATTTCAAAAAAACTCGGTATGGAGATATATATTTTTGCGCAAAATTTAAAAAATTCTTTCGGTCACGCCCACCTCCCACATAAAATTTTAAAAAAAAATCAATAAAATTCGAATATTTCATACAAAACGCATTTAGTTTTTCATTAATAAAAACTGTTTTTGCAAGTTTTGGCAGCTAATTTATTTTTTAAGTTTTAGTAATAGTCCAAGAGAGATAGTTATTCTCTGCCAAAAATGACATTAAACTTTTTGTGGAACTTGAAATATAAAAAGTTATTTGGCTTAAAAAAAAAAAATACAATAAATTCTAAGTCTAACTATGCAAGTTTCTTATTTCATTTTATTTCTTTAAAACTAAAAAAACCAAATCACATTTTTTTTAGTGGCAAAAAAATCCCGAAATTTTCCATACAAAAAATCCTAGGAAAAAATGCTGCAAGTTTCTGACGATTATGTAATTTTTTCGGGTGTTTGTGCCGATAAATTTAGGATCTTTTATCCAAATATTTGAAAATTAAGAAAGGCCTGAAAAATAAGCTCGGAATTTAGGACCGAAAAAATCAGACATTTTTGCTAAATTTAAATATGGAAAAACGCCCAAATTTTTGTTTATCGAAAAGTAAAGAAATTTCCAATTTGTTATGATAAAATGGTTTGCCTTTGTACCGAAGGTAAAAAAACAACATTCCGCAAAAGGGCAAATCATTTTATCTTAAAAAAAAAAACACCATTTGGACCTTATCCGGACATAATGTCCATGGATCCCTTTTTCATGGAACAACATCAAAAATAAATAGAATGAAGGAAATCTTTGCAGATATTTCCACAGGGGAACATTCATTTACTACTCAAATCTGTTATTTTATACTTTGATAATATTACATTCAATCTGGATCACGGAAATTATGCCCGAAAAATGTTCTTCCATTTTCTTTCGGACTTTATTTCCAAACCACTCGAACGTTATTTACTTCTTTCGGGCTCAAGTGCATTTCAAACTCTGGCGTTTTTTCCGAAATTTAATGCTTCAAAAATTTCGGGATATCTTGCCATTTTTTTGGGCGTAAGTTCTGGGAGCCTTACAGTCATTTGTTCGTCGTCATCTACACAAGCAATAATATTTTCAATTTAGAAGCAATGACCCTTTGTGACGACGGATATTAGTTGTTTCATTCTATTCTTGCCAAGCACTATGACGCCGCTGGATTGCATTTTGGGCCATTTTCCCAAAATTTGTTGGACATTTCTTCGTTTTATTGGGTAAAATTTATCATATTCTACTCCCCCTCCCACCTAACACTTTTCATTAGTTTTTTGGGTAATTTTTCGTTTGGGGAATTATTAATTTAATTTTTTGGGCGATTTTTCTTTGGCGTGAAATATTGGTATATTGAAATCAAATACATTTACCAGTAAACTTTTCTTTTAAAAAATTGCAATTATTTATTCAAGAAGAAGAATTTTCCAAATGGCTTATAATTAATAGGAAGAGCCTCGGGGCTTTTAAAATTGAAAAGGGCTCAAAAAAGCCCTAAAAGCCCCAAATATCATCCCTGGTGTAGATCCCATTCTAAAAATTTTCAAGTACTATTTATGGACTACAAGCTACATATTGAGATAAAAATAAAAAAAATTCAAAATATCGAAGTTATTTTCTTCCGGTTGTCTATGCGAAAAAGAATTCAATTTTAAATTTTTTATAACTATCAACAAGGACATATATTTTCCTCAAAAAACACTACTTGCCCTATTTTTTATTTTGGATAATAGCAGTAATAGCTTTTAAAAAATCCGTTCCTAAAGGGAGGTTTTAGGCAAACAATTTTTTGAAAACCGAATTTTTTTTTAATTGATATTTGTTGTGAATCTATTCGAGAATATGTTAAAAAAAATTTCAAATCAAGCCCGCTTATAATACAGATTCTACAGCGCTTAAAGCCCGGTGCGTCAGATTACCAATCCAACAAATCGAAGGAGCTGTTTAAGCCGTGATGTTCGCTGTATGTGTGTATGTAAGAGTGAATATGTGTATGGAATGTTTCTATGTATATACCTATACTATATAAACCATACCTTGTAGAGAAAAAAAATCTTTAATCAGTTTTGATTTGGAACTTAAATGTGTTTCTCTCGAAACATACTTTTTCAAAACGGCCCACAACAATGCAGGCAAACTAATTTTCCAATTTTAGCTTCTTTTTTTAATTTGTTTTTAGTGTTATTCTACACATCTTTTACCAAAATGAGCGTCTTTGGAAAATTTGACTAGTTTTTTCACGCAACAATATGGTCAAAAATTACGTAAATTTTCCGACTTTTTTTCTACGATTCATAATTTTCTTAATTTTCCATATTTTCATTCCATTTTGGTAAAAGATTTGGGTCTATTTTCGAATGCATTTTTTTTGTTTTTTTTTTTAGACAATCTAGAGTCGCGCTATGATGTGGGCCGATTCTCCCCATTTTTTTATTAAAGACACCAACTTCAGCGCCATCTTTAAATATAATAATATAAAATTAACATGCAAATGGAATTTTTTGTACACATAATAAACTTTTTTAGAAAACGTCTTCTAAAGTTAGCCCTCATTTTAACTGCTTTTGCGTAAAACCTCCCTTAAATTTCTTCAATTCTTTAAAGGCTTATGAACTGGTCTTATCAAGCCTAATGATAAAAAAAATAATGATGTACATTTATTCAGGTCAATATCCGAATATGAACAAAATCCAGAATCTGACATTATTTTCGTTCGTATTTGACGTGAAATGCTGCTATAAGCAGTTTGGGCCATGAACGCCTAGTTGTAGGCAGAGTCTTTCAGACAATAACTTTGAATCATGATAACACTGTACAACAATTTTCCAAAAAAAAAAAAACCCCGTGCGGTTTTATGACTTTTTTTATGTTTTTGAGGTCGCTGAAACCAAATATGAATTCAGCTTTTTCGGGTCACGTAAGGTTCTCCCTGGAGGCGGGTCTAGGGTAAACCCTAAGCCTCTAAAATTAATGAAATCAATATATCCGCTTTTCTAATGTGTATACTTCCAGGCTGAACATTTTTCGGGACAATATATGTTGTAAAAGCGCTGTAATAATGGCAAAAAATAATAACATTTTGAGCTTTCAACCCTTCCTAGTAATCTTTAAACTAAAACGACTTTCGTCGAAGTAAGCATTCAAATATAGTAATTTTACGCTTTATATTATTTATTTGCTTTAATTTAACTCTATTGTAAGTTTATAAAAATAAACAATATTACAAATAAACCCATAGATCTCCATGGCTGTTTGCTCGATTCTCTATCAATTGGCAACACGTCCTGCTGAGCAACAAAAAGTCAATGAGGAGCTCATACGTCTGCTGCCCGATTCCAAAACACCACTCACCATACAATTGCTCGATCAAATGCATTATCTAAAAGCTTTCATAAAAGAAGTTTTTCGCATGTATAGCACGGTTATAGGCAACGGCCGTACACTTCAGAAAGACTCGGTTATATGTGGTTATCAAGTACCTAAAGGAGTGAGTGAAATGAAAAAAAACATTTATTAAATTAGTATCAATGCAATATGTTCATATATTTTGCAACAGGTACAAGCTGTATTTCCAACTATTGTCACTGGAAATATGGAGCAATATGTTAGCGATGCTGCAACTTTTAAGCCAGAACGTTGGCTAAAGCCAAGTCTGGGAGGAACTGGGGGCAAACTGCATCCATTTGCATCGCTGCCATATGGTTACGGAGCGCGCATGTGCCTGGGTAGACGGTTTGCTGATTTGGAAATGCAAATTCTACTAGCGAAGGTAAGAAAGGCATTGCCTGTTAATGGAACATCTAATATAAGCAGTAAATTATATTTTATTATATTTTTATTTTCAATAAAATTAACAATAAGATCTTCTTAATATCAACGATTAACTATACCGCCGTCATAAGGAAGGGTGCGCGGATTACACATTTTATAAAATTAAGAAAAAAAGGCCTCACAATAAAAAGTCAATATTTGATGAACAAGGGATGGAATAATTATCAATTTAATAATTTAGTTTGTCAGAAAAATAAAGTCCATTGAAAGTTTGTTACTGAAAATGTCATAAGAACCATCTTTGCAAAATAAAGGATATACAGTGTATCACAAAAATAGTCAGTAAAAATACAAAACCAAAGCGTAACAACAATAAAGCGAATAATTTTTTTATTTATTTAAAGGTATAGCTTAATGATAGCAACAAAAACAATTAAAAAAATTAATTCATGTTTTAGCCATTCGGCTTTCTTAAAAAGGTCTAAAAATTACATCACAAAAGTAAGTATTCAATCAAAGAAAAACTAAGAAAAAGATATTTCATGTTATTATTTTACAGTCTGTATGGATATTATATCAATATTCAATATTTTGTTGGGCAGCCCTTCGCTTTTTTTTCATCTTTTAAACCTTGATGGCATAGAGGCCACCAGGTTCTGAGTAACTGAAGATGGAATCTTTTTCCATTCCTCAAGTAGTGTCGTTTTCAGATCATTTTTTTTCGTTATCTCATGTTTCCTTAGTTGTCTATCTAGATGTTCCCAAAAATGTTCTATTACGATCAGATCTGGCAATTAAGGTAGTGTTTTGAGTTGTTTTGGAGTCCTAGCAGGGAAGCGAGCGCTCCACTAGCGCATCTGAAGCGCTCCAAAAAAACAGTAGAGTGCTTCATTCTCCTTTTTTAACATAGTCATATCATCAGATGTATGCGCTCCGCTCCCGCTGTAGAAAATATGAAATCGTAGCGAGAGCCGAGCACTTCCCAGCAGGCGTTCTAGCTCGAGATGAGCTCAATATGAACTATTTTCCATTTGCAAATTTTCCTATAAAGTCATAAATAGTTATTTATAGGTCTATTCGCGTACTTTTACAGTAAAAACTTACCAGTAACAATTTTTTGAGAGCAAGAAAAAAAATTCTCTCACAAAACAATGAAAATCTAAAAAGTACCCCAACAGAAAATTCGTTAAAATTTGTAATGTATGTCGAACTGTCAGAAAGCTGAAAAGAAAATTACAAAAAAAAAGAAAAAAACATGACTAAATAGCAAATAGCTAATTTTTAAAATTTGAGAAGAGGGGCGAAAAAATTTTTCGTATGACAAATTCATATTAAAAATAAAATATTTACAATAATAACAATAATATGTGAATACAAATTCACATAAAAATATGTAAAAAAATAATAATTTTTTTTTGCTTAACCATTTTTTATATTTAAAGCATCTGTTTTAGACGTTTGTTTTTTTTTTTTGTTTCATGAAAATTCTTGCAAGTAGAAAATCAGCCAGCAAAAACTTTTCAAAACTGGACTGAAAAGAAAAATCGTACTTTCATATTTTCTTTCTCACTTGCAAGTTTTTTGGGTAAACGAACGGATTTTTTGTAACAATTTGTAAAATTTGTACAAATTGTTAAAATCTTTTGGGCACGCGCTAATATTGAGTTCATTGGCGCATGTTTTTGAACTAAGTATGAGTTCAACATGAGGTAAGTCGTGAACTCAAAATGTTCTCATAATTAGCTCACATTGAGCTTCTTGACAAAAGAAAATATTTGTCCACGGCGCTCTACTGGAAACGAGAGAAAATTAAAAAAAAAAATAACATCTAAAGCAAAAAGTTCTGAAAATCTTAAATATTTTTTTATTAATATCTTCATTCTGTCTTTTGTTTTTTATTTTGTCAAGTATTATATTAATTTTATTTTTTAATTATTTCATATTTAACATTTGTTCCAATTCCTTTTCTGAGATTTTCACCTGGGATCATTATACTACTCGTAGAAGCCGGCCCTCTACCAATTAAGCCACTAAGACTGCTGTCAATATTGCACATAAAAAGTGTTTAAAAATGTTAAAATTAAATTATTATAAAAAACTTTTAAAAAAAAAACAGGCAAAATTTAAGAAAAAACTTTCATTTATATGCTGTGTCTTTTTGCTATTCATTTTTTTCTTTTATTGTGTTAATAATTGAATCCTCACAAATATCTCATAATTAGCTCATACCAACCTTCCAACCAAGAGAACATTCGAGATCGATTTCTTTTTCATTTTATCTCATTAGGATCTCATTACCACCTCACAACTGATTGTATTTTCTATTTGCCTTTAGAATCTAATACTTACCTCATGGCGAGCTCATTGTGAGTTGCACGAAAAATATCTGATTTCGTGAGCTCATTTTGCGGGCTAATCTCCTTGTATTTGATATAAAAACGTAGCAAGAACCGAGCGCTTTGATCTCCTTGTAGTTGATATAAAAATTTAACGAGAGCCGAGGGCTTTGTTTCCTTTAAAAAATTATGTATATCGAAGTAAAACACACGACTCAGCATTCAATTAGCAACTGACTTTATTCTAGACTATGTGTATTATTATGAAGAGAATGTTAAACAGTTACATGACATCAGTGTTGTGCATTGTTGACAAACTCATATCAGGTTTTAACTTATAAAATAACAAATATGTTACACGCTCCCTCTAAAGTTCATAATAGAGTTATAATAGAGTTATAGAATTTAGTTATAGAGTTATCATAGAGTTCATAATAAAAGTTCATAAAGACCATAATATTCAACAATAAATTCTATTAATAAATTCAATATATGTTAGTCCATTTTTAACTTATAAGTATAATCAAATTCAATTTGAAAAAAGTAATACTAAAAATTAATGATTTTTTTTTGTTTCTTTTTTTTCTTAAATTCAATTACAAAGAAAAATATACACATTTTTTTTTTATTATTATTTCCTATTATACATGTTTTTTATTTTTCTTATTTAGATTAAATTAGAAACTTTGCCATTTTTACGTGGTCATAAAACTCTTCTACTTTCATTAGTTTGATTATAACTACCTGAAGGTGTTGGTGGTGGATGCTCATCATACGCGGTTGTGTCTGGCTCGTTTCTAAGACTATAACTTTCAGTGCGTTCTACGTTATTGTTAACTCGATGTGGTGTGATATCGACGTCATTATTTGAAGTTGCAGCTTCAGTCGCTCCTGGCCTAATTTGGTCTAGATGCCTTAGTAGAATTCTGTTTGTGTGCGATAAAACGCACTTGTACGTAAGAGGACCTACCTTCCCTTAAATGGTAGCAGGTGATCAGCTACTTCTATTTGGGTTTCGATAATCACTAATGAAAACTTTTTGGCCTGTGTTAAGTCTTATATTTCTCTTCCCTCTATGATTAAGAATATTTCTCTCTTGGCTATTCAAGATGTCCTCTTGTACCAAAGGAGGTTTTAGGAGATCAAATCTGGTACGTATAAGTCTTCCTAAAAATAATTTGGCAGGTGTCTCCTTAGTGGAAGAATGAATTGTGTTGCGGTAATCCATCAAAAATCTATTTAATACCAAGTCAAAATTCATGTCATTGTGATCATTCAAATTCGCATATAATGATTTTTTTAAGAATTTTACAAAAATTTCGACTTGACCGTTTGTGGATGGATGGCCTGGTGCCGTAAGAATTTGTTTAATTTTGTTCATTGAAATAAAATTTTTAAAATCGTCGGTAACGAATTGTCGTCCATTATCACTCACAATGATATGAGGAAGACCATAGCGGCAAAACGTTTCTCTTAACTTTGAAATTACGAGTTGGACGTCATGTCCTTGGTTTTGAAGACTTCCACCCATTTTGAATGTGAATCAATTATTATGAAAAGAAAATAGTTTTTTATTGGGCCGGCAAAGACTATATGGATACGACTCCATGTGGAATATGTAGGTGTCCATGGAATCAATATGCTATTTTCAGGACTAGGTAATAGTTTCTGACACGAATTACAATTTTTTATCAGATTTTCTATATCGTTGTCTATCTTAGGCCACCATACATAAGACCTCGCACCATAAAAGACCTCGAATAAATGGAAAAAATTCATCACCTTTAAGTAATTTTATGCTTCCTGTTTTAACTGCTTCAGATATTTTTGATAAAATTGAATCACGCCTTGTTTCTCTAGCTACATCCTTGAAATCTAAGTTTAGGGTGTTCTCCTTCATTACAAAATTTACATAAGTTTGCTCATCTTTAGATCGCGACTCTTTAGCTTGAGGCATGCGACTCAAATGGTCTGCATAATTACAATTGCCTTTAATACGTATATATTCAATTTTGTAGTCAAATCCTGAGAGAATGAAAGCCCATCGTTGCATTCTCGCCGACACCATAATGGGAAAACCTTTATTCTCGCCAAAATTCGACATAAGGGGCTTGTGATCAGATTTTAAGGTGAAATGATTACCTAGTAGGTATTGTTTTAGCTTTGTCACACAGAAAAATATAGCAAGCGCTTCTTTCTCAAGCGTAGAGTAAAGAATCAGGCGTCATCGACTATTCCAACTCTTTTAAAAGATGATCAAATCTTCACGGACTCGTCTTGTAAAGCAAACTTATTGGACGGATTGCTTGCACATAACTTTACAATCCCAGCAAGCAATCAGCCACTGCCTTTCGTTGAAAGTACGTCCACTGTAATGCAGGAAATATATTTTTGTACTAGAGCAGTCAAAAAAGGCCATGCAAACCTCAACACTAACAAAGCCTCTGGTTCGGATGGCATGCCACCACTTGTTCTAAAAGCGTGTGCTTCTAGTCTGGCTCGGCCTTTGCATAACCTGTTCAACATCTCCTACAGGACAGGAGTATTTTCATCTTTTTGGAAGGTCGCAAGGGTCCATCCCGCTCTCCTGGTGACCTTATGGCGTTCCTAACTGAAAAATGGAACCAATGCTTTCACTTATTCGGCGAGAGCAGAGTTGTTGCTCTGGATATTTCAAAGGCATTTGACCGAGTGTGGCATAAAGCGCTCGTGTCTAAACTAATTGCATATGGAGTCGGTGGTAGCTTTGCTCGGTGGATCACGTGTTTTCTTAAGAACAAAACTATCCGTGTCGTAGTCGACAGCATAACATCCAGAGAGCACGCCCTCAATGCAGGAGTACCGCAGGGCTCGCTTCATCTGATCTTCGTTTGATCTATACCTCATATATAAAGCCAAAAATGGAGTACAATTCACACATTTGGGATGGGGCTTCGAGATCATGTTTGGAGCTTCTGGACCAGATTCAACGACATGCGATAATTTTGATAGGAGATGAAAATATTTCATCTTCTCTTCCAAATCAACACAATGCTTTCGCATTTAGTAGTCTAAAAAAAAAAAAATTTCTCTCATCAGAGAAAATAAAAGAATTCCAAAAGTTTATGCCTTTGCTTTCGTGTAGTTCTAAGAAGTAACATCTTTTTTTTTCTATTAATGTTATTAACAAAAGGCTGTTTACAGATGTTCCGACCATGGAAGCCGGCAGTATACAATACACGACGAATGGTTTGGGGGTTACATGTCTTACCAGTTACGTTTTCAATTTCAGACAGAATGTTTGGGGCACTTGTTTTGTAATTTTTCCGTACTTTGCGTAAAATTGTTCTTCTTTCCTGATCCGTGAATATTTGTGGTCGTCCAGTTCTTTGTTTATTTTTGGTGTTACCTTCTGTTTAAAATTTTTCTTTAATTTTCTGAACCATGGTACTGCTTTTTCTCACTTCTCTTGCAATTTGACGTTGACTTTTATTACCTTTGTACAATTTTATTATTAAGTCCTGCGAAAGTTTTTTCCCACCGGAGCCATGACAAAAATCCAAAAAATTTACACGAAAAATTGTATTTAATAATTGCAAATGGTTTGGTCCCCTTTGGCGTCAGCAGGGCGAACCTTTACATGGCAACGTGTCTGACTGCCTCAATCTGGCGAGGTCAGCATTATCCATGCCGAAATCGTCCCAAGTCGACACAAACCTTCTTGTGGTGTTCCCTGGTCAACGGAAAACTGGCATCCGTTAGTTTGACGGATGATTTCAGTGGCGGGTCGCTCCGTGAACCTTAAACATGAAATGTGCGCAGGGTTTGGGTCCCGCCACATTACTACTGCCCACTGAAAACAAAACCACCCTCGGATAAGAACCCCAATTACGTTGACGACCACCACAAACGAAAAACGCACAATGATTTACGGATATGCACCTGGAATGTCCAGACCCTTTATAGGGAAGGTGCCCTTATTCAACTGGCGGAAGCCCTCAAAACAATAAAGGCAGACATCACCGCCTTCCAGGAAATTCGATGGAAAGGGCAAGGCTGCTCTAAAAAAGCACACTGTGATATCTTCTACAGCTGCCATGCGGAGAAGCGCATTCGGATGTAAATTCGTCGATAGCTGGAGCTTGGCCCCACTGTCGGTCAGTTCAGTCTTCTTGAGACATCCACAAACAACGGTCTAAGACTGATCGACTTCGCCGCGGAGCGAAACAGGGTAGTTAGTAGCATAAGATTTAAGCACCTCGACAACCACAAGGCCACCTGGCTGTCCCCAGATCATAAAACGTCCCCGGATCAGCCAAAGTGGGTTTGACGATAAATAAGGGTAAAACAAAGTATATGCTGTCTACAAGCAAGGAAGCGCGGCGTCTAGACTCCCACTTTTCATCTGGTAGCTATGATTTTGAAGAAGTCAAGGAGTTTGTATACATTGGCAACTCCATTAATAACAACAACAACAGCCTGGAGATAAAGCGAAGAACAATAATTGCCAATAGATGCTACTACGGGCTCAGTAAGAAACTAAATTCCAGAGCCCTCTCTCGATCAACAAAACTAACACTCTGCAAGACGCTCGTTCTACCTGTGCTTCTATATGGCGCATTGGTAGTTTCACAAACTGACGCAGCTGCTCTGGGGGTGTTCGAGAGAAAAGTTCTTCGCAAAATCTTCGGTCCTGTTCGAGTCGGCGATGACTATCGCATCCGAATGAGCCACGAGCTGTATGAGCTCTACGAAGATATTGACGTAGTTCGGCGAATAACTGTGCAGCGACTACGCTAACTGGGTCATGTCCATCGTATGGACGACGAAGCTCCAGCGAAAAAGATGCTCGAGGCGAGGGTCGTTGGTCAACCACAACGAGGGAGACCATGCCTCTGATGGATGGACCAGGCCAAGAAAGCCCTAACCGCACTTGGTGTATCCGATTGGAGAAGGTCAACGACAACGAGGAAGATCATGCCTCCGATGGATGGGCCAGGCCGAGGAAGCCCTAACCGCACTTGGTGTATCCGATTGGAGAAGGCTCGCGCAAAGCAGAGGCGCCTGGCGAGAGCTGATGAGGTCGGCCGAAACCCAAACACGGGTTGTTATAGCCACCTAAGTAAATGGTTTGGTTGAAAATATAACTAAGCACTAATTACTTCAACAGCACTCATCTTCATAAATTAGCGAACTACCTGCATACTTTTGTGATGATTTTTGCTGCTTCATAACAAATGACGCCAAACAAGATAAAGTCCCGTTATCTCGTCATCGTTTATTTATTAATTTATATGTCAATGTTTTTGTAAAACAACAAATAACAAATTTTGCATTATTTTCTCAGTAAATTACCATATTCGACAGTTCTCCATGCTGCTTACTTACTTTTGTGATGCATTGTATATTATTTGAGTAAAAGCGAAGGTATAATATTTATGCGTATACAATTAATGATAAATTTCATATGACCCAAATTCTATTTTTTATGACTGAAAAATGTTTATATGAAAACAAAAACTGAAAACAAACCCTATCGGAAAACTTTGAGGTTTATTAAAAAAACAAGTACGAAGAGCTTCACTCTGCCTACGAATATTGCTTTTGAGAAGTACTTTGCTCTCGCTACAAAAAATCGGTTTACTTTCACGATTCTTCCTAATTTGATTATAAGCCAGGGGTGCGCTGAAGGCCACCCATGGACGGATATGCATACGACAGCTTTCAATTAAAAAAGCTTTTCAGTCGTGTTGCAAACTTATTACACTGAATAAAATAAAAAGGTTTTCCACAAGTTGTCGTATATCAGCATGTTATATTCCAATAGCACAAAAATATTATTCATTTGTGAGGACCCTATTGTATTTACTTGTTGTATATGACATTCAGAAATGCTTAGAAGATACGACTTCAAAAAAGCATAGGTAACAAAGTGGTATCTGAGCTTTTATGTCGAACTTTTTTCGCACGCACCCCAATTATTTGCGGAAAGTGTCCAATTACAACACGATAATTCGTTAATGCGGGTGGCTACAAAAAAGTCGTTATTCGGTGTGAGATGGCCTCGGTTTCAGCAAGTTAGGTTTTTTTAATAGAAAAAAGTTTATTGAGAACAAAAAATTTAAAAATTTAAAAAAAAGCGTATTGTCATTTTCTTTCAAGTATTGTCCGCACGATATTAAGAGCAAAATCAAACAAGTTTGCTTTTAAACAATGCGTGCATTGTGACGTCCCCGCATCGCACGGATTTATCGCAAAATCGTGCCTACGTTGGACATCTACTTTTACCAACATATGCTTGATTCTTAAATCTGCCCGCATTAAAACGCACCGCAACGCACGCAATGCATTTCGCGTATCTATGCTGGACACAGCGTTACGATCGTTAAATCCAAAATTCAGTATTTCCTCTATTGCTACGCCTTTGGATTTGCTGTAGTGTTATGTATATTATATATGTTAAGGATGATCTAGCTAACACAAATCCTATTTGTTGACTTTAGTGCGAGCCACGCTGATATTGAAGGCCTCAGAGGCCGCTCTTTATGAAAATAAAATGAAACAGAATACTTATCAAATTTTGTTAATTTTGCCTCGACTCTATCGACTGTTTTCTATTATTCAAAAATGTTTGACTTATATAATAAAATTAAAATAAATTCTTACTTCTAAAAACACACCCACTTTCCAGTCACTTTCGAATATTAATTTCTGTATATTCTTGTAACCAATCACAATTCTTTGGTTACAACAGAAATACTGAAATATGAACTTTCAAATGACATAGTTCAAATTCTCAGTGCTTCTTATTTACTCTGATTGATTTCATATTGTTATCTCAAGATTTAAGAAATAACAATTATGAAAACAATCATTTCATCAGATGCCCAACTCCATCGAACTATTCTTATGAAATTTAATTTCCACACATGCTGACCCACATGTGCACTAAGGTGGACCTTGAAATGAAATTTTTGCGATATTTTAGTAGATGAGGGCTCTATTCCGTGCCTTTTTGGAAAAAAATGACAATGCCGAAAAAAAAAATTAAAAAAAAAAAAAATTAGGGGTTGCGCACGAGCCGAGAAAAAGGTCCACTTTGCCAAAATTAGGGGGGAAATTGCCATAGGTCATCAGGGGTCACCCGTAGAGGGGAAGAATGTATGGCCGACCCCCATTTACTTTTTACCGCCAACATTTTCCCCCAAGACACCCACCCCCTATCTCCTCCCCTTAGGGGGGTCACCATACAAAAATGGAGGTTGCTCAGTATTTTCGAAAAACACCATAGGTCATCAGGGGTCACCCCTAGGGGGGCAAAATATATAACCGACCCCCATTAACTTTTCATCCCCAACATCTTTTCCGAACAAACTTACCCTCTATCTCCACTCCTTGAGGGACTCCCCATACAAAAATAAAAGAAGCTGTAATTGAGTAGTACTACTAAGCACTTTTAATATAATATAGTCAAATTAACATATTTTTGTTCGCTGATGGGTATTTCTTGCGGTAAGAATCGATAACATGTAGTAAATACTGTTTCTCTTCTTCGCCTTGACACAGTATTCTATTATAATCTTGTATCATTTTTACTCCTCTTTCGGCAGTGTCGTTCACAACGCGCAAGTTATTTACAATTCTACGACCTTCTTGATAGTCTGCGCGAGATTTCCAGGTTGCTGGATTTGCAAGAATGAAATCTTGCGATATTCCAAATCGTACAAATAAATTTTTGGTATTATGAGAGACGAAGTTGCTCAAGTCTTTAGCCAAGAATTCCTCATTCACATCTTTGAATTTCACCTCGATTTTTTTAACGCTGGTGCTTTTGATTACGACGCGAGGAGCTGGGGGAACCGGGTCGTCTTCTTCATCTTCTTCACCTTCTTCGTCTTCTTCATCTTCTTCACCTTCTTCGTCTTCTTCATCTTCTTCACCTTTGTCATTCTCATTTTCTAGCAATGCTTGGGCCATTTTGGCCTTCAACTCATTTGAAACCTTGTCATCGAAAAAGGCAAGGGCTATGTGCTCATCGGCGAGATACCATAGGTGACCGATAAATTTCTTTATCATTACCCGAGATAAATCCTGGTCAACGGACTTGTACTCGACGATGTCCTTCAAAAACTTCCAATCTTGATTCGGCACCTCAGCTGCTCGAGAAGAACCAAACCATGCCTTGACGTAAAGTCGCACCACAAAAATACAAACGTGTCGAATACCATTCAATTCACATACAGATAAGTGAAAAGTTCTCCGAAACAAAAACATCTTGAGGCTGTAAATGGCTTTTGCCATCCATCGAGCATGGGAAACGGGTCCTGGAGGTCGGAAATGGTAATTCTCAAGTTTTTCACCCAGAAACAAAAGAATTAATTGTAGCATTTCTTTGTAGTCATCGCGAGGGTGTTTCTCCTTCAATTGATCTAAGCAAAACTCCTTTATGCCGACTTGCATTGCCACAGGAATTTTTCTGACGACTTGATCGTCTATCAAGCCAGAATGGAATGGTTTAACCTTTACAGCGTCCCATTCCTGTTTGAAACGGTCAAAGCAAGGAACGCCTGGTGCACTGGTCTTTCCCATTTTTGTCTCAAAAACTTCCCTTAGCACCAGTTCGTATACGTGGTGTCTGCAAGGTAAATATAAGATTTCTCTCTCCAACAGCCGCTCAAGAGCGACTGCGGCTCCGGAGAATGGGCCACTGTTCGTTGATGTCGTGTCGAAAGAAAGTCCTTGTATTCGATGTGTCATATGCCAAGATGCCAACAGTTGATAAACGGCATGTGCTATTCTCCGGCCTTTTCCTTTCCCATCTTCTACTTTGGGAACTCCAAGAAGTTGTTCTTTTTCTCCGTACGAGACAATTACCGGTAGACGGTCCACCTTCTTTGTACCCACAAAATCCAAAAGCATTTTGCCATCCCAATGGACTACGAAGGATTTAGCTGCGACAAGCTGGAGATAAATGAAACGCGTTGAAGAATAAGAATTCTGAATGAGAGCAAATAAATCTATGCGATCTTACTTCTGGATTGTCTTTCACATAACTCAGCATGTTCTCTCGATTTGAACGCCGACATCTCCGAAGCGACGTACGGTTTATTGTGTATTGTTGAGGATCGCGTCCAAATGCTTCTGCCGCCGCTATCATAATGCCGACCGCGTCTCGGTCAGTCACTTTGCACTTGTCCAAAGCTGATAGCACTCGTTCAGTAAAACATTGTTTGTAACCTCTTCTGTCACCAACATTTGATGGGCCAGCTTCTGCCGGGAAGTTTTCGTCCTGTCTCCCATTATCATCGCTTGAATCACTGCTTGAATATTTAACCACTGCAATTGAAAGAATTTCATTTGAATATAAACATTGGACGAACACACAAAGCGCGAAATAGCTTACCGCCTTTAGCGAACTGATCTCTACTAGATTCCGTTGCACGTTTGCGTCGCAACTCTTCTTGTTCTTCGCGCTCAGCTTTTCTTTTCCTCGTTCGAGTATCAGTAGCGTCCACACCTCCCATAGTTCCTGGCCGGCCATCTTCTCTTTGCTTTAGCAGAAACTCAATGTCTTCGGTATTTGTCATTTTCTCAAGGGCGTTGGCGTGTGCGATGTCGAAAAGATTATCCAAGCTATCAGAAAATTTATTCTCTTTTTCTCTAGTGGACTCAGTCTTTCTGTGAGATGACTTTCTTAAAGCATCCCACTCATCGTGCAGCGCAGCTATTTTTCTTGTAACATCTCCTCTGGCTTTCGTCGGAATAGCTGCTTGGCGCCAAAAAATCATCACTGCGTCCGCGACTATAACCGCACTATTTTTCTTCGACATGTTTCGTTTGCGAATGTTGAAGAAATGCATTCTTAGCACTTGCTTCTTCGACGGTAATTTGTTCCCCGTAATATTCATGCTTGGATAACCAATCAAAAAAATATCGTCGCGCGATCTAAGTTGTGTTGTCATCTTAACTTTTAAAAAACGGGAGAAAAATCAATTTACTTTTCGCGGTCGTCGGCACTTGTTGAATGTCAACAATCGATGAATGAACTGCTATTTATAACTACTACGTATTTTGCAATATTTTACTGCCAGGTACTGATGAATGGGGGCATCTGCTACGTGTGCGTTTCAAATTTTTCAAGACTTTCCAAACAATGACCACTCTTGAATATTGGTGGAATTTCTGTAAAAAAATCAAAAAAATCTCGATATTGTGCAACTGTAAATACATAGATTTTCAGTATTTTTGTATGGGGAGTCCCTCAAGGAGTGGAGATAGAGGGTAAGTTTGTTCGGAAAAGATGTTGGGGATGAAAAGTTAATGGGGGTCGGTCATATATTTTGCCCCCCTAGGGGTGACCCCTGATGACCTATGGTGTTTTTCGAAAATACTGAACAACCTCCATTTTTGTATGGTGACCCCCCTAAGGGGAGGAGATGGGGGGTGGGTGTCTTGGGGGAAAATGTTGGCGGTAAAAAGTAAATGGGGGTCGGCCATACATTCTTCCCCTCTACGGGTGACCCCTGATGACCTATGGCAATTTCCCCCCTAATTTTGGCAAAGTGGACCTTTTTCTCGGCTCGTGCGCAACCCCTAATTTTTTTTTTTTTTTAATTTTTTTTTTTGGCATTGTCATTTTTTTTCAAAAAGGCACGGAATAGAGCCCTCATCTACCAAAATATCGACACAAGGTCCACCCTAATGTGCACACTGCAATATGATCTTGTATTTAATTATTTTTATTTTCAAAATGAAGTGGCCGCTCGCGCTGATCCACTGGATAATTAATGATTCATTCATCATTCTGTTTTATTAACTTTCTGTGATTGTTTATTTGTCGCTATTTACCAAGATCGTATTGCACTCACATGTGCTCAGCATTTCAAGGTTCTGACTTTGCTTGTGACCAGGTGTTTTATTTATTTTATTCTTACACGTTTTAATGCTATTGTTTATTTATTTGCTTGCTATGCACACAACAGTAGTGTGGAAGTGGAAAACCTTTAAATCATTAAATATTCAATGTTAAGATTATGTGCTGGATGTATAAAAAACTATGCTCTATCGGTAATTTTATCACATGGCATATACTGTGCCTATTATACTAAATAGTTAATAATATTTCGAACGCATCCTACCTAATTTACTAAGTACACCATCTAGCTTTCACCCATGCAAGCCACTCCGATTCCAAAGTAAAGCTGCACTGTCTAAACGAGACCTAAAATAGATTTTTTTTTTTATTTCTTCGCTTAAATATTATTTCATTATGCCGAAAAGAACACATTTAATGGTTCACAAAAAAAAACAAAAAAAGTTATAGCTCAAAAAGAAATAACGGGAAAACTTCATAAGCTACATATTAAAGGGTTGAAGAAACAAAAATGCTGAGGGAGTCTTCATTCTCATCACCTGAGTATTCACCTCAAGATAACAATACCTCTGAATAACTAGGAAAAAGAGGTTAAGTGTGACGAAAATGACAAACACCCCAACTTCGTGACGAAATTTAAACGGAAGAAGTCGGTGATATTTGGATTCGAAAAGGGCCAGAGTTTTTCCAGATTAAAAATTATGACTTCTCCGAAACTTATACAAGTTTTCCAGATTCAAGTGGTAAAACTAAAACTAGGTACCTGACTAAAAATATTTTTACCCATAAATTGACGAATATTGAGTATTTAGAAAGAAAATGGCTTCTTTATTCAAATACAAAGAAATCTGTATACTGTTATACCTTTATACCTTTTCTTGCTGATCACATATAAAAATACAAGATCATATTGCAGTGTGCACATTTGGGTCAGCATGTGAGGAAATGTGTGGAAATTAAATTTCATAAGAATAGTTCGATGGAGTTGGGCATCTGATGAAATGATTGTTTTCATAATTGTTAATTCTTAAATCTTGAGATAACAATATGAAATCAATCAGAGTAAATAAGAAGCACTGAGAATTTGAACTATGTCATTTGAAAGTTCATATTTCAGTATTTCTGTAGTAACCAAAGAATTGTGATTGGTTACAAGAATATACAGAAATTAATTTTCGAAAGTGACTGGAAAGTGGGTGTGTTTTTAGAAGTAAGAATTTATTTTAATTTTATTATATAAGTCAAACATTTTTGACTTCCACGGTAATCGTGGAAAAGGGAATACATCATATTTATCTGGAAATATTTGTAATGAATTTATATGAATTTATATGTAACTTAAATTAGCAAAGTACTTCTCTATTATCTTAGATTCTACGCCAAATTTGTCCCACGTTGAGCAACTCACTTTCATCGTTAGAAACGTAGAAGACGAACAGCATATTGAGAAATTTTTGCGATTTTTGCCTATGGATAAACATAATGCGCAATATATGGCATTTAAAGTTTTTTGAAAGCCTTGATATTCCTATAAAAGATTATCGTGGGCAGAGACTGCACAGTTGGAGGCAAGGAAAAGTTTCGTGTATATACTTTCATTCCAATAATTGACACATTAAATACACATTTAAAACAACGTTCGCCAGCATACTGAGAAATTTATAATCGATTTAAATTTCTTTGTCAGTTAAAAACAATCGAGTCTAGCGAGTTGACCAAAAAATGCAATGAATTTGCAGAATTTCATCATGAAGATAAATGCATATGACCTCAAAACAGAATGCTTACATTTAAGTCAATATTTAAAAAACAAAGTGAAGCAATCAGCGGATTTTAATATCTCAACCTAATAAAAAAAAAAACGAAATGGCCATTTCAGCCCTTGAAAGGACTTTGACCAAGCTTCTTATGATAAATTGCGTTGTGCGTGTTGTAAAATCTTTGAACTCAAATGTTCGAGAACTGGATCTACAAATTTTTATGCCGACTCCGAACGGCTTATGAGGCTTGCCATTGTCTACAGAGAGGTGACGGCCGAACAGAAAAATTAATTCAATTGAAAAAAATTTCTGTGTCAGGTTCTTTGGCGTATGGGACACAACTTAATAAAGTCTGATAAATTAGAAGACATTTTTCCAAACGTTGAAGTTGCTAAAAGAATATTCCTTTGCCTAATTTTAACCAACTGTAGTGGAGATCGATAATTTTCGCAGCTTGAGAATAAAAAATGAATTACGAACAACAATGTTACAAGGACTGAATAATTTTTCAACTATGTGCATAGAAAGTTGATATCCTTAAAAAATTGTCTTTGTGGATATTCCGATAAGCCATTATCGTGATTGTAATTAAAATACCAGCAGCATACTATCATTAATGCCACATCTTCTATCTTCTTATATATGTATATAAAAATGAATGTATGTATGTGGGTATGTGTGTATATCGCGTATAGACTCCAAAACCACCGAACCAAATTTTATGAAATTTTTAGGAATACTGAAGCAACATTCTGGAAGGGTTCCTGTGAAGTTTGGTGTGGACTGGACAAGGGGGCGTGGTACCTCCCATACAACCCAAATTAGCTCTATCGCCCACAAACCAAAAAAAAATGCTATATATCAGACGGTTTTAATCATACTAAACTAATATTTGGTAAATTTGTTCAGATAGTTACTTTCGGTGACCGTACAAAAAATGGGCGTGGTCACACTATATCTACGCCCACTTTTCAGCAATCATTTTAATTCCTGAGATGTTCAAGTTTTGATAGTGAATCTTGGTACGAAGGTGCTATGGATACAAGTGGCAGTCACTATGTAAATATAAACGTTGTCACGCCCACTTTTACCGCCCACAAATCAGTAAAAATCCTTTATATCAGACAGATTTTGCCGTAGAAGACTAAGATTTGATAATTTAGTTTATATGATTACTCTCGGCCAATGTACAAAAAATGGGCATGGCCGCACTATATCTACGCCCACTTTATCGAAATCATGCTTATTCCTGAGTTGTACACGTTTTCATAGTGAATCTTGGTATTCAGGTGCTATAGGTCCAAGTGGCAGTCACTATGTAAATATAAATATTGTCACGCAAACTTTTACCGCCCACACATTTTTAAAAATGCTTCATATCAGACGGCTTTTGCCGTAGAAGACTAAGATTTGGTAATTTAGTTCTTATGGTTACTGTCGGCATGGCCGCTCTATATCTACGCCCACTTTATCGAAATCTTGCTTATTCCTGAGTTGTACACGTTTTCATAGTGAATCTTGGTATGCAGGTGCTATGGGGTCCAAGTGGCAGTCACTTTGTAAATATAAACGTTGTCACGTCCACTTTTACCGCCCACAAATCAGTAAAAATGTTTTATATCAGACGGCTTTTGCCCTAGAAGACTAAGATTTGGTAATTTAGTTTAAATAATTACTGTCAGCCAAGTGTACAAAAAATTGGCATGTCCGCACTATATCTACGCCCATTTTACCGAAATCATGCTTATTCCTGAGCTGTACACGTTTTGATAGTGAATCTTAGTGTGCAGGTACTATTGATCCAAGTGGCAGTCACTATGTATACATAAATGTTGTCACGCCCACTTTCAACGCCCACAAATCAGTAAAAATGTTTTATATCAGATGGATTTTGCTGTAGAAGACTAGGATTTGTTAATTTAGTTTATTTGATTACTGTCGGCCAATGCACAAAAAATGGGCATGGCCGCACTATATCTACGTCCACTTTCTCGAAATCATGCTTATTCCTGAGTTGTACACGATTTTGTTAGGGAATCTTAGTATGCAGGTGCTATGGATCCAAGTGACAGTCACTATACATATATGTATATACAAATGCTGTCCCGTCCACTTTTAACGCCCACAAATCAGTAAAAATGCTTTATATTAGACGGCTTTTACCGTAGAAGACTAAGAATTGGTAATTTTGTACATAAGGTAATTGTCGGCAACTGTTAAAAAATGGGCGTGGGCGCACCATATCTACGCCCACTTTTTCGAAATCATGCTTTTTCCTGCGATGTACGCGTTTTGATAGTAACACTTCATATGCAGGTGCTCTAAGTGGCTGTCAGTATATATATATATATAAAATTTGCCACGCCAACTTGTACTACCCGCAAATAAAAAAAAACAACGCGAAATGGTCAATTTCAGCCCTTGAAAGGACTTTGACCGAGCTTCTTATGATTAATTGTCTTGTGCGTGTTGTGGAATGTTTGAACACAAATGATCGAGAACTGGACCTACAAGTTTTATGCCGACTCCGAACGGCTTATGTTCCAAGAAGCTTTTCATGGCAGTTTTTACTCTCTGAGGTTTGCCATTGTCTGCAGAGAGGTGACGGCCGAACAGAAAAATTAATTCAATTGAAAAAACTATCTGTGTCAGGTGGAATTCGAACCAGGGTTCTCTCCCATATGGACCACACACTCTACCCACTACGCCACGGCCGCCACTTTTTTTACCCACAAATCAATAGAACTTCTATAAATCAGACGATTCTCATCGTTAAATACTAAAATTTGGTAATTAAGTTCATACGCTTACTCTCGATAGCTTTGCAAAAAATGTGCATGGTAGCACTATATCTGTGCCTACTCTTCAGCAATATTTTTATTTAATTTATTTATGTATCTATGTATTATAGTTAATTACAATTTAAAAATTATAACTAAGTAAGCACTAGCTGCCAGGGCTATCGGTTAAAAAAAAATTTTAAATCCTGAGCTGTGAACGTTAAAGTGGCGGTCACTTTTTATATAAATTTTGTCACACCCACAAATCCGTAAAAAGTATATAAGTCAAAATTTACAGTAAAAGAATAAAATTTGGTAGATTAGTTCATATGGTTACTGTCAGAATCCTTAAAAAAATGGGCGTGTCGCACTTTATCTACGCCGACTTTTCAGAAATCATTGTAATTTCTGAGCTGTACATGTTTTGATAGTGAAACTTGATATATAGGTGCAATGGGACCAAGTGGCGGTCACTATATATATAAATGTTGCCATGCCTTCTTTTTCTGCTCATCTATCTATCAGTAAAAAATGTATGTTTGTATACTAAGGCTCCTCACAAAAAAAAGGTGTTTGGGTCGGTTGCTCAAAATAACGCTTTATGTTATGATGATGATTCCGCAAATATTTTGACAGTAGCGATAGCCATCCGTGTGCTGGGATAGTTTGAAATAAAAAAAAAAAAAAACAAAAACGAAATGGCCATTTCAGCCCTTGAAAGGACATTGACCGATCTTCTTATGTTCTTAATAACAAACGGTCAGACTTAATAGTTATCTGCACCAATCAGTTTTTAATTTTTTCAGCCGGATCAGATGTAATGCGAATTTTCATTAATTTTTTAACTTTTTTTTATATTATTTTCACTAAAATTCAAATTAAAATTTTTTTTTTTTCTTGCCATGTTACTTTTGGTCAGATAAATTATCTATTGATAAAATATAGTGTAAAGTGAAGAATTGAAGTAAATTAAATTACAAAAAAATGTACACATTTTTTACATTTTACAATTTATTTGACTAAAAGTAGTATGGGAAAAAATTAATTTCAATTTTAGTGAAAATAATATGGAAAAAGTTAAAAACAATCCATAAAAATCCGCACTCTCTTTGGTGCAACGGAAAAAAATTAAGATTTTTTGATGCAAAAGAACTTTTTATTACTCTTATTTCTGACCGTTTGTTTTTTTTTTTAACTACCATACCAGGCAATATTTTTAGTCGAAATTTTTTGGGATCATCGTTACATAAGCCATGGATTATTTTGAAGAACCGGACTAAGCAACTTTTTCTAAGGAGCGTGAGGTGACTTAATGTATATACGTATGTGGGTATATGTGTATATCACGTAAAGACTCCGAAACCGCTAAGCCAATTTTTATACCAAAGCCTTGAGAGGGTTAATATGAAGTCTGGTGCCGATCGTAAAAGGCACCTTAAATACACCTAAAATGTTCGATATCGAACAGTTTTAGTTTTTTTTTTTAGGTCGCACAGCCTCTGAGTTCAGTATTCTACCTCAATTTACACATGCCGTTCCACTGGTAACATTTTATGGGCGTTGGACGAGGGGCGTGGTACTTTTTCGGCACCCCAAATATTCGGTATAGTTTTCGAAATAAGACACACATATATAAAACTCGGTACGAACTTACTATAAAAGTATGGTTTCACTAAAGCTACACCCTCTGTTAGGAGATAAGCGCTGAGCGCAGCGAAGCGCGCCGGGTATAAGCTAGTTATATTATATATTTGATTACCCATAACAAATGATGATAGAAGAAAAATGTTAGTATAATTTGCTTTTTTACTTTCCAAACGGGCCCTAATTCTTTATTGCCCAAGGGCCCCAGCATAGTGTAAAATGGCCTTGATTCCACTTTTGTATGCAAAACATCAGGTTGTTATAAGCAAATAAGCAATACGACGATACATCGTCGTATTTGAAGTTGTGAAAGAACTAAATATATTTGTATCAAATACATTAATATACGTATGGGCCAGTGATGACCACACGCACATAACTTAAATTTCTTGTATGTATGTGTAACGTTTAGAGCGTAAAACTGAAAGAAATGGAACGTTAAAGCATTTTGAAAGCTTTCTGAAAGTATTATGTACAAATATAATATCAAATAGACGCGAATAGAAAAATAATGAAATCATATTATAATAGATTAATTGTTTATTACATATTATTACATATACAATTAAATTCATTATATACTCGGAGAAGAATGAAGTAGACAGCAGAGAAAATGCCGACTAGTTGTCAAAATCAGCTGTTCATCTCGAGTTTCTTTATGTTCACGTTTCGCAGTTGATTTTAGGTTAGAATTGATACAAGTTTTCTCGCATTTTTAAGACTTCTTTCACATTTTAACCTTTTTTATTACATTGTTTTTATAATATTTTCACTCAAATTATCACAAATTTAAACTCACGCGATAGCACGGCTTACAACTTGGAACATTATTTATTTACTTCATTTTCAATTTCTACGAACTTCGTCGTTTGACAACTAGTCGACATTTTCATTCACCAAGCGAGTCGGCCCTACCTTATAATTCTGCTATGTTTATTATTATCTATACCCATTATGTATACACATAAAACAGAGTGGCATATGTTAGACCGCACATAACTCGAAAACGAATCGTCTGATTTGAGCTGTCTTTTATTTGTTGTATTCGTTTCCGCCCAAGAAAACTTTTTACAGCGAGAATATTGATACAACACCAGATGGCGCGCTGTAGTATAAATCTTTTACAAAACTGCGAAAAACTGCCAAACTGCTTATACAATTACCATAAATATTTGCATATAGGACTTTTTGGATACGGCACTTTTTATTTTGGTCCATCTTTAACCAAAAAGGGCGCTGTGGTACAAATCGTATGTATTAAATATAATTTTGTTGCACCCACGGTCGCCAAATACTTTTATTAGTTTTCAAAATATCAAAATAAAAAACAAAATGGCCATTTCAGCCCTTGAAAGGACTTTGACCGAGCTTCTTATTATCAGTTGTGTTGTGTGTGTTTGTGAAATATTTTGACACAAATGATCGAGAACTGGTCATGCAAGTTTTATGCCAACTCCAAACGGCTTATGTTCTCAAGATGGCAGTTCTTACTCTCTGAGGTTTGCCATTGTCTGCAAAGATGTGACGGCCGAACAGAAAAATTAATTCAATTGAAAAAACTTTCTGCGTCAGGTACGATTTCAACCAGTGTTCTCTGACTTATGGGCCACACACACTACCCACTGCGTCACGGCCGCCACTAAAATATCACAAATATAACAAAACACTGCATCGCTCTTTATTTCATTCTTTTCGGTGTACAAACTCAACGCAATTATATTGAAATCAAGCGAACAAAGTGACGTAACCCTACTTGCTTCGAGTCTGCCTGCAGACCAAAGATCTGTAAAGTGCATTAATTATTATCAAATAGGCTAAACATATTTATTGGTGTACTGTAGCTTGATGTTAAATTAACTGTTATACATAAAAAAACACATTATTTTCTTCCAAAAAGTAAACAATTTTTACATGGAAGATTCGGGTTAAAAATATCAGCTGTTCAAATTTATGAATTAAATAAATTTTTTTTCCATTTCATTGTCAGTAGTAGAGTTGCCAATTTAACTTTTTTCAGGCTAGCTTTTAATATGAAAAAAAAACAACTTAAGATATCGATGAGGTGTTACAGTGGTCTGTTTAGCCACTAAATTATAATAGTGGTATTCAATGAACGACGTATTTGTGATGTAAACTGCGTATGTGTGGTAAGTTGTATGAATTTACGGCACATACGCTATTTACACCACAAATACGGCGTTAATTGAATACCACTAATGTTTCGATTGGTTGTTATTAGCTACACATAGATATCTTTTATTAATCCTCAACGATGATCATAGAAGATAAATTGGGTCTACGGGACGCCAAAAAACATGCTGGAAATTATAAAATCACGTAGAATAATATATTTTGTTATTACTTGCCCAAGTATATATCCATTATTGCTCATATGTTCTTATTATCTATGAGACAAAATAGTGTTCGGAATATATTTATATATGTAACAGTTATTCCCGTAAAATTCAAAAATGAAGTACGTAATGTTGGAAATTGCAGTTAAAAGGTTTGCTGACTAAGCCGTATTATATTTCATCTAAAACTTATACAATAAAATACTTAGGGCCAGTTTTTGAATTCGAGTCAAATTAAACCGAGCTTATCTCACCAAAATTGGACGTTTAAACTCCGCTTAACTAGATATTTTAGCATTCGTATAAGTTAAGTTGACTTAAACTATCATGTGATGTGTTTCTTTTTTGCAACTGAGTTTAAACTATGTCGTTACTATTTCCATTTTAATTTTTTATAGTTTTTTTAACATTTTTTTCCCACACAATAATTTAAAAAATTTTAAATTTTTCAGATAAGCTTTACTATTTTTTATTTTGAAGCAGTTATTATGAAACATTATGTGAAAAAATTAAATTAAAATTCTTAAATTGTTTTTCAAGTGGTGCCCTGACACCACATACATCGCATACGCAAAGCCACTACACAATAAACCATTGTAACTAATCATATAAAAACTGAGCTTAAATTAAAAAAAATGGCTTTAAAATTTTTTTTAGGAAATTTAAAAGTCTTCTTGCTTTTGTACTTTTAAAACCCAAGCAGAAATGTAAAATCTATATAAATAAAATTTAATATAATGATAAAACTGTATTTTTTACGAAAAGTAAAAAATTTCCAATAGCACATTCCTAAACTAAAAATAGATACTTTTGAAGTGGCTTAATTTTTGCACTGCATAAAAATAGACTTCAAATATCCAAAAAGGGGTAAGTTGCAAACACTGTATTTACTAAACGGAAAATCTGATCCGTTTAGTAATATCCTAATTATTACAAATGCACAATAATTTTTTTAAATATCCAATTTTTTAAAAAATCAGTTTTGACCAAGCCTCCTGTACAAGCGGCCACTATGTGCAATGTGCTGAATTTATTATCGCTCGTGAATTTTTAAATCGCTTGTTTTTATTTGATGCAAAATTTTTGTTGATCTATAAGCACATAATGGGAGGCAGATGGGGTGTGGGTGTGTTCAGAAGAAATGTTGAGGGGCAAAAAATAATAGGACCAGCTCATACATTTCACTACTCTAGGGGCCAATTCTGGAGAGATATGAATACTAATCGACACTTTTTGTGTTTTCGCATTGGGACCCAGAGAAGGGTGGCAGATAGGGGGTAGGTATGTTCAAAAGAAATATTGTGGACCAAAAAATAATAGGACCAGTTAATACATTTGACCCGTCTAGGGGTCCAGTTACGGACGATATAAACTATTTTCGACATTTATCCCTTTTGTGTTTTTGTAGGAGGACCCCCAAGAAGGTGACAGAGAAAGGTGGGTACGTTGAGAAGAAATATTGGTGGTGAAAAAATAATAGGACCTGGTCATACATTTTATCCCTCTATAGTGCACCCCGGGGAGCTATGAATGTTTTTCGTTAATTTTTTTCCTATTAAGGACCTGTTTTGAGCTAGTGAAAAAATTGTAATAAATTGAATTTGGAATTGCCAAAACTTGCGAACGAAAAACATTAAATGAATGAAATGCAGAGAGCGCACTTCAAGTCAGTTTTTTTGAGGAGCGCAATATATGAACGAAAACTGTTAAAGAGAAATGAATCACTCTAAACAGATAATGAAAGAGCGTTCATGTTTTTTTTTCACGAATGAAGAAAGCAAAGTGAGCTGTTCGTGAATTGGATAATATTGATAAGAAGGAGGTAATCATGCTCTTCACTTGAGAGTTTTTCCTAACCCTCACTTCAAGGCATTGAAATGTCTTAAATTGTTTGTGTCTGTATGTTAAGCAGCGTGGCAATAAAAATACAATACCAAAGCATTCTGTGATTATGCGATTACTTCTACTTCTTCTATGCGGTTAACAAAAGAATGTAGTCAGCTCTTCACGAAAATGAATAAAGCAGGTTTTTTAAAACTAAAAATTACCCCATATTCATGAAACTTCATGAGAGAAAATACGAACACTGCTTCTACTTCCTCTAAATATGCATTTTAATGTAGAAATAATATTCACAGATTTAAGTAGTTCCATTAAATCCAACTTTATATTTTACCCAAATACATGATCAATGCAATTTTATAAAGCTTAGAGATAAACATATGCCATTTCGCACCAGTGCAATATTTATGCCATCCAAGAGAATTCTTAAGAAAACAATCAGAGTTGGCAACTCTGATGGCATGAAACTTTCACAAATCGGTAGTGGTGAAAATAAAAATCCATTTATTATGTGAAAATATGCAAATTTTGTTTGGCGATAAAAAGTAAAATAAGAGCATGCATGTAATTATTTGGGTGTTAAACAGATTCCGTAATCCATGCACTATTTTTCTTGTTTGAAAACGAAGTTTCAGCAGAAAAATGCAGAAAAAGAAGAAGAGTGCTCTTTTTTCTTATCTCACCTCGAATAGCGGGGGTTTGTGTAAACTAACGGGGGTTTGTGAAAAATTACATTTTTCAAAAATATTGACAAATACAACAACTGAAGCAATTGGCAATCTTTGAACGCATATATTAACCAAAATAAGGGGATGCAATGATCAGTTTAGGTTGAAAACTTGTTAATGCAGCCCAACTTAAATATTTATGTAATAAAAAACAGATGATATGCATTATATTAAGGGGTTGCAAAGTGATTTCTTTTAGAGTTTGCGGCCGATGAAGAACAAGAGTGGCGTTCAGGGTTGCATTTTTCAGTTCACAAATACATGCAAACCTTCTTTGAGATTATGTTTTTTAAATTTCCTATCTTGTTATCTTTGCTGCAGACTGAAAGCTTTCTTACAGCGGAAGAATTTATATACGTATACATATTTGAAAAAGCTCTTAGCTCGCGAGCTAATTATGTTCAAAATATTCCATTTTTATTTTAGAAATACTGCTAAAAACTATAAAAAAGTGGTTTAAATTAACAATTTATACATAATTATATTGTTTTTGTTTACAATAAACATAAATTTATAAAACTACTTACTGGCTGATTATAATAGACGGAACGGAACGGAACGTTGTAGAACTTTAAGAAATGTTACTTTGCGATCTATTGCATGAATTTATAATGTGAGCGTTTATAATATACTGTTTAATGTTTATCCGCTACATTCCGCTTATTGACATTTGCTACAATTTTATTTATTCTGTATTTGTATTGCTTATTGGATTTTTGATAAAATTTGATTGAATCCTTGCTTAAAAATAATAAAATAAAAACATTTAATGTAATTTGTTGCGAAATAAGAACTTTTTGTACAAAAAAAGCAAATTCTTTTGGCGTTGCTTTTATAATCGCTATGTTTGTCAGCGTTTCGCCACGATACGATGACATAAGACACCGTTCCGATCCGTTTATTATTATCAGGGCTTAAAAATGGAATTCATGTATAGGTTTTTACTAATTTACACATTTTTTATTCAGAGATATATTTATTACTATACATTTATATCTGTGTTGTTTAGGTAAAGGGTTACATGCTAGACATGGGTAACGCAGCAAAAATCGCTGCGTTGATACACCAACTCAAACCTAGTTTGCTGTATCAGCGGAATGCGTTAACGCAATTACGCCATAGCGTAGTTTGAAATGCTATGATTCCTGTAGCAACAAGAATTTAATCCACGCAGTGAGGACCAACGCATTGCGTTATGTGGTTAATTTTTCGTCTGTGGTGTATTTTGTGGTGGAGTGCTAAGCACAAATTGGGTTCACTCATGATACAATAATAAGGTAGGGTAAGGAGATTCACCACTCCAACCTGGAATGTCAAAATTATGAAATACTGTGCTGCTATATCTTATAAGATATCCAACAAAAATCCACAACTGTTCTTTGCATTTTTGATGAATTGCTTAGCTGTGCCGACATGTTATAACTTCGTTAACATTGATGTTCGGCATAAATTGAAATGTGTAACACATTCGACAGGCGATAATTGTGATAAAAAATCACTTTGTCTCCTTTTTTCAGCCATTTTTTTAATTTTATTTTAACGCACTTTATACTTTAATATTTATATTTCGCTTCGAAAGTGAAGTTATTAAATGTATGCACGGGCAAACGGGAGTGTACATTATTTCGTTATTAGAAAAGTTCTGTAGTTTTTTTTTTGGTTTTTCCATTCGCCATTTGCCCATAGGACATTCCCTATAAAATAGTTCTCTGATACCGAAGTGCACTTCAGTTCTTGTAATTTGTGAATATATTAAGTAAATATATATCTATAGTTAATTAAAAAATTTTAAATAGTGTTATAAAGAAGTTCTGCCATCTGCCATATAAAGGGAAAAAATATGAAATAAAAGCAACGTGTCAATTTTCTCCGTCAGACAGTTTCTCCGTCAAACGGCAATAAAAGAATTCTATATTACATTTTTATTATTTTTATAACATTTATTACATTAGAACAAAAATTTTAAATAAGAAATAAAGAACACAAAAAGCTTAACTAAAACGAATATGCAATAGTAATTTATTGAAAACAAAGCTTTAAAATCACAAAACAGCGATTTATTTCATTGCAAATACATTTGTCAGAATTTATCCTATTTATGCTACAAATAATTTCCTTTCTTATTATTTGTCCCACATTTATCAATAATACAGAAAAGTGGCAATGCTAAAACATATTTTGACATTCGAGGTCGGTGTGGTGAATCTCCTTACTCTACCTTATTATTGTATCTTGGGTTCACTTAGAAAAAATAAATGATATCAAATAAAAATCTTTAATCAATATATCTGATCTAAAGAAATCTTGCTGCTAATAGATTCGTTAAAGATTATTAAATCCATCCACAAAAACTGAAGATATATTAAACTTCAAGCATGCAGCCAAACTGTATTTCGTTGAAAATTTGATGAGAGCCATCAAACAGATACATACGCGTACCTAGTATGCAAAACAAGTTCCAAGTTGGCTCGAAATTTACTTCGGCTTCGAACACGAACACATCCAACAGTTTATTAAATTGGCAAAACCATTCTGTGAATGGCAAAACATTAATAACAGTCAAACCAAGGTTCATTGGCTGCATTCCGCCAACACTAGCGCTCAAGAAAATTCGGGTGAATGGTCTTTTGACAGCGCTGGCAGCTGTCTACGCTCGAGCGATGTGCATTTCACCTAGCGAAATAAATTACGCTACTTCTACTCAACAGTTGCAAGTTATGTCATTTAACAGCTGTTTGCACGCCAATTTGCATGAATTTGCAAACACTCAAATGAAACGCTTAAGATAAATGCAAATTTTCGTAGCTAGTGCTATTTTTAATGTTTTTAAGTATCCTTTGCTCCTTGCAATAGTTGAATGAGGTCCGAAATGTGCTCCTTAATAGCCATATCAAGACCATCATCCATTAGCATCTCTAGCACTACGTTTTGCATTAAGTAAACTCTTAGCAGAAGGAAATTTGGTTTTGAATTCAACAAAACAAGACAAGCGAACAATCTACGTCAAACGTCAGTTGTCAACAGATCTGACGTTCGACGTAGCAAAGCATTCAGAGAAATCCAGCGTAATATTATCCATCGCTACAATAGCGCTCGTCTTGGCAAAATGCAGCCATTAATATAGGTTAATGCCTTGTTTAGGTAAAACAAACGATGCGTGTATTTCACGAACGCATCGTCAAACAGGCGAAAATCAGCTGTTTTGAATCCATGTATGAAGAATGTGAAACACAAACGAACACAGCTGATTCAGTAACGAGCGAAGACGTATCCTCACTGTGAAGTTGGGTCTTTAGGCCCAACCGAAATAGACGAGTTGCTCCGTAACGAGTAGAGACGAAAATGTTCGCTTTAATGCAATTCAATGTTGTTTCCCAAAATGAACAAACGTAATTTAACGAAGCTGAACGAAACAGCTTTTCCATACGTTTTGTTCCGTAAGAACCGAACTGCTAGCGTCTCAACTCGACAGACATTCGGCAAGTTGCAATCGTCTCGTTTCGTCTATTTTGGTTCTGCCTTTTGTAACAAAAAAAATCCGAACGAAACGACAAAATTTGACGAGAGCAAAATTATTATCGTTCTGGAAATGGATGCTAGAAAACATACATTTTGTTTTATAAATATATTTAAGAAAAAATTATCAATTCTAATCTTCTCAGTACAAAGAAAACAACTATCACTATCACTTGTGTCCTCATTAAAATTGTAGAATGCAATTACCGAAAACATTTTTTGCATAAATTGCCTCAAACTATCGCAATCAACAGTTTAATTTCCTCCAAAATTCAACAACTAAAACAGCTGATGCAAAAAGTATTGCCACCTATTAAAAAATGCCAGTAATAAGCATACAATTTCCAAGATTTTTGTCAGTTTTACGCTAAATGCTCAACTTTTACAATCTGGTAATAAGGTTTTTGACAAGTACTCACGTTGAGAGTATTTGAGAAACGTAAGCAATGTAATGTTGGACGATGACGCAAGAAAAAAATACAGACATAATTTTGGACGATCACGTCGGAAAACGAACGAATCTTGTCACGAAGACTTCGTTTTACCTAAACAGGGCATACATAAGTCACTTGAGAGAAGCTCGGTCGAACTGTCAGAATGGATAAAAGAAAATCAAAAAAAAAAACCTGAATCTGTGCAATTTTTAGCTAACAGCTACTTTGGCATCTCGAGCAAAGGCGGAAAAAGAGTGATTTTCTCTCAAGTGACTTAACCTATATTAATGAACCTTAAGTCAAACGCACTCCAAGCATATTCCCTGCAACCCCTTGTCCTTATTTATACAGAGTAATAATGTTCGCTTTCAACTTTCTGTTTCTATCCTCGATGCGCCGTACAACATGTGCAATTTTTGCTCGCTGTATAAATATTTTTTACTTTTGCTTTGAGCGCGTCATTTGCATTACTGCGCTATTGCGTTAGTTTTATTAAAACAAGTGTATCAACGCAGTAACGCATTGAAGTGCTTCAACTACGTTACTAGCGCTACGTTACCCATGTCTAGCACATGCCAAAATTTGGAAATTTCAAAACTGCAATTGGGAAACATGGAAATCACCTGACTGAGGCCTTAAATGGCTTATACACATTTTCACAAAAAATTGCGTATACATCTTTACCCAAACACCACATATTAAATTAAAATTCAGAAACATCATCGAGATCAACATTTAGATCAAAGTTATTGGCCGTTAGTAATAAAGGAATTCTAAGTCGAATCTTTCTTAAGTCTAAACTGAATCTAATCTAATCTAATCTGAAGAAAACAAGAACAAGAACTAAACAAGAACATTCTTGTTCTCTTAAATCTGAGAACAAGGGTCTTATTCTCAATGGCATCCCAATGTTAAAAAATCTCTATTAAAAGCGAGAATAAAGCGCTATTGTGATTTTTTAAAGTGCTTTGAAAATAGTTTCGAAGCGCTTTGTTTCCTAAAGAAAAGGCAAAGTGCGGCATCTTCACGTAGATACTTCATTTTGAATTCCGTTTATGTATGCACGACATTTCATCCTCAATTTAGCTTAAAATATTTAGACTTGGGTCCCAAAAATCGTGATTTTTATTTTATAATCTTAGACGGCGGAAGACTAATAAGGGAAACACAATAAAATCTATTTTGATTATCATTCTAGATGCCGAACTCTTCCTTATGACGGCAGTATACAGCAATCATTTCCACACATTTGAACAATGTAATGTTTCATAAGTAAAGCGAGGCAATATAAAATTAACTTTTATTAACAATTAAATTGAGAATAGCAGGCTTTATATCTTGCAATAAAAAAATAAATTTCCTTTTATCTATTTTTTTTATGTTTAAAAATCTAGTGCACACTTTTTTAATCTCAATTTCTGAAACTTGTTCAGAAGCAAAAGTTTTCAAGCTGCATATAAATTTTTTTAAATGTGAATACGTTTAAAGCTATAGATAAGTTATAGATAAAACACTGATGACGTTTCAGAGAATGTTATCTTCTTTGTTCAATGACATCAACAAGTAAATTTCTAAATAATAATAGAGATACATCAAGTGTTGTACAATAGGTTTTTTTTTTTAACACAACAATTAAATTAAATTTTTGTTAATTTATATATAATCAAAGCATTTCTCTTTTAACTTAAAGCTGCTTCGAAACTACAAGCTGGAATATAATCACGCACCTTTAGATTACGCCGTCACATTCATGTATGCGCCCGACGGTCCATTGCGTTTTAAAATGACAAAAATATAACTTATGTATGGTGACTTTATATTTAAATATATCATAATAATCAGTAATAAATAAATTATTTTTTATAAAAAAAAAAATGTTTTTCATTAATTGTATACGGAAATTTAACTTTTATATTTTAGTAAATTAGCAGTTAAGTTTTAATTTTATTTTATTAGTGCACTTAAGAATTAACATTTTCGAAATATTCATAAATTAAAGAATTTGGAATTTTATATCATTTTAAATGGATAGACTACAAGATTTTTTATTAAAACTAAAAACATTTTATTTTAAGATTTGAAAGAATTTCTGACTAAAGTTTTAGCATAAATACTGCGTGCTTCTTCGCCCATCGGACAGTTTTTAACATTCTCTGAAAATATAGGAAAAGATTCTTTAAATGCTTGTTTTAGGCATCTTAACACTTAACATCGCCCAAAAGTAAAAAATTGCATACTTATTTTAAAATTCGTATAACACTCCGCCATGTCATCCACTTCAAAAACATCTGAGTCAAAATCAATATTACCCTGGTTCAAGAGTATATTGTACAGCACAAAGCAGGCACGAACAATGTAACTCGCCTCTTTGGGCTCAAAATCAATTTGTTTATGTTTGAGCAAACATTTAAATGTGGTGCGAACTAGTTCCAGAGCACGTTTAATTGTGCCATCAAAAACTCGCATGTGCAGTTCGTTAAAGGCGCGTTCATAATCACGCTGCGGTTTTTCGTAGGGTGTCACAAGAAATGTATCGACAGGATAAGCCAAATCGCTTAGGAGCCAATTAATTGTCTTCACATCAAAACATTTATTCGATAACGTGTCATAAAGATTGTCGCGTATTGGTGATTTCGAGAAACTGTAGCAGTCGCTATTTGAGCCGGGAAAAATGCGAACCGACAAAAACATCAAATTGGAATCACATATCTGTATGGAACAAGCAAAAGTTAAATATTAATAGAAGCTAAATGGAGTTTATTCAAAGATTCAAATTAATTTTAACCTTTTAAAGCCTAAATATGAAAGATGAAAATAACTCTTTATACCTAGGTTTGCGTATATCTTTTGGGTTATTTTTTGTTTGAACCAATTCTTTCAATTAAATTATTGCGAAAAAAACCGGCGTGCAGTCGTCAAGACTGTCGATGGAAGCGTTGGCTTTTTATATAAGATGTAAAATTAAATATAATATTAATTGAAAGAATGAACAGGCACAAAATTTTAACAGCCGTATTCATAAAAAGTTTCAAGCTTTTTGTAAACCCTTTATAAGACACATGCCTAAAAACGTTATTCATAAACGTTCAATAACGAAAAAAAACTTCTTGTAAAAGCTTCACAAATAAGAGAATTTTAAAAAAGGATGAACCTCCTGTAAACCTCCTACAAAGCTATTTTAAATTTTAATGTTCTCAATTGAGAACAATCTTCTCATTTTGTGTCAAACAAAAATCAAAACAAAAAAATAAATAAAAAAAATTGTGCTTGTCTGGCAGTTGCTATGGGCAGTGTATTTTTTAAAGGTAAACAAAATTTTAAGGCCGTTTCAATTTTTTTAGAAGAATTTTCCATTTCTTTTTTATTTTATTATTTTGAAAAACATCTTAAGAATGTGTAAAAATTTCAGAATAAATTTCGAAGCCGTTTAAGAGATGTAAGGTAAACAAAAACTTTAAACACGCTTTTTTCGAAATGACAGTTTAATTCGAAAAGTATTCGTCCGATTAACTCAGATCTAGTTTTATTATTTTTAAAAATAAAATACGCTTTGAGTGAACCGACAATAAAACTTATTTTTTTTGCTTAGTACTTAATTTATAAGGTCCGATTTCGTGCACGAAAAATTTGGTTTTTTTAATTTAGGCGGCATTTATATATTTTTTTTTTATTTTAAACTTTTTTTAGGTTCACTCAGAAGGCAAAAAAAAATGTTCTAAAAACAACCTTTTTTGTTTTTTTTGTGTTTCGCTCCCTGGAGAGAAAATATCCGCAAGAGACCCGTAATTATCGATGCAGAAAAACAAAAATAAAATTGTTAATTTAAGACTCAACTAAAAATGAAAAAAAAATATTTTGATATTAAATAAATTAAAAAAAAAAAATACAATCATTCAAAAAAGTCCGCTTTTTTACTCAAAAAATTGAAACTGGGCATTCAACAAATGCCTGCCAGTATATAAAATTCACAAACCTATATATATTTTTTTTTTAATTTTTAAGCAAATGCCATTATATTTATCAGAGTCACAAACGAAAATTACAACTGTTCCTATTTTTAAGCATCAATATTCTCACTTTAGCTATAAGACTCTTAAAACTGGTTTATGAATGCAACGCTTTTAAAGAGTATTTCAACTTTATAATGCATTTTAACTAACGAACGTTTAAAAGCTGTTTTAAAATATTTTTATGAATACGGCTGTAAAAGTTTTTAATTTTAATTATTCAGTTTATTTGTTAGATGAAATTGAAAAAAAAATCACTTCAACGGCAACATACTCACAGAAAGCACATTTGTTTACAAATTTCTTTTTGAATCATTTGCTCAATGGGTCTAATTCATAAAAATGAGATAGTTCTCGGAGATCGATCTGGCGAGATCAAACTCAAGAAGTTAGTAACAAGAATTTGCTCAGTCTCCAACTCAGAATTGTTTGCATAAAAATTAGATCAAGTTCATGACAAATTACTCAACATAAGTGAGATCGATCTCAAAGCTCTCCTTCAATTCGTAATGTCGTGGTTATGCTAGGCAAACATGTTTGGCAAGCTTTTTTGTTGTTAGTTGTTGTTTTGTTGCTTTAGGCATACGAGAGAAAAGCTTACGAGGGCCGTTTAATAGTTCAGTGAAAAATGTAAGAAGGACTGATTTTTACGGAAAAAAAGTTTTATTTCTCAATTTTAGTTCGATACAATTCGTCCAACGTTCCTCTAATTTTTTGATCTAATCCGAAAAATACGTTTTCAGAAGGTCCTCAAAATATGCCTCTGTTTCGGTGATGAGCTTCTCTCTGGTGGTGAATATCTTTCCGCCAAGCCATTTCTTCAGGTTTGGAAGCAGAAAATAGTCGCTGGGGGCCAAATCTGGAGAAAATGCTGAATGAGGAAGCTATTCGTACTTTAATTCATGAAATTTTGCCATGAGAGCTGGGGATGTGTGAACGCGCGCATTGTCTTGATGAAAGAGCACATTTTTCCTCGCTAAATGGGGACGTTTCTCTTTCAAAGCGTCGTTGAAAAGGTCCAATTCGGCTGCATAGTATTCGCCATTGATCGTTCTTTTCGGTGGAAGATAACCGATGTAGATTATACTGCGTTCATCCCAAAATACTGTGGCCATAACCTTTCCGGTCGATAGCACCGTCTTCGCCTTCTGCGGAGCACGTTCGGTCGGTGAAGTTCACTGTTTCGACTGTTTTATCTTTATCTTTGGTGTGTAGTGATGGATCTATGTTTCGTCCACGGTTACTAATCGACGGGGAAAACCTTTTTATCTTTGTTCAGCATCGCGAAACACGCCTTTGAATCAGTCACACGATGGCGTTTATGGTCGGAAGTGAGCAAACACAGCACCCATCTTGAGGATAATTCTTTCATATCCAAATGATTTCGCAAAATGTTCCACACCTCTTCGTCTGAGATGCCTATGGCCTTAACAATCTCGCGGACTTTAACTCTGCGATCGGCCAACACGATATCGTGAATTTTAGTGACCATTTCTGGTGTGGTGACCTCATTTGGGCGTCCAGAAAGTTTGGCGTCACTTGTGCTTGTACGACCACATCGGAATTCAGTAAACCACTTGTGAATCATTCCGATCGATTGTGCAGAGTCCTCATAGTATTTATCAAGCCCTTCCTTGGTTTTACTGGTGGTTTTTTTGCGCAAAAAATAATGCTTGATGAGCACATTAAATTAATTTTTTTCCATTTTCTCCCAAAATTCACAAGATAACCTGCTGTTAATGGCTGCCAAACACAAACTAAGCGTCGCACAGTGGGAGATTCGTGGCCATAAGTAAAAAAAAACAAAATTGTTGATAATCAAAAAAAAAAGTTAAAATGTCGAGAGTAAATACTTTAGATAAGAAAAACCAATAAAAATTGTTCAGAAATTCTATCTAGTTTAGACACAAAACAACATCAAAGTTGACACTTTTTTGACGAAAATATATTAAGAATATTTTTGAATTTCATTACCTGTTGTGAAAGTGCTCCAGTTTTTTTGTTTTTATAAGAATGTAAATGAAGTAAAAAATTAGTGAAAGAATGCGAATTTTACTTGCCGAAAATGAATATTTTCTTATTTTTTATACAACAAAAAAGTTTTGGTGATTTTGTAAGTGTATGCATTCTAAATGTATAAAACTGAACATTTTTGAAAACTTTAGCAGACAAATAAAAAAATACATCAAAAACCATATCTGAGTTTTTTTCAAAATATTGAGTGAAAATATATAAACTAAATAAAAAATAAGTTTCTAGCTGCCTTTAGTTGCCTATTGCAGTTGTATATCATTTTTTTCCAAACAATCTCAATATTATTGCTCATTCCAGCACATCTATTTACAAGTGCTACAGGTAAGTTTTATACCTTCTCGTCTAAACGACTGGACCGATTTTGATGAAATTTTGTGTGAAGATTAACCTTACCCCAAAATAAAACAAAAGCAATTCAAGCTTCCGAAAACTTCCGTATGAGGGCGCTTTATGTAATTAAATGTTTATATGTTAATCACGACCATTTTTCATATTATAATAAAAAAATTTATATAATAATATAAGCATTTATAATTATTTAAACTTAACATTTATACATAAAAAAGTATTTATTTAAAACTATAAATAAATAATGAATTGTAATAGACTTAAATCATATTATTCTTTAATCGCCACTACTGTTAAAGCTTTCAACTAAGGTGCATTGTTATTGTTTATTGCAGTTTGCCTCACTTAGAATTGTTTTTGTTTTTTTGCATTCTCTTTATGCTTATGATTTAAAATATGCTTCAACTAATTTAGTTAACCCTAAAGTACTGATGTTGGCTTACGGGACCACTAAAAATATTTAAAGTCTATTATTTGTATATTGATCGGTTTGAATGAATTATATCTTCGTCTTCTTTTTATTGTAAACATGCATGGGTTAAAAAAAATTGTACTAAGTTTTATTTATCAAATAACAAAATACTCGTGGTCCCACAGACCAACATCATTACTAACTTAATTTTTTTTTCACATCAGTACTTAAGGGTTAAACAATATTTTATCACTCCGCTGATAAATAAAGACGCTTACACTAAATAATCGAAACAAGGTTTTGGAAATTATTTTACAAAATAGGATTTGGACTTATAAAAGTATGAATTATTTGTGTTTTAACTATAAATGTTTGTGTTCAATAAAGAATAATTTAATTTTTATAGTGGCAAGTGTTATTAAAAATCTTGATCTTTTTGAAGTGTGGCTTGGTGCAAGCAAGTTGGAGCGTAGCAAAAAAATTGATGGCATGATGCAATTTGTAAAAGATAATTCTTTACAAAAGTTTGATGATGATGCACTGGGAAAAGAACTTAAATACTTGGATTTAAAGTTAGATACTCTATGGAAATCAAGCAATCGAACACAAAACATATTTAAAAAGAAAAACTCGGATTTTCTAGAATCTTGTTTTTCTCTTAATAGATGTGTTGACAATTCGGTATGTTATAACTTTAAATAATATACTAAACCTTTCTATCTCAGTCCTGCTCTTCATTCTAGTTTGAATACATTTGAGTGGAACGATTTTGTAAATTAAAAACCAAAATATAATTTGAAAAACTGCTCGCTTTTTGTTTTTGGTATCTTTAATTCTTTCTGTTATGGAAAATATAAAATCACAGCCACACTCTAAAGTTATGTCGCAAAAATAACCTAAAAGTGCGAGCAGTTCTTTTTTTATTTTTAGTGGTTTTTGACTTTCGATCCCAGTAGCAACATGAGGCAGCAACTAATAAAACTGAAATTAGTGGAAAAATTTATGTTCAATGTTTTCTAAGCAGTAGGAACATGAAAGTTATTGACACGGTTATACCAAAATCATAGATATTAAAAGATTTTGGGAACTGCCCATATATGTTTTGTGCAGATTTCGTAGCAGTGATGATATTTGATAATTTTGGAGGGGACTTTTTTCACTCTTCAGAAAATACTATTTATTAACATGATTTAATCATGGTAGAAATATAAATGGTAAGGGTGTGTTTTAATTAAATTTTGCACGGAAAATATGCGCTCGACATTGGCAGATGAATGAGGAATGGATAAGATTCCATTAGTTATTCTAATGCTCTTTATTTAGAATTAATTGTTTTCATTACCCTGTAAGAATAATGCAAATAAGAGTTATGCATTACAACCATTTCGTTAAGTTTGCCTGGCACACAGCATTACAAAATGCGTTGATGTGTTGTATTTAGCAACCTCTCGCATAAAATTTGGTTAATCAAATCCGAGAGTACTTTTTTGGGCCAAAAGGAGTTGGGGACTTTTTAAGATCGAAAGGAGGTAAAAAAGTCCTTGTCCACTACAAATATCATCCCTGTTTCGTAGTACTCTTATATATTTATATATATATGTATATAGGTATTTATATTTAAAACTTAGAAGCCACAAATAGAAGAAAACCACCAAGACGAAGAGTTATCCTATAAAGCCTCAACTTCAAAATGTGGTCGTCCGCGCTTAAGCAAAATTTCTGAGAGAACGAAACGAAGACGTATCCCAGAACTTTGTGATAATTACGATTATGATTCATTAGCACAAGCAGCAACCAAAAAATATAAACTTGAATGCTCCACAAATACTGAAGAAGTGAGAATGCAAAACGGTGCTTTGGCCATGTACATGGATTTAGGTTTTACAAAATCAAAATATGAAGACCAAAGGTCCTACTATAAAATGTTACTTGGTGAAAAATATTATCCACCTTATGAAAAAATTGCACTTGCTAAGAAAGATTGTTATCCCCAAAGAATTACTGTCAAAGAAAGTGGTGCTGAAGTGAAATTGCAAGAATTGTTGAACCATACTGTTCAAATGATAATAACTTCACTCTCATTTGAAAACTTAAGTTATGCTAACGGCAAGGAATTTACTTTATTTGGTAAATGGGGAATGGATGGATCATCAGGCCAACAAACATTTAAACAAAGATGGAATGAAGAGACTTATATGGCAAATGAACCATATAATTAATGAATCAACGTCGGCGCAGGCAGAACTTTTAAATGTTGGTAAATTTGCTGATGATAGTGTTTTTATTATATCGTTTGTTCGACTTCAAATCTCATGTGATGAAAATAATGATATACTATGGAAAAATGATCGTCCATCATCAATAAGATTTTGCCGTCCTATAAAATTTGAATTTGTAAAGGAATCCACTGAAAAAACATTGCAAGAATATAAATTTTATACAGAGGAAATAAAAAGATTAGAGCCAATATCTTTAGTAAAGGAATATATAACATTAAATATGAAATTTAGATTGCAATGTACAATGATCGATGGAAAGGTTTGCAATGTTTTAACTGGTCAACGATCTACAGGATCTTGTAATATTTGTGGAGCCAAGCCAACTCAAATGAATGATATTGAAAAACTTAAATCGTTTGAGGTAAATATATACATATAGGTAAACAAAAGTTATTTAACTTAAATTAAAAGATATGTTATTATTAAAGGTAAGAACAGAAAATTACCAGTTTGGGCTATCCACCTTAAATTGTTGGATTCGTTTTATGGAGTGCATATTGCATATCGCATATAATTTAGATTTTAAAAAAGGATTTGCATCAGGAGAAAATAAAATAAAGAAACAAAATAGAAAACAACAAATACAAAACGAATTGAAAAAAACACTTTCAATGAGCGTGGACTGTTTTAAACCTGGCTTTGGCACCACAAACGATGGTAACACAGCCCGACGATTTTTTGCAGAACCCAAAAAAGTCTCTTTGATTTTAGGAGTAAATGAGGACTTAATAAAAAGGTTTGGTAACATTTTACAGGTAATTTTAAGCTTTGTTAACTGAAGGAGATAATAAGGACTTAATAAAAAATTTTGCGAACATTTACCAGGTAATTGCTAGCGGATTGGAAGTAGATGCAGAAAAATTTGAGATTTACACCAGAGAAACAGCTGATCTCTATGCACAGTGGTATAAGTGGTACAATATGCCTCCATCTGTGCACAAAGTACTTATTCATGGAGGTGAAATAATAAAGGAGTTGAGCATTCCATTTGGACGCTTTTCTGAAGAAGCACAAGAAGCTTCCAATAAAATTTTTAAAAATGCACGCCTACACAATAGCAGATGCTTTTCAAGGACTGCAAATAATGAAGATATTATGCACCATCTGCTAATATCTTCTGATCCTCTTATCAGCCATTTTAGACTGAAGAAAGAAAACAAATACAAAGAGTTGTCAGGCGAAGCTAAACTTTTGCTAAAGCTTCAGCTTTATGAGCAGTAAAAAATTTTAACTGTTAAAGCACAAAAATGTCTTTTATTTTCATAAGTTAATTGTTTAATGGTTAGTATCAAAAATGTCCTAGGTTATTGTTAAACTTCAGCGGAGTTATACTTAAACGAATTAAGAAATGTGGATGTATATTAAAAGGCGTGTCCATTACTGAACTTCGTTGTAAATGTTTTTAAATATTTTTTTAATTACCAAAGAACCATATGAAAAATACTTCGAAGTGCTCATGAATCAAATTACAAATTTCGTCAAAACTTTCTGTACCGGAAGTGGGCGTTGCCGAAAAAAACTTGGATGGGAGGTGGACGTATCTGTCGGCAGATTTTATCCAGACCTAAACTGGACGTATCAGTCGGCAGCCCTAAACTGGACCCAAAGGTCAAAATTAAAATATTTTTTCAGAATTAATCAATGTTTCTTTAATTAAAATTATTTTCTCATACTCAGTTATAAGTTCGAGTGTTTAAAAAAAAAAAAAAATTGTATAGGGGATAGGCGTTTCCATGGACCAATTTCTTCAAAATTTCAAAAAAATGTATTTTTTACCCTAAAACGTAGCTATGCTAAGTTTTAGAGCCCTAAGTTAATTTTTATTAATTATGGCCAAAACTTATATGGAGACCTCCCACTGTGCGTCGCAGCGATCTGAAATTTTGATAATAGTCTATTAAATGATGTAGTTGATCTGTGTTGCATTTAAAATTACTACACAGGAAATTTAATTTTTCACTGAATTATAAAACAACCCTCGTATTTCTCATTTTATGCGTAAAACACTAACAACAAAAAGCTCACTAAACATGTTTGCTTCGCATAACCACGACATAAGGCAACTTGCAAGAGCTGTTTGTTTTTTACTTAGAAATAAGAAACATGTCGCAAAACATCTGGGAAAACATCACATGTATCTATAATGTGATTTTATAGAAAAGTTGAAGGAAGCCATCAAATAGTGGATATTATAAAAGATGCTTTTAACCAAATTTTTTTTTTGTAAAGATTTGCCAAAAAAAGAAAATAATGAAGTAACACTAAGATATGCTTTGTATGTATTCGATTGATAAATAACAAATCGACCGCAACCATGACTAAAATTTTGTATACTCATAAATGTTAATTTTTGGTCAAATGGAAAACAATGTTTAACAAACTTTTATTTTCAGTCTTTGTTAAACTACCATCTAATACAGAAGTCGTCAAACAGTGGGCCGCCGCCTCCTGGGGAGCCGTGAGCGAGTTCCAGGGGAGCCGCAGACGTTTCAACAAAGATTAAATTAAATTATTTTGTTATATATTGCATTATTCACAGAGGGCAATGAGCGTTTGAAAACACTTGTAGTCAGATGATTGAAGTTCGAAATGATGTTTCGAATGCAGTATAAAACGTCATGCTGCTCATTCAAGACTGTTTAAAATTGTACGCAAAGTAATGGGTTCGGATCACGAATATAATAGGCATCATACTGAGGTAAGATGGCTTTCCCATGGAAAAGTTCCTGGAATTGGAAGATAAGCTAAGAATTTTTCTTCTGGAGAAAAATTAAGTTTAGCAGATATCTTTTGTGATGAAAATTGGATATGTTATAAAGTTAATAAATAAAACCTTTCACTGCAAGACAGAACAACAAATATAATCGCTCTTAATTCTAAGCTGCAATCATTTCACCAAAAATTAGTTATGAAGACCCATAAACCCTAAGGGTTTTTGAAGAAAGTCAATTTTGAATTTAGTTCATCATTGCGTACATCTTTCGCAGTGCATAAAAGTTTTCCAAAAATATTTAACTATCTTGAATAAAGGTAGGAAACATGATTGGATAAAAGTCCCGTTTGCAGAAAATCTAAATATGGATCACCTTTCATTACTAATTCAGGATAAACTAATCGAGATGAGATCAGACTCAAGCCTTCAAACTGAATTCATCTTGCGGAATTTTAAATGAAATGAATTAAAGAGTATACAGATTTAATAAATATGACTTTAAATATTTAAGTTCCTTTTGCAATAACATATTTGTGTGAATCTGCTTTTTCATCTTTAATTTACATAAAAAATAAACAAAGATCTCAGTTATCACCAGAACCGCTGGAATATTTTTTAAGAACTTCACTTTCTAACATATGACATATAGATAGAACTTCGTGCTGATCAATCACATTAAATTTTCTATAAAATTGTTATTATTGAATTTCTGTTATATTATGTTTTTTATTTATTTACTAGCAGGACCCAGTGGTCCGCTGCTTCGCCACGGACGTTCCAGCAACCAACCAAGGGAGTGTGGCAAACATTTTTTTTCGTAACCATCTCGTGCTCGCAAACAATCTACTGCCAAAATTTCAGCACAATCGACCCAGAAGTTTTGGAGTCTTAATGATTTCTTTAAAGTGGGCGTAATTATAGTGCCACCACGCCCATTTTTAGTGCAGTTGCCGACGGTGAGCATACAAACTTAATTAGCAAATTTTAGTCTTATACGACCAAAACCGTCTAAAATATAAATTTATATGTATATGCGTGGAAACCCAATTTTTGTACAATTGTCGAAAGTAACCATACAAACTTATTTACCAAATTTTAATCTCAAACATTCTAAACAGTCTGAAATATTGCTTTTGTGGTCGGTAAAATGGGGCGTGGTTAAAACATAATATGCAAAAACCTAATCTAGGATGTAAGTAATACACGTTTTAGGTTTGAGTGAAATCCGATCAGCCGTTTAGATTTGTATAAAAGTCAAACAAACAAACAAAAAACAAACAGACAGAAAACAGAAAATGATTTTTATTAATATACATCCTTACTAAAAAACTGATATTAAATTTTAGCGTCAGCTTTTTAATTTAGTAGCATTCACTTAATTAAATTGATCATTGATAATTATAACTAGAGCAGTTCAAATAGCACGAATACATGGATTCAATTGGTGTGAGTGAGTACGCATATGGTACAAATTGGAGAAAAATTTGTAGGACGGACTGTATTTTCTTTGCATTTTTTTTTTGCCGCTTCTTTCAATTCGTTCTTCGTTAAGATTGATCAAATATTTACTGTGCTGTTAATAATTAATTTGGCATTTTTAGAGTAAACAAAACTATTTAATATAAATGTATGCTGAATTGGAAGTGATGTGTGTAGCTAATATTATTTATTTAATGCAGCTGCTCTTAAAAACACCAGATATAAAAAAGTAACAACGTTTATCCTTTTCTTACAAAATATGTCTGTCCTGCCCACGCGCCACTTGTTTTCAGATTTTAAAATTGGACAAAAAAAAATGAAGTATCATACGGGCATTAGCTTATGCTAAAAATCTTTTTAGAGCTGCTACTAATTAGAGCCAGCACTAAATTATATTTTTGGTAAGGCTGATAGATTTTAAAGTGCATATTTTTTATGAATTCGTTGAGTTCTGATTTTCAGTTTATTGACTAAAAAAAATAAAAAAGTTTAACTTTTTAAAAATACGTAGTAGAAAATTTTTTTTAAGGGGGGCCGCAAACTTTTTTAAATGGTCTAAGGGGGCCTCAATCAACAAGAAATTGACGACCACTGATCTAATGCAATGAGAAATTACCATGCGAGGCTTTCTTTCTTCATGTAAGGGGATGTTCATAAATTACGTAGCATATTTTTGAACAATTTTTTATTTTATTTTAATTAAACATAAAATGGCTGATATTAACGAAATAGCCACATCAGTGGTTTTAACGAAAATATTACAAATAAGTTAATTTACCTTTAACAAACCTTTCGTTGCCAGAAATTTTGAATTTATTTTTGTGTTTTGCTATTTCACGGAATACTTTTGCAACTTTTCTGACGTTTATCGATATAACAGGGCAGCCAACACAACATTGAAAAAAAAATGTTGCCTTTTTATGTTCTTTTTTTTTTTGACTAAGAACAGGTCAACATTTTTGGAGTTCAGGTCAAAATTTAATTAAATTTTTCGAGAAAAGAAAACGCCATTAGTGTTTAATGTTCGACGTTTCTTTATTGAGTGTTCGGTATAAATATGGATGATTGTTACATTGCACAGAAATCATAACGAGTATAAACTGTTATACTTATGAATATAAACTATTATAAACATTGATTGCCATGTTTACATGGTTAATACATATTCGTTTGTACAATCTGTGAAATAATTATATGTGACAAAAAAACTTACAACGTTTAATGCGTACAACTTCGGTAACGGTAAAATGTAAGTATGCAGAAAAGTTGGTTGCTGCCTAATTAATAAGTGATCTAAGAATTTGCTTGTTCTTTACTCTCAAAATTTACCGTTATCTACAAAACTTGGAGTAAGCCTTTATTCTACTATAGGAAATAATTATATGTGCATCAGTAACAAAAGTCTGTAAATATTGGGATTGCGATAGTAGTGGCCATCTGAAGGTTGTTTTCGAAGTAATTTTTTGCATAGAATCCAAATCCGTGCTCAGAATCATATTTTTGGGATTTTGAGATATTTTAGGTTATGTACACGAATAATGGCTACTTTTAAGGTTGGTTAAGGGATGTACGTAAGTTTTTAAACAATTTTCTTTTTATTTTATCATGCAGTTCTATTTTTTCTCATTAAAATGAGCTCTGAAATGGTGCCGTACGATGATTTTATAAAAAGTATGGCCATTTGAAGAAAACGTCCGCAAGCAAAAATGTGTGACAAAATCATTTTTGATAAATAAAATAATAACAATAAAAATAAAAATAAAATGCACAACAAGTGGAAAAAGAATCCATCACAAGAAAATTGGGAGATTTTCAGAGTCGCCAGAAATGCTTCAGTCTCAATAACGAAACAAGCTAAAATGAACTATTGCTCTGCTAAAACTGAATACCGCACTTCCATCTAAAGTGTTATGGAGAAATCTAAAAAACCTTGGAATTGGAAACAAGCCTACTGCTGACTGTAACGTGGATCCTGACATTCTTAACAATTTTTTCCTCAATAATAATTGTGGTTTAGTAAATCAAATGATTGACGATGTACTGGTTGCACCAAATTTTCAATTTTCTGCCGTAAGGGAAAGTGATGTTAACAAGTCCATAATGAAAGTGAAATCAAATTTTTAAAAATTATTTTACCCCACGTACTGCACTCGCTAACGCATATCATTAATCACTGTTTTACAACGTCTTGTTTCCCTCAATCCTGGAAAATTGCAAAAGTATTGCCTGTTGCGAAAAAATCATCAGCACTTGAAGCAAACGATTTTAGGCCTATAAGTATTTTGCCCTCCCTGTCGAAAGTGTGCGAAGCTTTAATGGCTGATCAAATTTCAGAATTTCTGAACAGAAATAACTTGCTATCCCCTTTACAATCCGGTTTCCGTGCTGGCCATAGTTGCACAACTGCTACTTTAAAAATATTAGATGATATACGAAAATCCTGATGAAGACCAAATTACTTTGCTATGCTTGCTGGATTTCTCCAAAGCATTTGACACCGTAAATCATTCATTACCTTGTCAAAAGCTGAAGTGCTTGTTTGGTTTTCAAGCTAGTGCCGTAAGCCTTTTAAGAAGCTACTTGTCGGACAGATTTCAGAGAGTTAGAGTAGGTGTGAAGTGTTCTCAATTTAAGTTAGTGCGCAGTGGAGTGCCCCAAGGATATATTCTTGGTCCACTGCTCTTTTCAATGTTTATAAATGACATCTTCTCCATCTGTAGAAATGCGTCCATGCATGGTTATGCGGATGATGTTCAATTGCATCTCTCCCGTAAAACGGGTCTTGTCGAAGACCTATGTTGTAGACTAAATGAGGATCTCTGTAATATTTATAAATGGGCCATTAGTAACGATCTGCAGCTAAATGCGCTTAAATCATATGTGCTTCCGATTTCAGCCTCAAAAATCTTTACTGAAAATATCCCACAGCTGTTTATAAATGATAAAAAACTCAAACTTGTGACAAATGTTGTAAGTCTAGGTTATCACATCAACTCAGTATTATTCGTGCCGATCATGTGAACAGCATAATACGTTAAATATATTGTGTTTTGAGAAATCTACGAATGTCTGCTGATTTTACACCTGTAGAAACTAGACGTAAACTCGTGATACAGCTAATATTACCAATTGTTACTTACTCGGAACTCGTTTACGGCAAATTAGATTCGCGATCTGAACATAAACTACAGGTAGCATTCAATCATGCAACGAGATATGTCTATGGCATTCGAAAATTTGATCACTTATCGCAGTTCAGGAATGCTATTCTTGGCTGCAGCATAACTGTGGCATAACTACATTAAAGCCAGAAACTGTATTTTTCTCCATAAGCTTATGCATACAAAGACTCCAATGTACCTCTTTGATAAATTGCAATTTTGCCAGTCAACTCGAAGTAAAATGCTTTTAGTGCCTCATTTCAAATTTCTAAACTCAACCAGACTTTTCTTCATTAACGCCGTAAGATTGTGAAATTCCTTACCGAACCACTTAAAATCAATTGATGGAATTGGAAGCTTTAGGCAGGCTATATATAAATATTTTACCTAACCACACGTATTGGAACTATCTCACTACATTACATTTTATTTTCTTTGTTTTTATTTTTTCCTTTTATTTATTTTTTCTTTCCTTGTCTCTTGCATCTATTCTGAACAATTTTCTATACACCTTTTGTTTTAATAGTGGTATTCGCTCTTTTGTGTATTTATGAATACATTAGTGTACTTCTGTCAAAAAATTACACTTTCGAAGTTACACTTTATGTGTTTCTTTACAACATCAAGATGATTGTAATGTAGTTGTATGTGTTAATTGTATCATTTTGACATTCTTGGCACCATTTCTTGTCCTTTGTTCGCCATAATTTTTCGCGCTAGCTCGTCACATCATAACGTTTTCTAATTAGAACTGTTTAAAATCCATCTGTAAGGGAATCTGTAATGGAAAATGTTAAAATAAGGAAAAAACGTCCAATTGCCACCAGTGTAGCCAATAGTAGATACACTGCTGTGGAAGAAGTCACTCACTCTTTCCCTTGTATTTATCGGTACAATTACAATCAGTACATCTAATACACGAAAGAGCGAATACCACTAATATGTTCTTTTTAATTGTGTAAGCTAAATAATTGATATGTACTTAAAGTAGAACACTTATCCTTATTATTTTTTTTTCTTCTTGTTTTATATAGACTCAGAAATAATTTTACTGTAATATTCTAATATTTTACTCCTAAGTTATTACTTTGTATATTAAAAGAACTTGTTCTTATTATACTTAAGTCATAAATAAAATTGAAATTGAAATTGAAATCAAGATTTGCATATAAATCTACTTCACTGACTGTGATATTCAAATAGTCATAGTTTTTGAATAAATCATCGTACGGTACCATTTCAGAGCTCATTTTAAAGAGAAAAAATAGAACTTCATGAGAAAATAAAAAGAAAATAATTTAAGGAATGTTGTGCATCCTTTATTCAACCTCAAAACTAGCCATTTTTCGTGTACATAACCTCAAATATCTTAAAATCCTGACATGATGAGCCAATTCTGAGCACGGAGTTGGATTCTACGAAAAAAACTACTTCGGAAAAGACCCTTAGCTGGACAATACTATCGCAATGCCATTATTTGAAGACCTTTGTTACTGATGCACATATAATTATTTCCTATAGCTGAATAAAGGCTTACTGCAAGTTTTGTAGATAACGGTAAATTTTGTGAGGAAAGGACAAATAAATTCTTAGTTCACCTGTTAATTAGACAACAACCAATTTTTCTGCATGCTTGCATTTTACTGTTACCGAATTTTTATGCTTAAAACGTTGTACGTTTTTAAGTCACATATAATTATTTCGCATTCTGTACAACATCTTCCTTTTTTAAGTAATTGAAATTAATTATAGAATATTAAAAATTATCTTCATATTCTAATGCATAAATTTATGCATAAATATCAATAAGCCATAAGTTTTCAAATTTCATAAATTTTTTTCTATAAATAATAAATAAAAACATATTTTATTTATTTTTTTTACAATTAAAATTTTTACAAATTCAATCTTTGCAGAGCAATAATTCTTCAACCGCATCTTGAAGTGATAAATTCATTTTCTGTATTAACAATTTCATTCCAACATCATTTTCTCTTTGGCAGAAGTGAGTTCTTTTTAATTTTTACTTGTAGCAACTTCCTGCTGTAATTCTTCTTTTACGTTAAATTTCCGATTTTTGCATTACAACAGTAACGGGATACTAAACTGAACCAGGATTTCTTTTATACATTATCTTTTCTCCTTCTTGAACTGGTTTCAAATTCCTCACCTTCTTGTTATAATTCTTTGCTGACTTTATTCTTTCCTGTGATTTTTTCCAGATACTTTTTCCTATTTATCAACGAAGGCTTCAAATTATTAGTAATGGAAGGAATTTTAGTCCTAAGTTAAAAAAATAACAATTCAGCTGGACTCGGCATATTGTCTTTTGGAGTTGCCCGGTAATTAGGTAAAGCTGTATAATAATCAGAGTTATTCTCATGACACGTGTTCAAACGTTTTTTAACTGTTTGTATAGACCGCTCAGCTAATCCATTTGATCTAGGCAAGTAAGGGGAATATGTGATGTGTTTGACATCCCATGAAATTCAAAATTCTTTGAAGCCCCTAGAATTGAGGGGTGGATCAGTGCATGCAATGAGTTCTTTAAGGATGCCGTATCTAGCAAAAATGGGTTTAAAGCTTGTCACAACTTGATGGCTTGTGTAACCCATGTTTAACAGACTTATTTCTATAAATTTGGAATAGTAATCCGCGACTAAGAGGTACTTCTTTGTATTAAATTCAAAAATATCGCAAACGTGGGGAAGTAATTCCTGTTTGGGGTTTTGCACTTTGATATTTAAGGCACAATTCGCATGAAGAGACTTAATTCAATACATCGTTATTAATGTTTGGCCAATAAACCGAATTTCTCGCTAAATGTTGACACCTTTTAATGCCCATATACCTTTCATGCCAATTATTAAGCACCTTCCTACGCAAACAACTAGGAACTATAATTCGATTGTTTTTTAACAAAAGACCGTCTATCGGATGTCATTCTTTTTTGATTTGAAAATATGGAATTACAGAACCTTCAACAAATTTTGTATGTTTTGTCCAACCATTATTAATATAGTTAAAAACTTCGTCGGAATCTTAAGAAATTTCCAATTCTGACAACAAAAAGTTACAATGAAGCGAAATATCATCATCTATTTCAACAAGGGCATTATCACGTAAGGCCGCTCTTGACCATGTATCCGCAATACACATTTCCTTGCTAGGCTTATAGATGACTGTCAAATCATAAGCTTGCAATTGAAGCATTAAACGTTGTAACCTAGCAGGAATTTTGTATAAAGATTTTTGAAATAACGATACTAATGGTTTATGGTCCGTTTCTACCAATACTTTAATGCCATAAGTAAATTGATGGAAGCGGGTACACCCGAATAAAATGACAAAGTGTTCTTTCTCGATTTAAGCATAGTTTTGCTGTGCGTTAGTTAACGACGCTGACGCGTAAGCAATTGGTTGTCGATTGTGCATAATTGTAGCACCGACTGCGTATTTAGATGCATCGACAGCCAAAGTCAATGGCGTTTTATGATTAAAAATATGACAAAACTGGAGTATGTTATTTACTTTTTCAAATTTTCAAATTCTTCATCAAGGACAGCGTTCCAATGCCGAACTGTTTCTTTTTTCAGCAAATCTCGAAGATTTTTTTTTTTACGACAAATTTTCTGAAAACGAACTTAAATAGTTTATCATTCCTAATAATCTTTGTAATTCAACAAATGAATTAGGCTTTGGTAATCCTATTATCGCATTAATTTTATCTTTATCCGGTTTGATTCCATTCGCGTTGATAATATTCCATTCGCGTTTTCTGTTTGAGCTATTTTTGATTCAGACTGGCTAAACTTTAATCCAACAGTTTTTGCTCTATCTAATACTTCAGACAAAATCCTGTTATGATCTTCAATCGAAGATGCAAAATTTAAAAAATCATCAAAAATATCTATATCGGCCGAAATAAGTGTTAATGTGCACAATTTCGATGAATATTCATCGAGTGGTATCATCCAGAAACCACTGTTTGCATTTAAACAGCTAAAATCGTTTAAGCCGGATAATTTCGCTTTACAATCATCTATTTGTTTAGGTATCGTGGATCAAGACATAAACGAAGACTACCATTAGGTTTTTTAAAAAGGACTATAGGATTTGCCCACTCAGTTGGCTCATCAACAGGAACTATTGCATTCAAATCTATCATAAGCTGCAAATCATTATTTAATTCACTTGCCAAAGAAAATGGAATTTTACGGGGCGGTTCAATTATTGGCTGGACATCAGATCTCACCTTAAAGTGGAATGCATTTTGTAATTTGCCTTAACTCGTTAACACATCTTTAAAACTTTTTAAAATGTTTTTACATGAAATATCACCCACTTTTTAATTAGATTGATTTGAATTGTCATATCCAACCAAGTAAATTTTTACAATTCAAATCAGGGTACGAAAAAGTCCGCTCGTGTACGCACACGAGCTAGTACACAGCTCATTTTGGTACACGCTCGTGTACCTTTTATAACGTCTCACGTCCGAGTACGTGAGCCAAATTTTCAAAGCGATAAAACTAGCTCATGTACTTGAACGACAAAAAATACATGGCGTACCCGTCGACGAGCGTGTACGTAAATGAGACGACTTATGCTCATGGGACGGTTCATGAGCCGTACAGGGCAATGATTGATAAAAGAGCATAGTGGAGATCCCAGGTAGATAAAAGTAATTTTTATTGGTTCTATGGACACCTTAGGCAAAAGTCAATGTATTTTCGGCAATTGGGTTCAATTTGTTCCAAAAATAATTCAATTGGAATCTATTTGACCAAATGGAGAGTATTTGTCAAAAAATTGAAGATTTTTGTCCAAGGAGTCCACATAACCTAAAAAAGTTCCAATGACCCAAGTAGTACTATATATAATCCATGTGGAACCTATATATTAAACCTCTGCACGGGTAGTCTTAAAACGACTTTCAACACATTCGTTTGGAACGGCTCAAACATAACATAGCCGGTAGCATTCGTCAGGCAAACGAATCTAAACCAAACATAACAGAACGAAGGAGATGAAGGATTTGTAAAAAATGAATGCAGCAAAAATATATGAGTCGATTGTTATGTGCACAACAACATAAGATTCGGTGCATAAATTGAATTTAAAATTTTAAAAATTGGAAATTGGAATTGTACATGCGGTAGCAGAATTAGTTGGTCGCAATTTAGACCGTCAGAATTTTAAAATTCAAGATGGTTAATGGTGTTGCCACCTAAAATATATTTATTTTCACGAATTCGGTGCTGGAGCAAACACTAGGTAAAAATGGGTCGCTGAATCCGAATTCATTGCCAGATTTCCAAAATTGTGTAATTTTTCTATAACACTAGTGTTGCCATCTACTAAAATGTATTTTCAAGTGTTTTTAACATGGGTTAACAGTGTTAAGAGGTCGCTGACTTCGAATCTAATGTCACAATTTTAAAATTTAAGATGGTTAATGGTGGTGCCACCTAAATTTTTTTATTTTCACGAATTCATTGCCAGATTTACAAAATTGTGTAATTTTTTTATAACAGTGTTGCCATCTACTAAAATGTATTTTTAAGAGTTTTTAACATGGTTTAACAGTGTTTAGGGGTCGCTACCTTTAATCTGATGTCAATCTGTTTCAACCAATCGTTTCCAAACGAATGTGTTGAAAGTCGGTTTAAGACTATTTATGGCTATGGTGTTAATTCCACTCACTGTTATAGTTATGTAAACTACTGAACTCGACACCCAATGCACTATTGTTGTAGTAGAAACGAGTTAATCCGTGTTTACTATATATTTGCCCACAGTCTATAGAAATCATAAAAGATTCTACTGGGAGCTAAATTTGTCTCTAAGCTGCTCAGATTTCATTCCTCCTTTTCATTTCCGTGAGCGGCTCATGAGCTGTCTCGTGAGCATTAAAAGTCTCATTTAGGTTTTCGACGCGTACGATCCACGGTACGGTCCACGAGCGCGTACGATTTGGTAGGCACACGTAATGAGACCGAATTTCAGTCTCACCCAAGGTTGATTTATAAGCTTGCCGCAGGGCTGATCGCACTCTCTTCTCAGTACCCATAATTGTCAAAACCAGCCAATTTTGCGAATGACTACGAAAGAAAAACGGATGATAAAAGGAAGCACTTGCAGATTTTCTATGAGCTGTCAACTTCGATTTGACAATTATGGGTACTCGCTCTCTCCCTTGCGAAAACCTTATAAATCAACCTTGGGCTCACCAAAACACCAAAACGTGTACGAGAGTGATAAAATATTTTCTAGGGTATACGTCCGTGAGCGTGTACGATTTCTGGTGTACCTTTTTGAATAGTACGCTCATAAAGGCATGCGAGCGGACCTTTCCGTACTCTGATTCAAATCCACTACATAAAATTCACATATTTATTTTTTGTTTTGAAAACAAAATTTAAATTAATCGTACCAATAACTGGCAGTTTTTCTCCTACAATGTCAAAATATTTATACATGTTGTTTTTACACTATTTTGTAAATTTAGATCATTAATAGTTTTGATAGACAATATATTTGCTTGCGCTGCAGTATCGACTTACAATTTTATAAAATATTCATTTACTTTTACCTTAACACAGTACAACATTTTTCAGCTCATTGATTTGGGACTCAATTCTGAGAACTGCACGTGAAAGTAGCCCCGAAAAAAAGAAGTTCTGCATCATTCGTTTTGTCCAGTTACATGCCATAATAATTTAATATCGATTTCAAGTTAGTAAGTATCGTATAGGGGAATTTGTCACGTTTTAGGCTCTTTTGTTTGACATAACTCGAGAACCACTAGTCCTTTACATATTTAGCTGAAACATATTTTAAAAAATTAAAAATTACAATTCCTTTAAACTGTTCGTATAACGTTTCCCTACATAAGCAACAGTTTCGCAGTTATAAATAAATGTATGAAGAAAAAAACATTTTTTGCCTGAAAATTAAAAAAATTTTTTAAATTCATAAAAAATCCAAAACGGAAAAAAGTGTCAAGTCATATTACTTTCACGTAAAGTCACATAACCTATAAACATAATGAGACATAGATCATGAAAATCGATGCACGCTTTTCGATTTTATTCACAATTAAGTAAAGGTATGAATTACAAAGTTGGATAAAGGTTACCAACTCCAGTGGGGATCATACAAAATATTAATTATTTTAATCATAGTTTTAGTACAGTTTTAATAAAAATAGACTTTAATGTAAAAATACTTTCTTGACAGTGAAATTTCCAAGTATTTTAAGTTTTTGTTGTTGCTTTTGCTGCTGCTGTTTTTTCTGTCTTTTCACCACTACATCTTTTTAATTAAATAAATAATACTAAATCAATAAATAAAAATAATCAAAACAAAAATTAATATCGTTTTTTTAGGACAAAAGTAAAAATTACAATCACCCTTATTACGGTTGGAGTCGTCGACGTCGTTGTCAACTCTTTCACAATGTCGACATCGACATCACGTCAATGCTAAATCGGTATTTACTAAGGAAGTTGTGTCGACGTTGACAAGATATTGACAATTTTAAAAAAATAAATATCATAACTGAATTATTTTCGCCAATTGTATCATTTATTATCAATTCGTGCCGAAAAAAGTTTTTTGTTTCCGATACTAGTGAAAGTTCAAGTGGTGAAGAATGCAAACAAAATCTGCGACTTCAAAGGAAATTAATAAATTATTAAAATTAAATTGTTTAAATGCTCCACCGCCTGTTGCACGACACCAGCCTTATTGTATTTTTTTTTTGTCATGCACTTCATGGGGAACAGGGGGCGAACCTTCACATGGCAACGTGTCTGACCGCCTCAACCTGGCGAGGCCAGCATTATCCATGTCGAAATCGTCTCAAGTCGACTCAAACCTCCACGTGGTGTTCCCTGGGCAACGGCAAACTGGCATCCGTCAGTTTGACGGCTAATTTGAGCGGCGGGTCGCTCCATAGACCTTAAACATGGAATGTGCGCAGGGTTTGGGTCCCGCCACATTACTACTGCCCAATGAAAACTAAACCAGTCTCGGATAAGAACCCCAATTACGTTGACGACCACCGCAAACGAAAAACGGACAATGATTTACGGATATGCACCTGGAATATCCGAACCCTTTATAGGGAAGGTGCCATTATCCAACTGGCGGAAGCCCTGAAAAAAATAAAGGCTGACATCACCGCCATCCAGGAAATGCGATGGAAAGGGCACGGCTGCTCTAAACAAGCACACTGTGATATCTACTACAGCTGCCATGCGGAGAAGCGCGAATTCGGATGTGGATGTGTGTGTGGAATTCGGATGTGGTCGTTAGCCGGAAACTACGCCACCTTGTTTCCCGGTTCACACCTGTGAACGAAAGATTGGCCACGATCCGCATCAAGGCAACATTTTTCTACATCAGTCTTATTTGCGCCCATGCCCCGACGGAGGAAAAGGACGAAGCCGTCAAAGACGCTTTCTACGCTAGTCTTGAGGACGTATACGACCACCTTCCGGTCCATGACGTTTAAGCAGTCCTCGGCGATTTTAATGCGAAAGTTGGAAGGGAAGGCATCTTTGGCTCCACTGTCGGTCAGTTCAGTCTTCATAAGACCTCCACGAACAACGGTTTTGATCCCCGGATCAAAAAACGCGAAACCAAATTGATCATGTTGTAATCGACGGAAGGCATGCCTCTAGTGTTATAGACGTGCGTACATTTCGGGGGGTCAACATTGACTCCGACCATTATCTTGTTGCAGCCAAGATCCGCATGCGATTATGCAATGCGAAGAACATACGCACAGGAATGCAACGAAAGCTAGATGTCGCTAAACTGCAATTACAACGGACTACCGAAGCCTACTCCGCTCAACTCTCGGTTAAGCTCAACCAACCAACCTCTGGACTCGACGACGCCGGCGGACTTTGGGCGCATATATCCCACTCCATGCGCGCTGCCGCTGAAAAAGTCATTGGTTGGTTCCGCAACCTCGGAACCAATGGTATGATCAAGAGTGTCGCATCGCGACAGCAGTAAAAAACGCCGCATATAGAAAAATGCTGCAGTCAGCTGCAACGCGAGCCGTGCGAGAAAACTACCGCGAAAAGAGGAAGGAAGAGAGGCGCCTTTTCAGACGCAAGAAAAGAGAGCAGGAAAAGCGTGAGCGTGAGGAACTAGAGGTATATCAGGGCAAGAACGATGGTTTCAAGCCCGGAGCATCCACTTGTAGAGACGAAAGTGAAGATCTGAATACGGATACACAGTGTGTGCTGAGATTGTGGAGACGGTACTTCTCCAATGTACTTACTGGCGATGATTCCACCAATGCCGCCCATGGAGAGCGCAGTTCAGTGCCACCAATCAACGATGACGGAGTGGAAGTACCACCACCTTGCCATGAAGAGGTTCGAGTTGCTATCCAACGACTCAAAAACAATAAAGCAACGGGTGCTGACGGCCTGTCAGCTGAATTGTTTAAAACCGGCGGCGATGAATTGATAAGGCACATGCATCAGCTCATCAGCAAAATATGGCTAGCAGAAAGCATGCCCGATGATTGGAACCTCAGCGTACTGTGCCCTATACTTAAGAAAGGAGACCCAACAATCTGCGCAAGTTATAGAGGTATCAGTCTTATTTCCATCGCATAGAAGATTCTCTCAAGAGCACTGTGTGAAAGATTAAAGCCGATTACAAAAACACTGATTGGATCTTATCAGTGTGGCTTTCGACCTGGTAAGTCCACCATAGACCAGATTTTCACTCTACGACAAATCCTGGAGAAACCCCACGAAAATCAAATTGACACACACCATCTCTTCGTAGATTTTAAATCTGCGTTCGATAGCCCGTGAAGGGATTGCCTATATAGTTGATTAGACTTTACAGAATGACGTTGAGCAACACACGCAGCTCCGTCAATGTAGGAAATGACCTCTCCGAAACCTTCAATACCGAAAGAGGTTTCAGGCAAGGCGATCCACTGTCTTGCGATCTCTTTAACATCATCATGGAGGGGATCGTACGAAAAGCCGGTGTGCATCGTAATGGCACAATTTCTATAAAGGTGTCCACCTCCTTGCGTACGCTGATGATATTGATATTGTCGGCAGAACCAAGAGAGATGTTACCGCTGCTTTCGCCGCTATCGAAAAAGAATCAGCCAAAGTGGGTTTATAGATAAAGGAGGGTAAAACAAAGTATATGCTGTCTACAAACAAGGGAGCGCGGCGTTTAGACTCCCACGTTTCATCCGGCAGCTATAACTTTGAAATAGTCAAGGAGTTCGTTTACCTTGGCACCGCCATTAATACCAACAACCAAATCAGCCTGGAGATAAAGCGAAGAGCAATATTTGCTAATAGGTGCTACTACGGGCTCAGTAAGCAACTAAGTTCCAGAGCCCTCTCTCGATCGACAAAACTAACACTGTACAAGACGCTCATTCTACCTGTGCTTATGGCGCTGAGGCATGGGTAGTTTCGCAAGCTGACGCAGCCGCTCTGGGGGTGTTCGAGAGAAAAGTTCTTCGCAAAATCTTCGGTCCTGTTCGAGTCGGCGATGACTATCGCATCCAAATGAACCACGAGCTGTATGAGCTCTACGAAGACATTGACGTAGTTTGGCGTATAACTGTGCAGCGACTACGCTGACTGGGTCATGTCCATCGTATGGACGACGAAGCTCCAGCGAAGACGATGCTCGAGGCGATTGTCGCTGGTCAACGACGACGAAGGAGACCATGTCTGCGATGGATGGACCAGGCTGAGGAAGCCCTAACCGCACTTGGTGTATCCGATTGGAGAAGGCGCGCGCAAAACAGAGGCGCCTGGCGAGAGCTGATGAGGTCGGCCGAAACCTGGACACGGGTTGTTACGACCACCTAAGTAAGTAACTTCATGTCTCTCCACACCTACAAATTCAATGGCATACTTATTATTAAAATAGAATACTATTATGTATCTTTTGCCAACCACCACCATCTCTCATTAGTGGACCTGAAGTATTTAATTTTTTTGAAATGGTATATTAATCACCTTTAAATTGATTGGAATATTTCCTCAGTCGAAACCTTTTGCAAGCCTCGGGTTTTTCCAGTTCTGAAACTAAAGTTGCAAACTGCTTTGGATTGGTTGTTTAAATTTTTCCTGATTTTTTGAATGGAAATAAAATTCAAAATAACAAATAAACAAATTCACTAGTCTTCGTTTAAAACTGTGTCGACTGAAATCTCGTCTTTTCTACTCAACATCAACGTCAATATTATTTGGCCGATACCAAACATATGCCAATAGTTGTCAATTGTTATCGATATTGACAACGGCGATGCCAATTGGGCGCAGTTAATATTATTCGTGTCGACGACGCCAACCGTAATAAGGGTGAATAATTTCACTATGTAAAAACACTTTCTTGACAAACTGTATATATATGCTGTTTATTGCTGCCCTTCAATTCTGCGACCTGCTTGTTATTTTTGTACTTCCACTGACTGTTGGATTGTTGTACTCGCTGCAACGTAACAGCTGACGAATTGTTGTTGTTATTCTGTATTTTGAGAGTACCAACAAATAAATCTTCGCTTACCTCTTCTTGCTCGTCAATTATACCCACATATTTGCTTTGTTGCGTTCCGTTATATTTTTGTCGCTGATAATTTTGTGGTTGCGCAAAACACATTTTTGCAAAATGATTATTTTTGTTGCATTTATGACTTGTGACTCAAAACGCAGGACAACGACTACGACAACGTATTCCACCACGACTACACGTTTCACTTGCTGTTTTGTTTTGCAATTGACCGTGATCTTTTTGACTTTGAAACGACCTGCTGTTTTTGCGTGCGAGCTTTTGCAAGCTATTGATGGATGATTTATTCAATTCCATTGACTATTCTTTAGCCAAAATGTGATTCTTAGCAATTTCCACCGCTTTATCCAATTTGATATTACCTTCATTTAGCAATCTTTCTTTGATGTTGATGAGATTGCTGGACAGTCCACAGACAAAGATGACGCGGACTAAAACATCGCGAAGTTTATCAAATTCACACGACTGGCTCAAAATTTTTAGGACTAAATTATATTCGTCGATTGGTTCGCCCTCATTTTGCCTTCGCATGAAAAATTTCTGACGTTCCATTGCAATATTGATTTTTGGAATAAAATATGCGTCAAATTTTAATAATAAATCTTTTTGCAATTTAGTGGTTTTGTCCACATCTGCATTAAAAGAATCAATGACTTCGATGCCATCAGTAGCCAAATGATGAAGCAATAACGCAACTTTTTGCTGGTCATTTTATTTATCTAAGCACGAAGCTCTTAAAAATACCAAAAAACGATTTTCGATTTTTCCATGATGTAGCCAAGTTAAATTCTCGAAAATTAAATTATTATTGCATACTTGCAATGGTGTAATAATTAACGCTTTGCAATGTTTCGTCAACCATTGCATTACTTGTTTGTATCAGTTTATAAGGTATTTAGTTAAATTTTAAATATTTAACTTTAACGCACACTTTTTGCACTTTTGTTCGACTTTCCTTTTTTTTATTTATTTTTTACACATCTGGCACCATGTTTAATGTTCTACGTTTCTTTATTGAGTGTTCAATATAAATATGGATGGTTGTTACCATGGTGGAATATATTATTCCACCATGATTGTTACATTGTAGAGAAATCATAACGAGTACAAACTGTTATACTTACAGTGAGCAGCAAAAGTCATGGTACCCCAGCCACAATGAAAAATAAACCATTATATTTTAAAAAATATATTATAAAATAAATGATTTTTATTTTTATTTTATGTATTCAGTTCTATATAACAGAAAACTAAAAAAATATTTCACATTTTAATTACAACAAAAAATAAAAAAAATAAGAGATCATGTCAGCTTCATTTTTTGGCACAGCAAAAGTCATGGTACCTCTGGTGTGGAATTGAATTATATTTGATTTATCCCATACAATTTTTGTGCAAAACTGTTGGCAACCCTTAAAGCTTTTTTATGATCACATTGAAAATTGTAACGGCACTATAATGGTTTTTGATTGTTGCAAGAAGTGAAGTCAAAGTGTTTGTATAAAATGTCGCGAAAAGAGCTCACCATTGAAGAACGAAAAATAATAATTAATAACCACGAAATGGGTAAATCTTACTCTGAAATTGCTAAAATTATAAAAAGGAGTAAGTCAACAGTGCAAAAAGTTATAAATCGGTTCAAAAATTAAAACATTATTGAAAATAAGCAGCGAACAGGCCGTCCACGGAAGCTTACTTGCAGAGAAGAACGAAAAATTGAGGGTATTATTAAGAAAGATCCATTTACAAGTGCACCTAAAATAGCAACAGAGTTGAAGGAATCCTTTGGGAAAGATGTTTCTGCAGATACGGTACGTAGGTGTATCAATAAGGCTGGATACAATGCTCGCACTGCACGCAAGAAGCCGCATGTTAGCAAAATAAACAGAAAAAAGCGCATGGACTTCGCAACAGAATATAAAAATAAAACAAATGAGTTTTGGGAGAAAGTGATATTCTCCGACGAATCAAAATATAATATTTTTGGATCTGATGGACGCGTTTTAGTGTGGCGAAAAAATTGCGAAGAGCTAAATCCAAAGAATACTCGAAAAACTGTCAAGCATGGAGGAGGTGGAGTAATGGTGTGGGGATGCATGTCAGCAGCCGGTGTTGGCAATTTAGTGTTCATTGAGGGGATTATGAATAAAACAGTTTATATGAACATTCTTAAAGAAAATCTGAACCAGAGTGCTGAAAAATTAAACATTCGTGATAGCTATTACTTTCAACAGGACAATGATCCTAAGCACACGGCTGCTGACGTTAAGATGTGGATCGCTTACAATACACCACATATGCTTAAAACCCCTCCTCAAAGCCCAGATTTGAACCCCATCGAGCACTTGTGGGACCATTTAGAAAAACGCATCCGAAATCACACAATATCAAATAAAACACAGCTCAAAGAAATACTTTTGAGTGAATGGAACCAAATATCCGAAGACTACACTAAAAAACTTGTTCACTCAATGCCGAACCGATTAAACGAAGTTCTACGACTCAAGGTCTATCCTACTAAGTATTAGGTAAACAAATTTAACTAAAAAATCGTAATATTTTAATAAATTTTTCATTCTTTTTTAGGAGTACCAAGACTTTTGCTGTGCCAAAAAATGAAGCTGACATGATCTCTTATTTTTTTATTTTTTGTTGTAATTAAAATGTGAAATTTTTTTTTTAGTTTTCTGTTATATAGAACTGAATACATAAAATAAAAATAAAAATCATTTATTTTATAATATATTTTTTAAAATATAATGGTTTATTTTTCATTGTGGCTGGGGTACCATGACTTTTGCTGCTCACTGTATGTCTATAAACTATTATAAACATTGATTGCCATGTTTTCATGGTTAAGGGAGTATTCCTGGTCAAGTATTCCTGGCAAAAATGTTTTTTAATTTTTTTTTCATATTTTTATAGCTTGGGTATTTGAGAATATCGTCCTAAAAGGGTTTTTTGAAATTCGAAATACTTTAGGAGATATGGCCTTTTTTGTTCAGCAATGTTTTCGCCAAAATGTGATTTGCTTAATTTGGCTATTTTTAGAATGCAAACGTTTGAAGCAACGAATTTCGTTCAACGCGTTCTTTAGTAGGTTATAACTTGTTTGTAAACGCATTTTAAAAATAAATTAATACACATTTTAGAGCTTAGGTATTCGAATGTTAGCAGCGTTTAGTTCACTTTGAATTGAGTTATAAACCGGACGCGCGCGCGCATACAGTTTTGAATAGTACAGTTTTGATAAAAATTTTTTTTTGTGCTAAAGACAATGCATAGAAAAAGTAATAGAAATAAAAATAAAAGAAACGAAAGAGGTGAGGACACCGAATTCACAAGTACATCGGCAAAAAAATGTAAAAATAATGAAAACGAAGACATAAGCATTGACAACAAAACGGAGAATTGCATTTTGGAGTTTTTTACAGTTTTCTCGACGATTGCTAATCTGGTGATATGTGCCAAATGTGAAGGAAGAGTTTAAATAACTCTGTGTTTTCAAATGAGAAGTTTTTCAAAAAGGGTCCAAAAACCGCCTTCCAACCAGGAATACTCCCTTAATACATATTCATTTGTACAACACTTAGTTTTAACCACGCCCTATTTTGCAGCCCACAAATCAATAAAAATGCAATATTTCCGACTGTTTCGATTGTATGAGACTAAAATATGTTAATTTAATTTATTTGGTTACTTTCGGCAATTGGGTACCAAAAATGGGTTTTAAAGCCCACAAATTAATGAAAATGCTATATTTCAGATGGTTTTGGTCGTATAAGACTGATATTTGGTAATTAAGTTTGTGTTTTTATTGTCGTCAACTGTAGTAAAAATAGGTGTGGTGGCACTATAATTACGCCCACTTTAAAAAAGCTTCTGGAATTTAAAAAGCGCTGAAATTTTGGCAGTAGATTGTTTTCGAGAACGAGATTGTTAACGGGAAAAAAGTTTGCCACACCACTTTTACTAGCCACAAATAAAAAAGTATGGTTGCTGGAATATCCGTGGCGAATCCGCGGACCACTGGGTCCTGCTAGTTTACAATAAAACTATATTGTAATAAAATTTCAAATTTTTGAAACTGAAATCAAAAATTATGTTGTGACGTAACGCACGACCGACCTTCCCCCCACCCCCATAACGTGTTACATAATTTATGAACAGCCCTTAAATATAACAAAAACTTCTTCAAGATCAATATGGATATTATTAATTTTAAAACTGTTATTGAACATTCAAATTCTAAAAAGATAAACGATTTTTTCGATTCTGACGAAGTTCGTTTTCGAACGAGAACGAACTTCGAAATGAATATCCGAGATCTCGGTTTCACCTCGAATTCGAAACGAATTCGTTTGGTTTATTGGGGAGTTTTTATTTTATATTGCTTCAATAGAGGTATTGCGATAAGTTGTGATCACAGCCTCAAACTATTTTTTTTATTTGTTCATATAATATAATTTCAAAAGCCCTTCAGGCCAAATCACAAAATTATAGTGTTAGAAAGATTATTGTTATATATCTTTTATATATATATAAAAATGGATGTATGTATGTATGTATGTATGTGGGTATGTGCGTATATCACGTATAGACTCCAAAACCGCCGAACCAAACTTAATGAAATTTTTAGCGATACTGAAGCAACGTTCTGAGAGTGTTCCTGTGAAGTTTGGTGTTGATTGGACAAGGGACGTGGTACCTCCCATACAACCCAAATTGGCTCTATCGCCCACAAACCAAAAAAAATTCCTGAGATGTTCAAGTTTTGATAGTGAATCTTGGTATGCAGGTGCTGATCCTAGTGGCAGCCACTATGTAAATATAAATGTTGTCACGCCCACTTTTACCGCTTACAAATCAGTACAAATGCTTTATATCAGATGGCTTTTACCGTAGATGACTAAGATTTGGTAATTTAGTTCGTATGGTTACTGTCGGCAACTGTTAAAAAATGGGCGTGGTCGCACCATATCTACGCAAACTTTTTCGAAATCATACTTATTCCTGAGTTATACACGTTTTAATAGTAACACTTGATATGCAGGTGCTCTAAGGGACAGTCAATATATATACATAAAATTTGCCACGCCCACTTGTACCACCCACAAATAAAAAACAAAACGAAATGGCCAATTTCAGCCCTTGAAAGGACTTTGGCCGAGCTTCTTATGATCAATTGTGTTGTGCGTGGTATGGAATGTTTGAACACAAATGATAAATAACTGGACCTACAAGTTTTATGCCGACTCCGAACGGCTTATGTTCTCAAGAAGCTTTTCATGGCAGTTTTTACTCTCTGAGGTTTACCATTGTCTGCATTGAGATGACGGCCGAACAGAAAAATTAATTCAATTGAAAGAACTTTCTGTGTCAGATGGACTTCGCTCCTGGGTTCTATGTCATACAACAAGCCACTCACCTCAACCAGTATGCCACCGAATGGTTTGAAAATGCTCTAAAAATCGAGTTTTTTGTAAAAATATTTATTGGTGTGGTAGTTAAAAATAACAAACGGATAGTAATGAAAAGGTTCTTCCAATCTGCACAAAAAAATTTTACATTTTTGCAGTCGGACCAGAGGTAGTGCGGATTTTCATTTATTTTTTAAGTTTTTTTATATTATTTTCACTAAAATTCAAATCAAATTTTTTATTTTACCATGTTACTTTTAGTTATTTTTATTATCTATTGATGATAAAATATAATGTAAAGTGAAGAATTAAATTAAATGAATTTACAAAACAATTTACACATTTTTTAAAATTTAATAATTTATTTGACTAAAAGTAGTATGGAAAAAAATTCATTTGAATTTTAGTGAAAATAATATGAAAAAAGTTAAAACAATCCATAAAAATCCGCATTATCTTTGGTACAACAGAAAAAATTTAAGATTTTTTGATGCAAAAGAACTTTTTCATTACTCTTATTTCTGACCGTTTGTTTTTTTTTAACTACCATACCAGCCACTACCAGTGGCGGCCACGGCGTAGTGGGTAAAGTGTGTGACTCTTACGCCAGAGAACCCAGGTTCGAATCCTCCATCTGACAGAAAATTTTTTCAATTGAATTAATTTTTCTGTTCGGCCGTTACCTCTCTGCATACAATGGCAAACCTCAGAGAGTAAAAACTGCCATGAAAAGCTTCTTGAGAACATAAGCCGATCGGAGTCAGCGTTAAACATGTAGGTCCAGTTCTCGATCATTTGTGTGCAAACATTTCACATCACACACAACACAATTGATCATAAGAAGCTCGGTCAAAGTCCTTTCAAGGGCTGAGGTGGCCATTTCGAACGAATGATTATATATCATCCATAAAAAACCGAATGCGTGCGGTTGCGTACAACAACCACCACTTCCACGTGAAGCATTCTCATAACAGCGACGAGTGCCGCCGCTTTCACTCATCGCTCATAAGAATGCCGCTCAATGATTCTAATGTTTCTAAAATCATTCCTTATGATTCTAGAGTCATTAAAGGAAATCGCGTGCAGTGTTACCGCTGACATATTTTATTGCACATATAATATATAAATTTATTATTATATACATATAATACTAGCGGACTCGGCAAATGTATGAAAAATTTTTTTAATTTTATTTATATCTGCAATCTGTCTTTAACAATAGACAATAAGCACATTAGATTATTCTAATAAATTGACATAAAGTCATGCATTTCCATTGAAATACATAACAAAGTATTAAAGCTATAGTACTATAGAATATTTAGTTCAAAAAAGGTAGATCTAAAACATGCTTGCGCTTCAGTCTTCTCGTCTCTTCGGTATCAACTAACAAGGATATCGCCAGAACATTTGAATGGTCGCTGAGCCTTTGCAAATAGTTTGTGCTGAATCTGCTGATTTCGTGTTTTAAAGGTACGACGTTGAGATCTCTATTGATAGTTTTGTTGGAGACAAACCATGCTGCGTTTGTTATAAGCCTAAAAGTGTTTGATTGGTATCTCTCTAGTATTTCTACATTTGAATTGCTGGCAGTTCCCCACAACTGTATTCCGTAAGACCAAACTGGCTTTAAAATGGCATTATAAACTCGCACCTTATTGTTTAGAGATAACTGAGAGTGCCGGCCTAAAAGCCAGTAGAGTTTTCTATTTTTCAAGTTAAGTTGTATGCATTTAGTCTTGATGTGTGGTTTCCAAGTCATTCGTCTGTCTAAAGTGAGCCCAAGATTTACTGAGTCACTTTTTGGTATACTTTCACCGCTGATGCTAGCAGACGGACAATCACCTCTCCTTAACGCAAAAGTTACGTGTGTTGATTTGTCAGAATTGACAACAATTTTCCACTTTTCAAGCCAATTAATCAGCTGATCAAGTTCGTTCTGAACGAAGAATGATGCGGTGTAGGGATATTCACTTTATTTTGGCAATTATTGCTGTATCATCTGCGTAAGTAGCTATTGTAACATTGTCGATTGTGGGCATGTCCGAAGTAAAGATAGTGTAGAGAACAGGCCCAAGTACGCTGCCGTGAGGAATACCAGCTCGTATTTCCTGGGTTTCTGAGATTTCGTTTCGAACCTTGACATAGAAATGTCTATCAGAGAGATAGCTTCTACAAAAGCCGAAGTACGGCGCAGGAAGTATTGTTTACGTCAAGAAACACAGTTGAGCAGTATTTTTTCTTTCAAGACTGTCCGTTCACTATTCTAACGTTCACTATTCTGTGACATTGTTCAGGAGTACCATGCTTGTATCTAAAACCGAACTGATGTTCGGGAATAACGTGAATAACGAATAACGTAATATTTTAGAAAATGTTGGCAGCAAGCTAATTGGTCTGTGTGATGTAAGAAGTTGTTCTGGTTTACCAGGTTTTGGTATCATTATCACTTCTGCACACTTCCATTGAGTTGGAAAGTGTTCCAATCTTAATATGGAATTGAAAATCAATGTTAAAAATATGACAGATTTCCGTGATAAGTTCTTTACCACTTTACCTCAAATCATATCTTACCCAGGAGACTTCTTATTGTTCAATTTTTGAATCTCACTTTTAACTTCGTTGGGGGATATGTGCCTAATTGGGAAATCCATTTGACAAGGCGACTCAAGAAATTCTTTAATGTTATGTTTATGTGCCGTGTTGTTTATATGAAAAGGTTTAAATATGTATATCTTTCAGATGGATAGCAAATGCCTCGGCTATATCTTTATCTGAGCGACACCATGATCCATTCGTGTTCCTAATAGGGGTGATGCGTTTAACTGGTTTTTTTTAAATACTTTGTAGCCTTCCACAGCAGGTGCTCATCGTGATGAAAGTTGTTGATTTTATCAAGAAAAATGGCAGTAGAAACATTTTTAAACTCATGAAGTACATTTTTTAATTCTTTATACGCCTTGTTGACATTTCTTTTGTTTAATGGAGTTATGTTATCTTGCCACACCCTGCGTAATCTTTCTTTTTCATTTATTAATTGGGGTATTTCTGTTGAGACGTTAAAACCAATTTTTTGTGGTTGGACCGAACTTCTGGCAGTAGATATGTATATACGCGGCGTTATGAATGATATTCGTAAAGGGTTCTACCGCACAGTCTAATTCGGTATTGCTTTTTGTTTTGGTATTTAGGCTTATATTTCTATCCAACAGAGTTTTGAATAGTTGAATATTCGTTTTATGTGTAATCAATTGACGATTACTAATGTTTTGTCCGAAAATGCGAAGATTTACCAACACAGGTGTGTGATCGGAGCTAAGATCGTTACTTCTAATTATTTCCAAGCAGTTGCTACGGATGCCGTGATATATAGCAAAGTCAAGAAGGTCGGGTACCTTACATGGGTCCGTAGGCCAATAAGTTGGTGCGCCAGTTGACAGACATGAAAAGTTATTGTGAGTAAGGCATTTATACAGTTCTCTATCTTTTGGATTAATGAGTTTTGAACCCCACCACGTATGCTTGGCATTCAAATCACCTATGATAAATCTACAGCCCAGCCCTGTGAGCAGTTGTTGATATTCAGTCCACACAATATTATGGCGTGGTGGACAATAAATAGATAAAATGACTAAGTCACTAGTGTCACATATCACTTTGATGGACGCCACATGAAAAGAGGTGTTTTGAACAGGGTTTAACGTAGAATATTTAATTGTCGACTTAATTAATATGCCCGATCCTCTATTATCAGGATGATTAACATGTACTAGGGCATAATCTTTGATTCTGAAAAAAGACCTGGTGGTAAAATGAGTTTCTGATATCAATAGTACATCGATAAACGTTGTTTTTAAGAAAATTTCAACCTCATTGGTATGGTTGGAGAACCCATTGGCATTCCATATTGCTAGGTGCAGGTTTAATTGCATAATTTTGTCACAAGAACTGACTTCATATTTAACAGACTATTTGTCAGCTCTATTTGCTTTTTTAGTAAGGTTCCAATTTTTTGCATTGTATTTGATTCATATTGGTTATTTTTCAGAGCATCGGAGTACGATCTGGTGTTTTGGTTGTGTTCAGTGTTTTTATTTGCTGCGCTTTCAGGATTTAATGATAGGAAATTACTCATAGTCAAGTCATTAGATCGAGGACGTGCATTGACCTTTGTAACTGGCAGTGTGCATTTGTTCGCAGTTGGCACATTTTGCAGGCAGATCTTTACTTTTAGGGCACTGGACAGTTGGATGTTCAACTCCACATTTAACACACACAACATTTTTCCTGCAATAGGACTTGGTATGTCCAATCTGTTTGCAGCGATGACATTGAGGGATATCATTAAATTTCATTGGAGGCTCAATATTAACTATAGCATTAAGAAGCACTTTAATTTCACAGATTTGTTTATTATTTGGGTTAGGCTCTAAATCGATAAAAAAGATTGGGAGTGGCTGCTTGGTAAAATAATCTCAAATTGCTTATGTATCTTACTTTGTGCTCAAAATTTTCCAAGTCTTCTTTAATATACTCAATAGGCGTTGTGTGGTGTAGGTTTTTAACTACAACCCTATATGCTTTCTCTTGTTTGAGCTGGTACGTGTGGAAAATAATTCTTTTTGCATCTAAATACCTGACTATGGCACTATATGAATCTGAAGATTTTGTATTTAATCTTATTTGCCCATCTTTTAATGACTTATAGTTGAATTCATCAGATTTAATTATTTTATTGAGATCAAGAATCATGACACGGATATCAGAAACGTTAGGAACGCCTTGAGAGTGTTCCTGTGAAGTCTGGTGTCGATCGTAAAAGGCACCTTAAATACGCCTCAAATTATCGATTTCGAACAGTTTTGGAATTATAGGTCGCACAGCCTCGGAATTCAGTATTCGACCTCAATTTACAAATACCGTTCTACTGGTAACATTTTATGGGCGTTGGATGAGGGGCGTGGTACTTTTTCAGCACCCAAAATTTTCGGTAAAACTTTCGAAATAAGTCACACATCAATGAAACTCGGGACGAACCAGAGAACTGCAACGAGTCTATGATTCGAACGAATGACTATACATCATCCTTTAAAAACCGAATGCGAGTGCGTGCGGTTGCGTACAACAACCACCACTTCCACGCGAAGCATCCTCGGTTTTTGACGAGTGATTTAGAATCGTTAAAAAAGATTCGCTGCAGGTCTCTGGTACGAACATACTATAAAAGCATGGCTTCACTAAAGCTATGCCCTCTTTTAGGGGAAAAGCGCTGAGCGCAGCGAAGTTCTAGTTTTATATAGAATATAGTAAATTATGATGCTGATCAAAAATATATATCGATACGTTCAACGTATAAATTGGTAACTCGATATACTAACTTTATAAGGGACAGTGCTTATCAAAATATGCGCATTAGGCTTCGTGTGGTGACAATTTTTTGGACCTATAGCTAAAAGTTTGAGGGATTGGCAACTATTTTAATACTTACAACTTCCGTATATTTGGGTAATGTCTCCATGCAAAAACTTGGCAATTTAAGTTGCAAATATATTGTATCTTTTTGTGTCTGTTGGTTACTTCGTTGACCAATTTATGTTTGGCACAAACAAAGAAAGTTTGTGTTGGTTACTTCATGTACAAAGTTATTAACTTATTTTACTGAAAAAAACGATGGTTGTTAGTCAGACATACCAAATTAATGCTTAAAAATTCTGCTTAATACACGTTCAGTTGCCAACAGTTCAGTTGCCAACAGTTTCCATAGAAATATAAAAATTGCTTCAGACAACAAGTTGGTAACTTAAATTACAACTTAGATTAATTTTTTTGTCCAATCTAAAAGTTTAATTGTTAAATATCGCCTTACATATGCTTGTTAAAACAACAGCTATTTAATAGACGGCAAAAATTCATTTCATCTACAATAAACAAAACCCTCTTCTCAATTTTGGTTTTTTTTTTATAACGAAAACAACACTAAAATAATATTAACCAAAAATTACGATTTTCGAGTTACCAACTTATACGTTGGACGTATCCACAATTTGAGAATATTTTAGAATGACAATATATCGTCGTTAGGCGTGCAATACCACATGATCGCCACTTGCACATACACACACACGGTGATAGTAAAATTCTACACAATTACAGGAAAACTACTGCTTTCTTTTAAACTATTGAATGGATTTTCAACTAAACTAAAAGTATTAATTGAAATTAGATACTTGCTTTGTTCTCAAATCAGCAACTATTTATGGAGGTGCAAGGTTATGCCAAGCTGAGCGAAAAATCGTATGGGAGGGGGGGATCTATTTTCATGTTCTTAGGAGCTACAGGGCTAATTAATATTTGACATTGATTCACGTTATTGTTTCTAGCAGGAAAACTAACCTACATAAAACATATTTTAATAACTCATTGCGAAGGCAATAAAATCACCTTTCTAACGGTATATCAACAAACCCCATCGACTTACAGTTACCGGCTGCACTAAAAAAATTATACTTTTAAGAAAACAATCAGCGTTACTAAAAAACTGATATTAAATTTTAGCGTCAGCTTTTAAATTTAGTAGCAGCTGTAGCCTCTGCTAAGCTTATGCTCAAAAAATATTTTAGAGCTGGCACTAATTAGAGCCAGCACTAAATTACTTTTTTGGTAAGGCTGAATGATATTATCGACATTTTTTTTTTTTTAGACTTAACCAGCACTCAGAGGATGCCCCCTATAAATGCGAAAGCATTGTGTTGATTCGGAAGACGGGTGATAGTTAGTTGGAGGGTGGAAAGATGGAGTAGTGTCGGTGAAGATTTGATTTAAATTTACACAGATTGAAACTGCCGGGAAACACAATCGCAGGGAGATTGTTCCACAATTTTACTGAGCGACCGAAGAACGAATTATCTCGGTAATGTGATGTTCTATTGGGCAAAGTTGCAATGGTAAAGGGATGGGCTTGGAGAGCAGCCCGAGTGGACCTAGGAAACACACGAGCTGGTGGCGTCAGGCCATGTATCTCCCTTGAACACCTCCCATGGTAGTACCTGTACAGAAGGCTTAGGCAACCAACATTGCGACGATGCCCAAGAGAGTTGAGAGAAGATGAAATATTTCCATCACCTATCAAATATATCGCGCGTCTTTGAATCCGGTCCAGAAGCTCCAAATATGATCTTGAATTCCACTGCCCAAATGTGCGAATTGTACTCCATTTTCGGCCTAATATATGAGGTATAGATCAAACGAAGATCAGATGGAGTGAAGTATTTCGTACACCGTTTTAAAAAACCAAGGCACTTGGCTGTTTCTTTAGACACACCAAAAATGTGATCATTCCACCGAAGAGCTGCTTGTATTGAAATGCCTAGAACGTCAAGAGCATCTGACTCCGTAAGATCTACACCGTTCATATTGAGGGGAGCTAAGGGGCAATTGATTCGCTTGTGGGTTAACAGAAAACACTGGGTCTTGCTAGCATTAAACTCTACTCTATTAGCAAGACCCCACTCGGAGATTTTTCCCAAGTCATTAATAAGTGTGTCATTCATATTTTGCCTCTTTCTCTCAATCTCCAAAGAGCTCTGGCGTTTTTTAAATGAATATGAATGGCAAATGCCACTGTCATCCGCAAACGAATGAATTGGGTTGTGAGTCAACGACAGAAGGTCGTTGATAAAAAACAAGAAACAAATTTGGCGATAGAACTGAGCCCTGCGGTACACCTGCGTTGATGGCGTGCTCTCTGGACGATATGCCATCGACTACAACATGGATCGTTCGATTCATAAGAAAGCACGTGATCCACCGAGCAAAGTTACCACCAATACCATATGCAATTAGTTTAGACACGAGCGCTTTATGCCACACTCGGTGAAATGCCTTTGAAATATCCAGAGCAACAACTCTGCTCTCGCCGAATAAGTGAAAGCATTGGTTCCATTTTTCAGTTAGGAACGCCATAAGGTCACCAGTAGAGCGGGCCCTAAGAAAACCATATTGACGGTCACTAAGCAATTCATTGTGCTCCAGATAGTTCATAAGGTTGAAGTTAATTACGCTCTCCATAACTTTGGCGAGCGAAGAGCATATCGATATGGGTCGGTAGTTTGCAGGGTTCGTGGCATCGCCCTTTTTTGATACCGGCTGGACCTTTGCGACCTTCCAACAAGATGGAAATACTCCTGTCCTGTAGGAGATGTTAAACAGGTAACGCAAAGGCCGAGCCAGACTAGAAGCACAAGCTTTAAGCACAAGTTGTGGTATGCCATACGGACCAGAGGCTTTATTTATGTTGAGGTTTGCAAGGACTTTTTTAACTGCTCTCGTACGAAAATATATCTCCTGCATTACAGAAGACGTTCTTTCAACGAAAGGTAGTGGCTGGTTGCTTACTGGGATTGTGGAGTTATGTGCAAACAATCCGGCCAACAGGTTCGCTTTATCAGCCGAGTCCGTGAAGATTTCATCATCTTTTAAAAGAGTTGGAATAGTCGATGACGTCTGATTCTTTACTCTTTTAACAAATGACCACAAGTTTTTGCTCCCTTTGGGGCAGAGAAGAACCTGTACTCTGATGCGAGTTTCGTGAAGAAACTTTTCGCGTTTTAAAATTGCATTACAGCGATTCCTAGCCTCAATGCGAAGTCTTTTCGTATCGGCATTCTTATCAGAGCGCCAATTCAGAAAGGCTTCCACTTTGGACCTGACCGCAAACCTGCAAGTCTCATTAAACCATGAGTGGTCTTTTAGTTTGATGCTTCTCATTTTATTGGGGATGAAAGACCGCATACCCAATAAGATAATTTCTTGCACCATAACAGCCGCGGCATTCTCATTTCAGTCAGCGAAACATAATTTCCAATTGAAGTTGCGATAAAAATTATTTAGCGCAGTCCAATTTTCTATAAAACCATGCAGTCCTTTTCGGGGCTTCAGGCGTAGAGGTGCGAAGGTTAGAATATGGAAAAACAGCGGAGATGGTGCAATGGTCCGAATTACCAAGAGGTGCTTGACACTCACATCATATTTTTCATGATGCGAAGTCTGAAAGAGGTCTTCAGATCCTTCAGTCTGCAGATCACTTCTTGGAAAAAAAGTTGGTTCCTTCACTAGTTGAATCAATTGGTTCGATTCAGCAAAAAGCTCAACATATTGCCCTTCAGGTGTTGTTTGGCCTCAGTGACATAACTAAGCCGAGTTGTGGATATTGAAATCGCCAGCTACAACGATTTCACTATCAGGGAACAACCCCAAAATGTGCGATATCGAATCAGAGAGAGAGTCTAGTTTGTTAAAAGTAGGCTCCCCCCCCCTAAATTGGGACTTCTATAAACGTAGCAGAAATGTAGCAAGTGCGAGCGGATCTTGAACCTAGCCCACATAGAGCAAAATTCCGGATCGGTCAGGCCCAGACCCCGCTGGCACTGATACGCTACATCCAAACGTATAAAAAGAGCGATGCCCCTATGCGAAGAAAACAATGGCAGTAAGTGATACCCAGCAATATGAAAATCCAGTGAATCTGCATCCTCGCTCACCTGGGTCTCACTTAATGCCATTATTTGAGGTCTATTAAGAGTACAATATGCATAGACCGAGAAGAAATTCGCCCTCAGTCCACGTATATTGCAAAAATCTATGCGAAAATGACTCGACATTCTCGTACCGTGCAAATATTAAATAAATAGGGCAAAAAGGTAATTAGTTACAACTGATAATTGAGATTAAACTCTGTGGACATAAATATGTGCAAAGGCTAGTGTTATGCTTTCATCTTAGCACAACTCTGCCCACAGTGCAACCTCACTCACAGCTGTAACTAATCGGAGAGGATGGAGGAGTTGACGGACACGAAAAAAACAACAATTACTTACGCGGCGAAGAGCATAGAAAAGCCCTTCGCGTGGTCAGTTGTTGTTGATGATGCTGTTTTTATTATTATTGTGTTGATGCTGTCGTTGTTAAAATGTTTATAATTGTTGCTTGGTTTTATGTTTTTGCCACTAAGCTTTTAATTTTTTTTTCACATGCATTTGTTTTTTTTTTTTTTTTTTTGTAAGAACACTAATCACTTGCCACAAGACAACCGACGGACATTAGATTATACGCGAAGGACGCGAATTATTTTATTTTTTTGTTTTATTTAATACACAAGACAAAACAAGAACATGGAGACGGACGAGCGGAACGTCTTTTTTTACTTTTTTTTATTTTATTTAATAAAATCCGACGAGCAAAAAACAAGAACACGGGGACGGACGTGCGGCACGTCTGTACCCGTCAATGCACCATAAATAACTATAATGTCATTATTTATCATTATTTTCCAATAAGCATAATTTTTTTAGTACATCCATCTTTTTTATTTTTAAAGATATGTTTATGTTTTTGGTGTCATTTAAAAGAAATTTGAATAAATTACAAAATTGATTATAGAAAAAAATTTCATTTATTACGTGAAATTCTGAGAAATTTGCCGTCAAATATTAATTAACCCTGTAGCTCTTAAGAACGTGAAAATAGACCCTCCCCCTCTCGTACAATTTTTTGCTCAGCTCGACATCACCTTTCACATTCGTAAATAGTTGCACTCAATTGCGGGACACCCTGTATGTAATCCTGTACGCGTGGGGGGGGTATAATGCACAATTTGGATTCAGATGTGATAGGTCCACTGAAGATGCGCTCTTAAAATTAACTGGTGAAATTTATAATAGTTTGAATTCATCTGAATCCCGGGCTCCCTTTTTATAGATATCTCGAATGCATTTGATATGGTTAATCACTCGGTGTTGCTTAATAAATTGCATAATGCTGGTTTCAAAAGTTTTTTGTTAGATTGGCTTGGGTCTTATTTGACAAATAGAAAACAAATGGTTAAAATTAAAAATTACTACAGCGCAAAGTGCACTATTAAATAAGGAGTTTCTCAAGGTTCCTTTTTGGGTCCCACGCTATTTTTGATGTATAGTAATTCGCAATTTGAACAACCTTTTAGAGGTAAATTAACAGCGTTTGCGGATGATACAGCCTTTACTTACTGTAGCTCAAACTATTTTAATCTTTTTTTGGACGTAAATTTTGATGTTGATTTGTTAAGAATATCGTTCAATGACCATGAGTTGCTTATTAGCGAGAAAACCAAATCCATGGTTTTTAATTTATAAACCTCATCAACAAATTATGATTGGCCTTTATATTATCATTCACCGAATTGCTTTAGGTTCTGTTTAGGAAATAGTTCTGTTAGCTCTATTACTTTCAACGGTAATGGGAGCTGCAGTCAAGACTGTTTTAAAATTGAGTATGTTGAACATTTCAAATACCTGGGTCTAACGTTGGACTCATCAGCTAAATTGGAAAATCCACACTACTTATCTAAAAAAGTATCTGAATAACGTAGTGAGGCAACTTTACAACCTTAGTTTATACGGCCATAAGCTGATCTTGAAATTGGTTTATAATGGCTTGTTCAAATCTAAAATACAATACGGCATTGCTTGCTGGGATGGAACACACTGTAACAAAATAACGCCAATTCGTATCAAGCAAAAGCATGCTTTACGCATTTTATGTGGTGCTAATCGAATGTGCCCTAGTTTTAATTTGTTCGTTCAACAAGGAATTCTTCCCATTAGACATTTATACTGCTACAAAGTCTTAAAAATCTTCTTTGACAATTCTGGTTTTTTTTATGCAGTTAGATTTCACGATAATTGCAATTTACGAGTTAATATAGATAATTTCGTAGCTATTCCGGCAGTACAAAAAGCACATTTTTCACGGTTCCTTCCACCACAGGACCACGCCTATTTAAGGAGGAACATGACATTCGCGGCAGAGAAAAGACCTTTTTTTAAAAATTCATAACTCAGTCAAAAACAAACATTTTGCCAAACTTATTATTGTAGAGAATTGAACAAATTACAAGAAAAAAAATTCAAAAAAATATATTTTTCACTCCAACATGGTTTTATAGAGCTCCAAACTGGCGACAGAGAAAAAACGGGGCCTCGTGGTTGCAGCGCTGTGAGTTGCAAAAATTGTCCGATCTGGAAAAAAAATTACTTTTAAATCTAAACAAAATTGGTTATAGTATGACACGAGCTTTTTTTTTTAAATTTTTTTAAATTTTTGGTGATGTTCCAAATTTGAAAGTGTTTTTTCGAAAAAAATATTGACTTTAAAAATTCATAAAAAAACGAAAAAAAAAATTTTAAAAAAGCTCGAGTCATACGATAGCGAATCAAGTTTAAAAAAATAAAATTTCGTCAAAAAACGAACCCGCTAGTGCCGCAACCAGTACGAAAAACATGGTTTCGAGATAAACGCGTTCAAAGTTTGTGAACAAAGAGAAAAAAGGTTACCTTCAATCTGCCATGCCTGCTTCGTACTGTATGCCTTCGTTATCTTGTGTTGTGCTGTTTCTTATAGTTTTTTGCAATCGTTTAGCAATTCGGGCTTCACCCTTCAAGTAGGTACGAAAAAACAACCACCAAAAGTCAGGTAGCAAGTAAAACAAGTATATACCAGCTGCCGTACGTAGGTAGCGCAAAAATTAAAAATGCGCTCTCACTAATCCGGCTGTAACTTTCGAACCCGTAGGAATATTCCCATGAAATTGTTCTTAGAATCTAAAAAATATTTACTAAAATACAAAATTATTAAAAATCGATTCAAAAAACTGCCAATGTCATGTAACCCCTTAATGCTTTACCGTATGATCTAAGATGTGAGATGGTAAATAATGCGTTTTGAGGAAGGTTCGAAAATGGCTATTCTCAATTAGCTACTTATCCTGGTAGATTTTTTATGGCCACGTAGGTAGCTGGTACATTGTTTGTCTACTAGTTTGGTTTTTTCTGATTGTTCATTTACTCATTTCCTTATTTAATTAATAAATTCAATTATTTGGATTAGGCTGTTTAAGTAAAATTTTATTGTTCTCTATCCTGTACTAGTAAAATTATATTTACTTCTCCCAGTCAATATATTACTACTTAACTTGGTAATTTAAATTGAATTTTGTAAATTTGTAAATTCACTCGTTACATTCGTCACTTGGTTTGTTCCACAGAATTTAACTACTATTTCATTTAAAGCATCTAGATACGTATTCTAAGTATAGTTATCGCTTATGCTAAGTATAACCAAATGAATAAAAACAATAAAAAATATGCATCCACTCTTCTGCTTGTTAAAAGAAGTTCCGCAGCTTTCCGCAGTCAATTTTATTTTTAACTATTTATAGTTTAATTGAAAACTATATCTAAATATATCATAGCAAACAACCTCGGTGTTTTTTAACACATTAGTTCTGGGCTAACAAACTTTGGAAAATGGTAAAAAAATTTGGGTTTGATAAAATTATTTTATTAAAAAAAGTAATAAGTAAAAAATATTCATTATTAAGAAATGTGTTTTAAATACATAAAGAAATTGTGTTCAAAATTAATTTAATAAATTAAACCAAACCACCTGAATAAGGCTTAAAATTATGACTTAATTTGAGAGTGAAACATTTAGCAACTTTATTGATCGACGCCAGACCTTTTGCCAAAAGGTCCGATATATCGGGATTGTTACGATTTTCAGACTTGGATCCGATGATTCGATATTTTGCCGAAATTCTTGAAAATGTTACGATTTCAGAAAAAATTAATCCAACGTCCGATTTCATATATATTTCTTCATCTTATGTGAAGAGCAAAATAAACTAATAAAAAATTTGAGACAGCTTTGGGATATTGTAAAAAAAAAAATCAATGGCTGCATATTTCATCATAAATGACGATAACTTTTTTTACCTTGATATTACTACTTTTCTTTGTGTTTGAACTAGAGCCGAATTTGGATGAAGAATTTTAAGATACGGATAAATTTCTCATTAAAAAACGCAAGAAATGAAATAATTATCGTGGCGAAATTATTGAATGAGTATTATTATTATTTTTATTATTCTATTTAGGCAACAGTTGAAATTCATGTTGGCCTGAAATTGTACGGACGATCCACAGATGTTTGCACTACAAAAACGATTTGCAAAAAACTACATTTGTCATTCTTTACTGGCCTTGTTCTAAGTTCAAGCTGCGGATGCCAGGTTTTTATACAGCAATATTATTGAAGTTTTTAAAAGACGAAATATTGATTATAAAAAAAATCAAGCAAAATAAAATAATAGAGCTTCTAAACTGACGGATAAATTAAATTTGGTGGCAACTTTGCTATCAAAGGACTGCCCACATTTAATTGATTTAATTTTAATGTATTTGTCATCCGTTTTCAATATGTAGGTTTTTCATTTAAAATTGAAAAAACTAGCAGCCCGGACAGTGAATTAACTAAAATTGGTTGGTTCTCGCATAATATTGCTGCAAAATTTAAAATTATTACATTATATTACAGTGGCGCAGATTCGAAAAGGGTATCTGGGTCAGAACCGATTCCCCCACAAAACCACTGAAATTGTTTGAAAAAAAATTTGTTTTGAACATATGCAACCTACTTCATTTGAAAACAATGTTTGGGATCTCCCTCCCGCTGAACAACTTTCTACGTTACTGTTTTTTTTTTAATTGTAAATTGATAGTATTACCTATCTTCTTTTAAAATTGTCCAAAGTAACGCTTAAAACTGTAATGCCGTGGTTATGCTAGGCAAACATGTTTTGTAATCTTTTTTGTTGTTAGTGTTTTACGCATCAAAATGAGTACGAGAGAAAAACTTATTTATTATTTTATTCGTAAAACGCTAACAACAAAAAAGCTCATCAAATATGTTTGCCTAGCTAGCCAAGGCGTTTGAGAGCATGTAAGAAATATCAAAACTTTCTCACCTCAACTCATTCAAAGCAAAAGGTTTGAGCAACTTTCTCACTCAAAGAGCAGCTGCGAGCCGTTCGGAAAATATTTCTAATGCCGCAGTTATACAAGAAAACATGTGTGATGAGCTTTCTTGTAAGAGAGAAAAGCTTATTTCTCATTTTATGCGTAAAACACTTACAACAAATAAGCTCACCAAACATGACCAAACAGGTTTGCTTAGCATAACCACGCCATAATTTGACCGCATGTTAGTATTGATTTTTATTATCGTTAGTCACTTGCAATTTAGTTTGAGAAAAGTAAAAACATTATTTTGTAACAATAAGTTACTTGCCATCTACGTCGGAATCGGTTTTAAAAAAAGCTATCGCACCGATAACAACGCGCCAAGCAAGCGCATCGCTAAATCGAATCGATTTGATCGAAAAACCTTTGCATCAAATTATTAGCTCTAAGCTTTCATCCAATCGCCAAGTTTTACAATTATTATTTTACAATATGCGTTACGGAAAAATGTCCCCCAAAGACGGTTCCAAATTAGCTATTAGTGCAACGCGAATATTTTGGCAACAAGTGCGTATTCCCACACGTTATGAACCACGATGTATCGAAAAATTATCAGGTTGGCAACTATGTAATTGCGGATTTTTTTTTAGAAAATAAAAGACAATTTTTTCATGGAACGAAATAACTTTATTCTGTAATTAAAGCAATGAGCAATTTTGCCATCTTTCAGGCAGCATCATAATTCCACGTTCATAAAACTTCTGGTTTTTATCAGCAAAAAACTGAACCAGGTACGATTTGATATCATCATTATTATTGAAATTTTTACCACTCAAGGAGTTTTGCAAAGATCGAAATAAAAAATAATCAGATGGTGCAAGGTCAGGACTATATGGTGGATGTGGCAAAGCATCCCAACCAAGCTCCAATAATTTTTGCCGAGTGACCAAAGATGTGTATGGCCTTGAATTGTCATGGTGGAATATAACATTTTTTCGATTTGTCAATTCGGGCCGCTTTTCTTCAAATGCATTGTTTAATTTTATTAGTTGTTCAATGTAGACATCTGAATTGATCGTTCGGTTTTGTGGTAAAAGATCAAATTAGACAATTCCTTTGTAATCCCACCAAACTGATAACATAAGTATCTTTTGATGAATATCAGCTTTTGATGTTGTTTGAGCTGGTTCGCCTGGCTTGCTCCGCGATCTTTTCCAATTGACATTGTTGTAAACAACCCATTTTTCATCACCAGTTATCAATCGTTTTAAAAATGGATCATTTTCATTACGTTTCTTTAACAAATCGCAGATGTTAATGCGTTGGTTAAATGATTTTCTTTCAGTTCATGAGGAACCTATATATCGAATTTTCGTACATAACAAAGTTGTTTTAAGCTATTTTCAATGCATGTATGTGATACATGAAGCTTCTCTGCAATCTCACGTGTTATACTGTGACGATCCGAATCGATTATTGCTTTGATTTGGTCGTCATCAACTTCAACTGGACGACCAGAGCTTTTTTCATCTTTGAGTGAAAAATTACCAGAACGAAATTTGGCAAACCAATTTTGACACTGCCGTTTCTTTAAAGCTTCGTCACCATAAACAGTACATAACTTTTTGTGAGCTTGCGATGCGTTTTTTCCTTTCCGGAAATAAAAAAGCAAAATATGACGAAAATGTTCGTTTTGATTTTCCATTTTCAACAGACGCCAACCAAAAACTACACAACCGATCAAAAAAATTTTTTACTGATTGACAGTTGAAGTACCAACTATCAAATAACAAAATGTGTTCGATTACGTCAGCAAACCTAAAAATTCAACTAAAGCCATCTATGAGTGAAATCCGCAATTACTTAGCTGCCAACCTAATATTAAAAGAATACGAGTCATGGAAAAAAATTCAAGTTATTTTTACTTCAAAAAATCGAATGCGGAAAAAAAGTAGCAGAGTCATTTTCTCCGTTTCAGAGCGAAAAACGGTCTCTCGATCGTAGAGAATTAGAGCTGTCAAGAGAACGAATGTATAATGATACAATAATAAGGTACGGTAAGGAGATTCACCACACCGACCTCTGATGTCAACAATTTAAAATATAGTGCTGCCGTATTTAAAAAATATCCGCGAAAAATTCATGCTTGTTCTATGTGTTTTTTATGAATTACTTAGCTGTGTTGTCATGTTATAACTTGGCAAATATCGGTGTTCGACAATTTGTCGGAAATTGGTATGTTGTACCACATTTGACAGGCGATCATTTTGATAAAATATCGCTTTGTGTAATTCTTTTCAGACAATTCTAGATATTTCGCTTCGAAAGTGAAGTTATAATATGTAGCCACTGGAATACAGGGGGAAGTACATTATTTTATTATAAGAAAAGCTCTGAAGTTTTTTTCTGTTGGGTTTTTCCATTCGCTATTAGGCCATAAGCCATTCGCTATAAATTATTTCTCTGATACAGTTGTGCACTTCAGTTTGCGTGATTTGTGAATATATTAAGTAAATATATATTTATAGTTAATTTAGAAATTTTTAATAATGTCAAAAAGAAGATCTGCCATCTGTTACATTGAACTTGTAACAAAGAAAACTTAAGTTCTTTAAGTTCCAACAGATTGAATAAAAAGAATAAAAATGTGAAATAAAAGCAATTTGCCAATTTTCAAAAACAAAGTTTTGATATATGTTCAGCAGTTTATCTGTCTAATGACAGTAAAAAAATTATGTATTACATTTAAAGTGGACATTAGAATAAAAATTATATATAAAAATTAAGAACACAAAAAGCTAAACAAACCCCAATTGGCAATAATAATTTACTGAACAAAGCTTTAAATAGCGATTTATTTCATTGTAAGCACATTTGTCCTAAATTATCCTAGTTATCCTACAAATAATTTCCTTTCTTATTATTTGTCTCACATTTATCAATAATACAGAAAAGTGCCAATGCTAAAAAACATTTTGGAATTCGAGGTCGATGTGGTGAATCACCTTACCCTACCTTATAATTGTATCATGGAAAGTATGATGAAAAGTTGCAAGAAAATGGTGAGTATACTATTTCATTCACTATCCTTTCCGCAAATTTTAATAGCGAAAAATATGCAGTACCGATGGATTGGGGTGAAGAATCAGAAAATGAGGAGAATATAGTGAATCCAATATCTACTGAATTCTTAGAAAGTGATGCAAATTTAGAAGAGATTCCAATTGGAGCCAGTACATCTTCAGCTGCAAAAACAAGAGGTCGCAAGCAATTTATTACCCCACGCTTGGTATCTGCATTGGACATAGCCAAGGTATCCAGTGGAGATGCTGTACATATTTTAATTACAACTGCAGAGGCTTTGGGGCACAAAATCGAGGACCTTGTAATCAACCGTTCATCTATCCGTAGGAAGATTCTCAAGAAGTATTCAGAGCGATTTTCTAGACGACGTAAGTTAATAAATTTTGTCTTTTTTCGAAAAATAATTGCATAATATATTTTTTAATGCAGCTAAGTATTAAGCACTCTTTAATAGTGCACTGGGACGGAAAAATCCTGCCAGACCTTACTGGAAAAACGAAAGTTGATAAGATAGCTGTTCTTATCAGTTGCAATGGGACATCTAAGTTTCTTGGTGCTCCTAAGCTTACGTCTGGAACTGGGGAGAATATATCATAGAAAAATATATTCTTAGGGAAATAGAAGAGCGGGTTGAAGCCATGGGTTTTGATACAACCACCAGTAATACAGGTGGTAAGGCTGGCGCATGAGTGCTATTGGAGCAACGTTTAAATCGAAACTTTTAAAATTATCTTGCCGCCATCACATATATGAAGTTATGTTAAGAAGTGTTTTCGATTTGAAATTGGAATCCACGTTCCTATATTTGATAGATTTTCAAACGCCTGGCCAAACTTAGATCACAGTTTGTACATAAGCGGCCTCGAAGATTTAACTTTGCGAAGACAAATTATTAATTTTTGTCGAAATTTCATAACAAGGGATTTATGCCATCAAAATACTTTTATTCCGTTACCAATTCCATTTATTGAAACGAGAACTAAATGGCCTAAGTGATGTCTGCAATTTCATTGTACGCAGCTATGTCAAGGCTTGGTTCAATTACACGAATGCTATAGAAGCGCAAAACTAAGACATTAATTTCGTCAAAGACTCCATCAAATATGCGCAAATTGATCTTAAGCTTTTGGACAAAAGGAGTAATCATTTGTGGTACTTGGCGGAAGAAACTATTGCCCTAGCATTTTTTGATTCCAATGTATCAATAGAAGAGAAGGAAAGAATGATTAGACGTCTTCAATTTGATGAACCAATTGTAAAATTGCAAAACGATCGAACATTAGAAATAGAAAATAACTTTTTGAATTACAATTTAAACGACTTTGTTTCCAAAAAAACAAAAAATTTTTTGCACGCTTTAGTTTATCTTCAGAATTTTTAACGAAACATCCCTCCGAATGGGTAACATATTCCGATTTTGAAAACGGAATTCAATACTGCCGTGAACTGTTTGTCGTCAAGACAATGCCAAGAGGGGCATCAAATTTATAAAAGATTATAATCGCATATTGACAAACAGAAGCAGCTAATATTCCAAGTGGTTGAGTCGTATAGGAAGAAGTATCCATCTTATCAAAAGTCCGTCTTATCGAAATAATTATAATAAAAATTAGTTTTGTTTTCCTTTTTTTAAACTTTTGATGAATAAACAATTCAAAAAAGTATTGAAATCATTGAAATTTAAGCTAATCTGGTTTTTTTCATATCAAAAGACAGAACTTTAAATTTGTTCCATAAATGAAAAAATTTCGGATTACAGGCAAAACCGAGTCCATTTCCCATGGGCCGATTTGCTCAAAATTTCACACTATGAGTTTTTATAAGGACACGAAAAAATTTGCGGGGATCCATTTGAAAAGTCAATTTTAAGAAATAAGGACACCCTTAATGTACATGGTATGAATGTCTCAAAATTCCATTATATGTTGAATCGATAACCCGCAACATAATTATTTATTTATTAACCAAGCAAGGTACTCTTTTAGTAACAATTACAATTTTAACTTAATGTAAGTATAAAGGGGAGAGGGAAGCTACGTGTTCTTTTTTTTTTTTTTTTTTTTTTTAAATGATTCCCCCTATATTGGGGGGTGTGGCGTATATTATATAACTTATTTATATTTATATTATAAATGAAAAGGGACAGGGAAAAAGATAATGTTAAGACTAAGACGGTAAATAGAGAAAGTAGTACGGGATTAGGACTGAAATAGCGACTTAGAAAGGTTTTTCTTGAAGGTGAATTTAGACATTGGTGGTAAATAGTGCTCGCTGATATTATTGAATTCCCTACAGCATCTATTTATCGGCTCATTATTTGCGTAGACAGTGTGATGCTGATATTCAATTAATAGTCTTGTATGCCTTGTACGTCTTAATGGATCGTTGAGTTTTATCCTATTTGATATATGCGCGCTCTTTATAACTCCGTTAATAACGTCGATGGTAAAACATGAACTAAGTAACGACCATTGTGATGATAGGGGCATTAAACTAAGGAAGCTAAGCCTATATTCATGGGGTGGCAAGATATTGTAATCACGGGGGTTATAAGTGTCTCTAAGTGCAAACAGCAAGAATTGTTTTTGAATAGACTCAAGTCTTTCACTGTGTGATTCAAAAGCAGGATTCCAAATGATGCATCCATACTCAAGAAGAGGGCGCACTAATGAGATTCAGAGATGCCAAATTTTTTCAATTTGCAAGCCAGAATAGTATGATCAACACAATCAAAAGCTTTGCTAAAGTCGGTGTATACTGCATCTACCTGATGTCCTTTTCTCATTTTACTTAAAACATCAGAGACCATTATCATAAGATTTGTTGGATTTGACCATTATCATATCATAAGGTTGATCTACCTTTACGGAAACCATGTTGCTGTTCATTGAGAAGAGGATTTACAATACATGTTAGTTTATCAGATATCACCTTTTCGAATAGTTTTGGAATGGCCGATAGTATTGCAATTCCCCTATAATTTCCAACCGACCTTTTGTCGCCCTTTTTATAAATTGGTGTGAGGTGTGATGTTTTCCAATACGATGGAAAAGCATCTTGAAACAGGGATTTATTAAAGATTATAAATAAAGGCATGATCAGTGGGTCTATACATTGGACTTAAAAGATTGGGGGTATGAGGTCTGGGCCTGGTCCTTTATATGGATCAAGTTCCTTAATTGCTTTGGATATCTCTTCTTGCGTAAGTTGAATATGATTAATTATGGGTGGTGTATTTGGAAATGGAGGGAGATTGTGAGTTTCGTTAGTAGGTACAGAGAATACCTCTTTAAAATGATCTGCGTAGAGATTGCAAATTTCTTGTATGTTTGAAGAAATTACGTCACTTTTAAACATGGACGTAGGATACCCGTTTGACTTACGTTTAACATTAATGTAATCAAAAAATTTTTTGGGTTCATCAACAATTTTTTCACCCATAAGGTTAATATAAAATTGATAAGCTTCTTTTGACTTAGTAGAGAATCACTTCATCACTTACATTGTTTGTGGTTTTCATTATTTTGTATAATTTATTTCTTTGGTTTCTTAGGTTTCTGAGATTGTGATCTAGCCATGGTTCTGGTTTGGAGTCCAATTTACTTGCTGTAAGTCGTTGCCATAAAAGAAACTAAGTAAAGTAAAATCAATCGAGTTAGAGAGGTTTACCGGTAGAAGATAGTTGTCATTTTCATCAATGACAAAGGAAATATTAGGGCGGTTAAAGTCGCCAAAGATAATCACTGTATCTTCTTCATTCAAGGTCGAAGTTATTAATGAGATTGTATCACATATTTGAATGTATGTATCTTCGATAGAATTTGGAGGAATGTAGATAACACCAATATAAATATATTGATTATTACGTAAGCATACTCTGATTATTTGGTGTTCGTAGAGTTTGTGGGAGATGGTTTCTACGATCTGACTTAATAGGGAGTTATGTGTTGCGATTAAAACACCACCTCCACGGGAGTGACCTGTGTGGGAATAATCTCGATCATTTCGGAAGACTGCCCAATTGCTGTCGAGAATTTCTTCATTTTTGAAGGAATCGTTTAACCAAGTTTCAGCAAAACCTAATACATTGAAGTTGCATGATTTTGCGTCTACAAAAAGTTTATTTAATTTACCACGCATACCACCACAATTGTGATAAAATATTTTTAGAGACTTAATAGAGGGTGCTGACTGGCATGGATTATTAGGTTTAATTTGACGGATGTTGTTAGGAGCAATAATAGTATTTGAAATTTGATCGAGTTTTCGTTAGATGCCAAAGACGCTTTGATGAGGTATGTGAGGCGAATGCTGCCAGGTCCTTATCAACATCAGCTGGAGAGATATTAAAGCTTTCGTGAAAACGAATGAAGATTTCCTTGAGTTCAGTTAGATTTGTTGGAAGACCTTCTTGTTGTATCGTTACCATTACACTTGTTTTTGTTGATCCGTCGATGCATACCGAATCAGATTTATCGTGCAATTATGCAAGGTAAAGGCGCACATTTCCATATAACCATATACCATATACATTAGACCGTTTCATTTTTTTAACTTTTTCGAAAAGTTACCGGGACACGCTGATTTCTGGTTCTTCTTTTAAAAATATGAATTTTGGTATACAACACGTCAATATTAACAAACGGTAAATGGTCGCGCAAAACGCTTAAAGGGTTTTTGGCTAAAAATTCATTATTTGGAAAAATCTTAAAATATCTTCTTTAGTATTTTGCATATAACTAAGAAAATGATAAAACGATTTTTATCAATTTGCTTTTGCTTAAAAGACAATAAAATTTAACATGTTTTGCTATAAGATACATTGCATTTTGATAGGTAAATTTTGGTTTACTACTCTCCAAAGTGAAATGTTTAAGAAAATTATTACGAAAATTCGATGACTTCAATTTGTATAATTCGGTGTATAATTCGAAGATTCTTGGCACGACATTTTTTTTTAAAAGCAACGCAACTCCACAGTGAATTTTTCTGAAAAATATCAAATTTCTTTTTATTAAACGGACTGTGCAAATAAAACAACAACAGTTAATTATTATTCAATATATATTTTATCCCCTTCAAAATAATCATCATTGGAGGCGATACACGTATACCAATGTTTTTTGTCATTCTTGAAAGCATTTTTGGTAAGCTGATTTCAGAATGGCTCTCTGCGAATTCTCTTTGATGACTGCAACCGTTTCAAAATGTTTTCCACGCAGGGACAGTTTGAGTTTGGGGAATAGGAGAAAATCACACGGAGTCATATCTGGCGAATATGGTGATTGTTGAACGATATTGACATTGTTTTTGGTCAAATAGTCGCGAACAATACGTGGTGTCTGAGCTGGTACATTACGTTGATGCAAACGCTTTAAAATACTTAAATAATATTGAGCGTTAACGGATTGACCTTGCGAAAGGAGTTCCGAGTGCACGACACATAGCGAATCGAAGAAAACAGTCAACTTCAACTTAATTTTTTCCCGACTTTGTAGAGATTATTTGGGTTTCGGCTCATCTGGATAGCGTCACTCTGCAGATTGTTGAGCTGTTTCGACGTCATACTCGTACACCTAAGTCTCTTCACCACTTATGATGCGCTGATTGTCCGTATCGGCCATTAAGAGCATCTCCTGAGCGACAGTTTTGCGAAACTCTTTAATTTAACAATTTTGGAATTTAACAAGTCGCGCTGCAACCCGTCGTATGTCTAAATTATCATGTCAAATATTGTCCACCGATCCAGTCGATATATAAAGCTTGTCAGCTATATATCTCACAGTCACACGACGATTTTCGAGCACAATTTCTTTTACTTTTTTGATATTTTCATCGTTTCTTGATGTTGCTAGATGAGAAGGGTGAGGCTAGTTGCCAATTGATGTGCAATCCTCTTTAAACAATTTTTACCACTCAAATGCCTGCGAACGCGATATAGCAGACGCTTCATAGGTTTTCTGAAACTTTGATTTTTGCAATTTTGAACAAAAGGTATATTAAGTTAAGTATAAGTATATTAAGTTAAAAATTCACAGAAGAGTTGTGTTGATTTTTGAAAAAATACCTTTCCAAAATCTTTGAATGATACGTCAAAATTGTTGGTTTGAAATTTCTCAAAATACAAAATTCATACAATTAAAAAATTCTTCCCCATGCTCTTTTAACAGGGGTAATAAAAGTTAGTCATCGAATTTTTCTAATAATTTTCTTAAAGATTTCAATTTGGAAAGTAGTAAAACAAAATTTACCTATCAAAATGCAATGTATCTTATAGCAAAAGATGGCAAATTTTATTATCTTTTAAGCAAAAGCAAATTCTTAAAAATTGTTTCATCAGTTTCTAAGTCATATGCAAAACACTAAAGAAAAAATTTCATGTTTTTTCCAAATAATGCATTTTTAGCCAAAAACCCTTTAAGTGTTTTGCGCGGCCATTTACCGTTTGTTAATATTGAAGAGTTGTATACCAAAATTCATGTTTTTTAAAGTAGAATCAGAAATCAGCGCGTCCAGGGATCTTTTTGAAAAACGTTGAAAAAATGAAACGGTCTAATATACATACATACAGATAAACTATAAAGCTATAAACTATATATATAAACTATAGCTACTATAAGCCTATAAAACTATAAAGCTCATAGAAATAAAACCCAAAAGAATTCTTAATGCAGCATGTTGACTATCTTGCTGCCTATCCGTGTTTGAAAGAAATATACAGCTCTATCATGAATAATTTTTCACGCGGAAACAGAAAAGGGAGTTAAGGATATGTTAAGGAGGAGGTAAGGGTTTCAGCTTGAAAAAACACGTGTTTGCGAATTTTTTTCTTAGAAATATGGATAGAGCAAATTAATTGAAAACTTTTGTACATTATAAGGTATCAGTTTAATGACATTCTGTAGGTAATTATTTTATACAAAAAATATCGACAAACAACCCGGGGACAAAACTTTTCCAAGAACGTATTTGGAAAAAGACTATTTGCGGTGTTCATTGTATCTCGGCTGGAAATTACCTTAAATCAAAGAACATTAAAATTTAGTCGAAGTATCATCAAATCCTCCCTTTCATTTTAAAATTTTTGGTGGTCAGTTAAAGTGAAATAGCAATTTCACTTCACGAAAATAATGAAAAACTCCGCCATTTTGTAAGTGGAAAACCCCCTTGACTTTAAAAAATTCTAGAACTTATCGAGGTATTTTATATGTAGAAAGTGTGTACCAAGTTTGAAATTAAGAAGTAATGCAGTTTTTAAATGGCTGCGAACACGGACTTTTAAAAAGTGGTTTTGAGAAAAAGCGCTTAAAATTTTACAAGGTCGGACCAGTGTTAGAGGAAAAGGGACAAAAAAACGAAATGGCCATTTCAGCCCTTTAATGGACTTTGACCAAACTTCTTATGACCAATTATGTTGTGCGCATTGTGAAATGTTTGAACACAAATGATCGAGAACTGAACCGATTCTGAGCGGATTATGTTCTCAAGAAGCTTTTCATGGCAGTTTTTACTCTCTGAGGTTTGCGGAAAAAATTCCGCTGTCTGTTCGCTGTCAAAAAAACTCAATGTACTTCTTATGGAAATTTTGTTTTCGTTTCTACAGCATAGTGAGCTTTAAGTGTTAAATGCGACCGAAAATTTCTAGGTTGTGTTTGTTTTTCAGAGTTTCACAAATCCGACGAGAATCCAACGAGAATCCGACGAGCTGAATGCAAAAGTTACGCCATGAAGTTTTTTTCATGGTAACACTAATCGACACAAAAATCGTGGAGAGTTATTTAAGAATTTTTTTTTAAATGCTCTAAAACCATTTTTCAATTTAAATAAAAAAGAAACTCAAATAACAGCATGAAAAATTCCCAAAAATATTTTTGATTTCTGGTTAAATATCTACAAATACGAGGATGGAGAAGGCAACAACTTTTGCAGAGAACTCGCAGAGAACACGCATACTAAAATAAGAAAAGCGGTGTTTTGAAATAAGCAATCGAAAGTTTATATTAAAACTCAATAACATTTTGGAATTCTGATTAATAGAAATTTTTAATATAATTTGAAAATCTCAATGAATACCGGGAACCATTTTTCGAGATTCAAAGTGAAGTATATGCTTATGTAATTTTTGTTAAAAATCTTTTCTTTATTAGCCTTAGCGGCTTCATGTGTTCAGATGAAACATTATCAATTACCTGGGAAGTAATTTCGTAGAATAATTTAAACCTCAAAACCAAACCCTTCGGGTACAAATTGACCCCATGATTAAAAAAAAGCCGGTTTTTCGTATAAAAGCTTTGTTTAAAATGGAAAATGAAATGTTTGGATCTGTTCGGAAAAATTTGGATATGTTCAAATCGTTGGAACTCCGAAAGGCATTTTCAAAACGTCATCTTCCTTCCATTAACTGAGCTAAGCACAACGGACAAAATACAGGCGGAGCCCATTTTCGCTGTAAAAGAAATAATTAAATTCTAGGTTTTGTTGCTTTATTTTGAATTTGATCAGTGATCACAGACAACTATGTCAAAAAGCTTGACTAGAGCAGGTCAAAAACTAGATGATGTTTTTGATTGGAAACTAGTTGGAAACTTGTTGAAACTTACTGACAAGAAGAAACTTGATTTTATTAGTTTTGGGGTAATTTTGGAAACCGATAAAATTAGATATGTGGGTTAATTTGTACTTTTATTTAGCGCTATTATTTTAGAAGAGTATTATTGCATACTAACTTAATTTTTTGTTTTAACAACATTTTTATACGAAACACCGGCTTTTTTTAACTATGGGGTCAATTTGTACCCTAAGGGTTTGGTTTTGAGGGTTAAACTGTTGTACGAAATTATTTCCTAGGTAATTGTTAATGTTTCACCTAAAGGCATAAATTCACTAAATGTAAGAACAAAAGTTTTTCTAACAAAAACTACATTAACGTGTACTTGACCTTGAAACTCGTAATTCTCGAAAATTGTACGAAGGATTAAAAACGGTTTACGCCATTAAACTCAGTGTCCTTGAATTATGCTGAAATGTTATGTCGCAAGCTTGTTTGATTTTCGGACATGCACAGTACAATACAATACACATTAACGGCCTATTGGAACAACTCATTGGAACTGTTTGAATATAAACTTGTTTCCGGTATTTTTTAAAAATTTCGGACTAAATATCATTTGGGACAATTATCCATGCAATAATTGATTCCGGGCTATTCAAAGCAAGAACTCAGATCGCAGATTTTTCCGTCAAGCCAAGACTGTCGGAACCAAGTCTGCTGCACGTCTGTCTGGTGGTTTGTTTGCACATATTTCATTAAATAACTAAATTCAATATGCATTGTATATTTCTCCAAAATCCATAATAATTCTTACTTACTGCTTCAACGTTGAGACTCTCATATTTATGTCTATTTAAATATTTGTAGGGTTCTTTGCAAGGTTCCGCAATCGAAACATGCAGACAATCTATGCAGCCAAGCGTGTGTTTTATCCCAAAATTCTGCTCGAAGCCCTCGACAAGATGTCGTTGCATTTTTGTACTCTTGGAGAAGCTTAAATAACGCTTCTGTTGTGCTATTATCTGGGCGATGTTTACGATTATGCATTTAACAACCATGAGCGGCTGATTGAATTGATCAAAACTATTGCAACGCAGATGTTCCGGCTCCAGAGAAAAATCGTACTCGCCAGTAGAAAAGTAATGAAAGGCAATCAGGAAGTTATGCAATGCATTGGCATGTGCCTCAATCGTCATACGCCGCGTTGGATCATAGCCTAGCAACATGTGAACGAGACGCAGAGCTGACTCCTGATTCAGATGGAAGTATTTACGAAAGGTACGTTCGGGCAGCTGTAGAATCTTTTCATAGCTTGTGGCGCAGGGCGTTTTGGGGAATGATACTCTGGATCGTAGTTTATTAGATTTACATAAGAATATATTAAAACAATTTTTTTATATTAAAAAACGTACCGTTCTGAATTGAAAAAATTACCCCTACGCCGATCTATGTTTGCAGCACGCTGCTGCCCACGAGATAACTGATCTTCATCATCTTCCTCTTCTTCCTCCTCTGGCTCTTCTTCCATTTGCATTTGTGTGGAGACTGATGACGCCTCTTCGTAGTCCTCGAAATCCTCCTCGCCAAAGGACACAGCCATCAAATCTTGCATCAACAACGAATCCATAAATGCCGACATTTATTTTCTATTTACACCAATTTTTGAAATTGATAGCCCTCCTTCAATTGGCTTTGTTTATATGGACCAGCCTTTGACTATTTTCTGTAATCCAATAGATATGTTAGATTTTTTTATTCAAACTCTTCTGATTGTTAATCCACGAATATTTCTTCCACATGCAGTCAGTGTTGGCAGTTGTTTTAATTGCGGCAAAAATGTGATTTTAGAAAACTTCCTAGAAAAACTTTCAAATTCAAATGTTGCAGAAAAAAGTGCAGCACTGCCAGTCGTAATATTATTAACTTTGAAATAAAGTAATTTGGTTCAAGAATTCACTTAATATATCAGTGTTGAATATATGTGTGGTGAACGAAACTCTAATCACCATAGCCACATGACATATTACTGCATGCTGCACTATCGATACCGACAAAATTTGTTGTTGTTTTTGCAGATAAAGGAAAAAAACTGAAATTTCGGAAAGCTTTTCTTTCATCCAAATACTTCCAATCAGCCGACAAATTATGTTTACGGTCCGAAGCTTAAAACAATTTGGACAATAGGCAGGAAACAGGTTTGCCCTCAAATGCTACCAACTGGTGAAACAAAAAAGTGACATGTTATGACAATAATGAACAGTTTATTAAAGAGAGAGCTCTTCTTTACAAATTACAAATATTTACATATATATAAAAATTTTACAGAAATAGCTACATGAGTGGTTTTACGATTTTAACGAAAATATTACAAATAAGTTTATTTACCTTCAACAAAACTTTCGTCGCCAGACATTTTGAATTTAATTTTGTATTTTGCTATTTCACGGAAGACTTTTGCAATTTATTTGACGTTTCTCGATATAACAGGGCAGCCAACACAACATTGAAAAAAAAATGTTGCATTTTTATGTTCTTTTCTCGACTAAGAACAGGTCAACATTTTTTTGAGTTCAGGTCAAAATTTAAATAAATTTTCACTCCCAGAGGGCAAAATGTTTTTTAGAGAAAAGAAAACGCTCTTAGAGTGCAGAATTTTTTAAATTTTGACCCGAACTCAAAAAATCTTGACCTGTTCTTAAGCCCTATCATACGGGCTTCATTTATTTTTTTGTCCAATTTTAAAATCTGAAAACAAGTGGCGCATGGACAGGACAGACATATTTTGTCTGTCCAAGAAAAGGAGGAAAAGGTAGTAACTTTTTAGTTTCTGGTATTTTTAAGAGCAGATGCATTTAATGAATTAATTTTAGCTACGCACATTACTTCCAATTCAGCATCCAATTATAATTATTAACAGCAAAATATTTCACAGTAAATATTTGATCGAAACTTAACGACGAACGAATTGAAAGAAACGCAAACAGCAATGAATTGAGAATGCAGTCTGTCATTTTTCCTCCAATTCGTACTATATGCGTACTCACTCACACCGATTGAATTTATGCAATCGCACTATTTCAACTGCTCTAGTTTAATTGTAATGACAAAACAATGAGCAATTTAATGTAGTATCATACAGGCTTTGGTCGAAAAAGAACATTAAAATTAAACATTTTCTTTCAATGTTGTGTTGACTGCCCTGTTATATCGAGAACGTCAAATAAATTGCAAAAGTCTACCGTGAAATACCAAAACTCAAAATAAAATTCAAAATGTTTGGCGACGAAAGTTTTGTTGAAGGTATATTAACGTATTTATAATATTTTCGTTAAGATCGTTAAAACCACTCATGTGGCTATTTCGTTAATATCAGGCATTTTATTTTTAATTTTAATAAATAATTGTAATTTGTAAAGAAGAAGCTTACTCTCTAATAAAATGTCAATACAATGTTCAATATTTTCTTAACAAGTCACTTTTTTGTTTCTTCAGTTGGTAACATTCAAGGTCAGAACTCTGATACCGTCGATCTTAAGAGTGCAAAAATTCTGCATTTTTTATACTTTTCGGGTAAAAATTTTCGAGAAAACAAATTTAATTTTAGAGTTCAATATTTTTTTGAGAAAAGAACACAAAATATGCAGAAAAATATGCCCTCTCATAGAGGGCAGAAAAAATGCAGAATTTTTTCGAGAAAAGAAAACGCCATAACGAAATGGCCAATTCAGCCCTTGAAAGGACTTTGACCGAGGTTGTTATGATCAATTGTGTTGTGCAATGTTGATTAATATAAGTAAAGTCACTTGAGAGAAAAGCACTCTTTTTTCGCCTTTGCTCAAACTGTCCAAGTAGCTGTTAGCTCGAAATTTCCAGATTTAGGTTTTTTTTCTTGATTTCGTTTCATCCATTCTGACAGTTTGACTGAGCTTCTTTCATGTGACTTAATCTATATTTATCAACCTTGGCGCTGTGCGTGTTGTGAAATGTTGAACACAAATGATCGAGAACTGGACCTACAAGTTTTATGCCGATTCCGAACGGCTTATGTTCTCACGAAGCTTTTCTTGGTAGTTTTTTTACTCTCTGAGGTTTGCCATTGTCTGCAGAACGGCCGAACAGAAAAATTAATGCGATTGAAAAAACTTTCTGTGTCAGGTAGGAATTGAACCAGGAATCTCTGGCAAAACAATGAGCGAGAGAAAAAAATATGATGAAACTTCAAAAATTTCACCGACAAGTGGCCTTAATGGGGTATGCAGCATTGCGACATGCTACATGATGGGCACCAAAAAAGTTTGTTGTTTCGCAGCTAAGACAAAACCTGAATTTTTAAAATTTAAGGTGTATTTATTCTAAAATATTAAATAGAAATTGATTTTTAGTAACATACATTTTCAACATTTACCATAAAAAAAGTCATGTTAAGCAAATGCAAGTAATACATTATCAAATTTATTTATTTATTAGAATTCATGTTTAAGGGCGATACCTGGAAATTTCAAAGAATGAACTCGTTTCTTTTATTTCTTCTCGTTGTTGGCTATTTGTAACGATCTGTCAAAAAACGCAATTTACGCATGAAAAGTTGAAATAAATTGCGTTTTTCAATGTTATGCACGTAAACGTTGAACTCGTTCCCGTAAGCTTTCATGTATTTCTATTATGATTGCGCCAGCGAGTAGACGGACGCAAATGCAAGCGCAGTTAATGAACTTGCAACTTAAAGCATAGTACTCTGTTTGTGTGAAATTTCGCTGGCAACATCCTTTTATATGTATGTTGCGTGAAAATTTTGATCTGATCTGATGTTAAGCTTAAAAGTGCTGATGCTAAGCTTAAAAATTTTGACGAAATAATTAAAAAAGCGAGAATTAATAGCAGAAATCATGTAAGTTATTTTATTTTTATAATTTTTTGATATATTTATATAAAAAAACCTTTCAGAATGGATATGCATACAGATGATGTCGTTTGTTGTGCAGCTGGACAAGTCGTCAACCTATTGCTTCCAGCTGCAGGTATATGCGAGCACAAGCACTGAGAAAAGTTATTAATAAGGAAAATTTAAAAAATAAAACGAAAATTATATTAATCTAATTAAAAACATACATTTTATTTTGCTTGCACTTCCTTTGCCAACTTGAATGTAACTTTTTTTTTAACTTTGACAACAACTGTCGGTTCAATAAATGGTCGGTTCAATTAAATTGCCGTGAAAAGAATGTTGCTAGATACATGTTGCGGAATATAGTACTAGATTTTCTGCAGCGAAACATAATACTACTTTTACGAAAATGTTGTGAAATTTTCACGCTTGTTTCACAGCTGTCAAATATTATATGGAAATTTGCGTGGAATTTCACCTGAAACCGGACAGAGTTATTTGTTATTTCTGCAACTGTGAGCACCTCAGTATGGCACTGTTTACACGTCATTCAAATTGAAGAATCATTAAAAGTTTGTTGTTGTTTTCCCAGCGAAAAAAAAGATGAACTCTCTGCGAGAGCGAAAATGAACTTTCAACACTTTATCGCATCAATCAAAATTTTGATGGATCTCAAGACCTGCATTAATCAATCACAGGGTTGCATAATCAACTTTTCTGGTTTTTACAACAACACTTTTAGTCGACATCGGCCATTCAATCAAAAAATCACGTGTGAGCAGCTATTCAATCAAATATTTTGAAGAGAGTAAAAGAGAACCAAAAAAGCGATATTCTTCATTCAATTTGAATGATGTATAAACTCTGTCAATGTAGGTGTTCATACATCAGTCAAATGATTGAAGTATATCGCGATTTTTTACTCTCTTTAACTCTCTCTGAAAATATTGATTGACGCTTGTTCACACACGATTTTTTGATTGAAGCTCCGACGCAAGCATTTGTTACTTTTCTGCTACCTACTATTTTGTGAATTCATATCGTGCTGTGTGCATTACTTTATTTGGGTGTTTCTTTTATTAAGTTGTTTTGTGTGCATAATAATTTTATAAAATGGAAAACAATAGCGGAAATATAGTTGATCTTTTAGGATTAAAACTGATCACATTAGAAAATCAATACGCCGGAAATTATACCTATTTGAATGACCATCGCATGCAAGTCATAAAAAAACAAAAGAATTAATGAAATTATGGCAGGAACTAAAGAAACTACACCTCTTTTTCACTTCAAAAAACTACCTTTGTTTTCAGTTAACTACTTTTCTTGATATAATTGCCTACTAAAAAGCAGACAAGTAAAATAATGCAACCCTTTGACTGATTGATGCAGGTCTGGAGCTCAATCAAAATTTTGACTGACGAGAGAAGATTTTGGAGTTCATTTTCGCTCTGAGATAAAGTTCAATTTTTTTTTACATAGGAAAGCAACAACAAATTTTGATTGATTCAGTCATTTGACTGACGTATGAACACCTCCTATGTGTTTGCCATATTCAATGGTTTTCCAACCCTGTTATATATGCTGTAGATATGATATAAAAATACGAGACACAAAAAACACGTCCAAGGGCTACTTTTATCTACGCGTGTTTGCGTATTTGCATTTGCATGCAAAACAACAACAAAGAAAAGTACGCTTCCGTAAGTCGGCGTAAAAATAACAAATCGTAAATTAAACAGGCCTGCGTACTTAAACTGTGAATAGCCCATATGAATATATACAAAAGAAAATATAAAAAAGGAAAAGCAGCTAAGATTGCCAGATCCTGAAAGTCTTTTGTTCCAAGAAAATTCCGGGATTTCTTATAAGTGGTCGGGACAAAAAAATTACATTTGTGTACTAGTGTTTGTATTTTATAAACATAAAGCTAAAGCATAACCAATATGAACATAAGTTGAATCATCAATTAATAATTAGCAATATCTTCAATGAAAACTAAAAAATAAGAACAAAACAATTCACAATAATAGAACATTGATGTTTCATAAACTAAAAATTTTATATATAGGCAAATCCCAGCGTGTGTTAAAAGCCTCAATTTTGCAGTTTGGGCGCTATTTTGTTAAATGGGCGCCATTTTTGCTCCATGGGTGCCATTTCCCTGTGGTATCGTACCCGGTTGGCCGCACACGGCTAGCTCGCACGGTCAGGGTCGGTTCGACCAGGCCAGCCGGGTCGAGGGTTAACAAGCTGCAGAAAGGGGATTAAGGCCCCGAACCAGCAAAAAAAAAAAAACTCGAAAATATTAAAAAAAAAAACGGACCAAAACAGTGAACTTCCGGACCTAACCGAAAAGAGATTGGGAACAGGTGTCATGTTCCACTTGCTGGCCCTCCCATCCGTAATTGCAGGATATTCATTTTTGCTGCAACTCCTCTACAAATATATTTTAAATCTTTACCTTTTTCTTTTAATCCTGTCACCACTCCGGAACCTTCTTCCCTATGACCACATATCTCCCCCTCCGCCCTCTTCCACTATATACCCACCCCCGCCGACCGTGTCCTTACGCAGTCATGGCCGTACCGAATCAATACAAAAAAAAATAATACTCAAATTTATGTTTAATGAAGGGGTACATTCGATTTATTTACCAAAGAAAAATTATATCAGTTACAGCTTTTAATGAAGCTATGCTAGCTTACTTTATTTTATTTATTTATTTATTTATTTATTTATTTAATTTAGACCAGCTAGCACAACAAGACTAAGATCTTATAAAACAGCACTAGCTTCAAAGTATGAAAATGTTTAATAGTTCTTAAGTAGTAATAATATTATAATTATACAGTAATAATAAATTATAGTAAGACACTAGCCATTAAACACTGATATTAAAACATGAAATAAGAAAGTTTCAAAAAGTTTCAAAAGTAACAGCAAAAAGTACAGTCAAACCTTAAAAAGAAACAAAAAATATATCCATGAAAGCATGTATACTTATTTTTACATATAAATGAATCACCTGAAATGGTTTCATAAGCAATTACGAAAACTCTTAAAAACAAAAGATCTTTGAATAAGATACATGACTTTAATCCTTTTATTGCAACGAGGAAAGGTATATCGCAAGCTGATTTCTAAATTGCACTACGTCATTAACCAATCTTAATTGAATAGGAATTGCGTTCCAGAGACGCGTAGAAAAAATAAAAAATTGCCGCTCTGAAGTTAGGCATGAAAAGCGCTTTGGTATTACTGTTTTAACTCGATTTGAGCGCGTGAAAGTAATTTTTTCAAACAGATAAGTAGGTTCTTTTGTAGTTATGATCTTGTGTAAGTAAACCATCGTGCGGAATTTAAGCAGATTGTCAAAGGTCATACCATACAGTTTTTTTGCGTAATGCGAAACATGATCTCTACGTTGTAATCCGAACACATATCTTGTAATGTTATTAAATACGACATTAAGTCTTTTTTTGCTGGAATAGTCGCAATTCGCGAAGATTTCACAACCATAAAGTAATGTAGGAACAAGATATGTTTTAGCAATAAGTATTCTGATATTTATCGGCGTGAAGTATTGCGTTGCCAACAATTCGCGTAGCATATTATAAAGCCTTCCAATGACCGAGTTAATGTGGTTATTCCAAGACAGTGAGCTATTAAATGTAATGCCCAAGTTTTTTGCTGTGTCAACGTAATCGATGTTGCAATTGCCAATAGCTAATTTTGGGATCTCAGTCATATTTATTAACCGCTTGGATATCACAAGACATTTGGACTTTTTCGGATTTAAACACAACCCATTTTTCATGGCCCAATGATATATTTTATTAAGAGTGTTATTTAATGTGCTGATGCACCTTCTTAGTTCATTGCGGCTGCAGCTTCCATATAACTGCACATCGTCAGCATACATGTGCATCGAGCAATTATTCAAAGCATCGGGAAGATCATTTATATATAAAGAAAATAAAAGTGGTCCCAGGATTGAGCCTTGTGGCACACCTCTACGGATGGAGAGAAAATCCGATGCAGAATTACCTGAGCATACAGATTGAGACCTAGAAGAAAGGTATGAACCCAGAAGATTAACAGAAGTATTTGAAAAATTAAATAATTTGTCTAATTTTGTTTGCAATATTGAGTGATCGACGATGTCAAAGGCTTTTGAGTGATCTAAAAGTATTAAGAAAGTGACTAGGTTGTCATCCAGAGCAAAACGTATATCTTCGACAACGTCGACCAACGCAGTAATGCAGCTGCGTTTTGGTCTAAAACCTGACTGTCGACTTGTAAGCAAGCTGTTTTGAAGAATAAACTTGTTGATCTGCTCATGTAAAATTCGCTCAAAGGCTTTAGAGAGAAACGGTAAGATCGCAATCGGTCTATACTCATTGCCGGATTTGGGTATCGGTATAATTTTGGTTTTTTTCCAACTTGCTGGGAAAGTTGAGGAGGTTAGTGCTGTGTTGAATATGTGCGTAATGTATGGAAGAATTTTCGGAAGAAGAATTTTTAAAAAAAGTGGGTGTAGTTCATCCAAACCAATAGCATTGGATTTGATCTTTAGGATGCTTTCAAGTACATCGGCTTGATCAACACAATGAAAACTAAATGGTCCATCTTGTGTGGTAGTACTGGACACATGAAGGTATGAGTTGGTTGTGACTACTGGCATCGGAAAATTAACGAATTTTTTATTCAAATTATCAACTTCTGAGATTTCCAAGCCCTTTAACTTACTTTTACCTATGCCAATGTTTCGAATTTCCCTCCACTTTTGCTTACTTCCTGCAGCGCTACCAAACTTTTGACTATAGTAGGAACATTTTGCTGAACGTATTTCCTTTACAACCCTTTTTCGCATGCTTCTAAATTCGTTGTAGATTTCCGCTGTTTTGAATTGCTTCCATCTCTTGTATGCCTTATCACACAGAGCTATAAGCTGTTTTATGCTTTCATTAAACCAAGGTCGCTGTAGTCGCGTTATCTGCTTTCGTTTTAATGGAACATACTCGTCAAACAAATAAATAATATTTCGATGAAGCTTACTTGCTCATCAACGTTAGCAGTTCTGAATACGAAACTCCAGTCAATATTTACAACAGCATTTTCTAGTTCTGAATAGTTAATATTTTTAAAATCGCGGTAGATAAAAGCTTGAGATGTGTTATCCAGCTGGAAGTCAAAAGTTAGGAATATAACGCCGTGTTTTGAAAAAGATGGGAGTGATATCTGATCATATAGCAAAATTTTGAATTTATTGTCTACAAAGAATAAGTCAAGTAGTGTATTCACAGTTTGAGTAAAGTGAGTAGGGGTGATTGTGTTCGCCGAGTGTAAACCAAGTGCTTCCATATTTGATATTAAACGATTGTCTTCTAAAACATTACTATTAAAATCTCCAGCTATCACAATATTAGAATAGTCAATGGACATGCTTTCAATCGTGTCAAGAAATGGTGCGATGTCGACAGTACGGTTTGGTCTATATACGCTACTAACAAGTATTTTTTCACAACCATTTTCAATCACAACCATAACATATTCAATTATGTCATCAGGAGCAGATCTACAAACAAATTTACATCTAATACCATCCCGTACAAATATGGCTGCTCCACCTGCGTAACTTTGCCTGTCTGCACGGAAGATTTGAAATCCATTTACTTTAAACAAACTATTCTGCAAACACTCTTTTAACCACGTTTCACTCACACAAATCACATCCACACCCGATCCTTCGAAAATGTACCTAAACTCATCAATTTTATTGACCAAACTTTGAGCATTTAGGTGGCATACCTTTAAACCAATCTTTTGTTTGCTTAATATTCGTATAAGGTTATATGCGGTGTCTCTGGAACGCAATCTATCATCATTCAAAGACACCATGGCAATAAATTAAGGATTGAATTATTGATTTTAATGACGTGCGCAATTTCTTGTTGTAATAAGTATTTTTTTAAAAGTAAAAGCGATATAATAAATAACGATTATTTAATACGCAAAGAACGATGAAAATTTTATCTAAATTAACTTTTTTAAACCAATGAGATCTTTTTAATTCGTAGCGACAACACTGTTTCGTTGCAATACATGAAGATAAAATAAACAATGAAAGATTTGATGAGAACGTTTTTAAGATACTTAACTCAATAAAGAGGATAAAATTAATAAAAATAATGATATTGTATGAAACTGAGAAGCAGCAAAGAGGAGCTTTGGTGGTATGTTTAAGTTGTTGAATCACGAAAAATGTTATCAGCATTGACCTCCCGCATGTTATTGTCGCTTTGAAACAAAGCTTCAGTTGAGTTGGTGCGTAAATTGTTGTTGTCCTGGTCGATGTTCAGAGAACCAACAATGAGCTCCAATTTCTGTACCGTGTCGACAAATATTGGCTGGTCATTTGTTTTCGGCTTCACGTGTACTATACCGCGGCGAGTGAATGCAGCAGCAGTATAGCAGAGTTCGCTTTCGTTAAGCCCTCATTGACATATATGGGTTTAGTTGACTGAAACCCGGCATGTTGTAAGCGCAAAAAATCTTTGTTCTCGCGTCTAAATCTTGCAATTCCGTTAAGAACAAAGTTTCGATCATGAGGTGTGTCAAATTTCGTGATGATAGTTGTGTCATTAGGGCTACTTTGTGAATTTTTAGCCGGTTTAACACGGTAAATGTTTTTAATATTGGGTAGTTGAATGTTGACGGTAGTACAAATTTTATTAAGAATGCCGTGTAGATTCTCCCCTTCAGAATGTGGAATTCTATTCAGCCGAAGGTCGCAGGCAACAGCAGCATTATCTTGCTTAGCCAGCTGTGCTTTTAAATATTCCATCTCAGCCTTAAGAGCGCCAACCTCGGCCTTGCAGATGTTGGCATCACCAGCAACGTGCTTGAGCGTGCCAATCTCAGTCTTGAGAATATCTACGTGATTAGCAACATTTTCCAGCAAGGTGACTCTCTGCATCACATTATTCAAATCACTGCGTATTTCAGCAACATTATTTCGGAGCTCGTCGAGAATTCTTCTCTCACTCTCTTTCATCATCTCACTATGCTTTTCAAAGCGCGCCCCCAGCATTTCGTTTTGCCTCTCAAACTTTTGCGCTATAAGCTTAAGAAGCGACGGTGCTACAGGTGTATTTGTGTCGCCACCATCATTCTCTCCCACTGCACTCTAGGTATTTATCATTGAGGGAGTAGGTTTGCCGACCGTAACATTAGATGGTTTCAGTGGTGAGCGAATCGATGCTCGTCGAGCAGAGAGACATTTAGCACATTTGTATAATTGATTGTGTTTTTGCATATACTCTAAATCTGCCTTTTTTAATTGTACGCATTGGCTATGGAAAATTTCGTTGCAAGTGCCGCACTTTACTTTTTTCTCTTCATCCAAGTGACGTTCGACCCTTGATAGACAGACACACGGCATTTTTACGATTTAGAGAGTTATTAATTGGCGCGCCAAGGAAAAGAGCCACAGCAGCAGCGCTGAGACCAAGGTTGATTTATAAGGTTGTCGCAGGGCTGATCGCCCTCTCTTCTCAGTACCCATAATTGTCAAAACCAGCCAATTTTGCGAATGACCACGAAAGAAAAACGGATGATAATGGAGAGCACTTGCAGACACTTGCAGCTGTCAACTTCGATTTGACAATTATGGGTACTCGCTCTCTCCCTTGCGAAAACCTTATAAATCAACCTTGGCTGAGACGAAACAAGAACAGCACCGAAGAGAAGAGGTAACAGCAAAGACAGCAGCCGATTGTGTGTAGCAACGAAGCAGGTAGAGATTAATGCACCTATTATGTTGTAGTGCAGAACAGCTGAAGAAACGAGAAACGAGCAGCAGCGCTCACAACAGAAAAAACAAATGATCAAAACAGAGCAGAAATGCAACAGCAGATGATCGCACGATCAGAAGCATGCGGGGTGACAACGCACACACGATAGGTAGCTTAAGTTCGATTAGTTTGAGTTGAAAGTTCGACAGCGCGACATTACTCAAGCGGCACTTCGGGCGGTTTTTTTCGTTTTAATTGCTTCATGGCTTTTGTTCTTTTGTTTATATATTTTTATATGGTAAATTTCATTAGCACAAAATTTAAATGATTTTTAATTTTTTTGCAGAAGTTCAGGTTTATTTAGTTTAAAGTTTATTTATTTTAAAGTTGTGCATCTAAGGGGCAAATTAATAAGTGTTTTGCGTTTTTTTTTTTATTTGCTTAAAACGGATTTTTATTAAATAATCTAGGAGCACACGATAGACGCGTCCGATGTTGTTGAGAGCCGGATAGAATTTTTTGTAAAAATTATATATACATATTTTGTAAAAATTATTATGCACACAAAACAAATCAATAGAAGAAACACCCAATTAAAGTGATGCACACATCACGATATGAATTCACATAATTTTAAATCTTAAATTTAAGTTTTAACATTTAGTTAGTTTGAGTTTAATCTTACATACCGACAAAAAGTTTATTTTTTTAACTATTTATCAATTTTAGTTTACTTAACTTACTTTAGTTTCATTTAGTTTTTTTCATTTTAGTTTCAAAAAAATTTCATTTATTACGCAAAATTCTGAGAAATCTGCACTCTAATTTGAAATTTGGTTGTTTCAACCGATTAGTTTCATCTTCACACGATCACAGCTCGGTAACGGTAACAGTTGGTGGCGTTTGTTGATATACCGTTGGAGAGGTGATTTTATTTAAAATGAGCTATCAAAATAAGTTTTATGTAAGGTAGTTTTTCTGCTAGAAACAATATCGTAAGCCAAAGTCGTGATATATTAATTAACCCTTTAGCTCCTAAGAATGTGAAAATAGACCCCACCTCCCGTACAATTTTTTGCTCAGCTCGACATAACCTTTCAGCTCCGTAAATAGTTGCACTTAATTGCGGGACACCCTGTGTATAAACAGAGGATATTCCTAAATATACAAACAAAGAAACCTGGGCATTTCTGAATTGGGTGTTGAAGTCGGTCCAAGGTGCGTTGCACTGGTGAAAGATATGTTGGACTTTATTGTCTGGTGGGTAGATTACGATGACGTCTATAATTCGTTCATTATATTTATTATTTATTATAATCAAATATTGTGTAAAAATTATATTCAAAATATTTTAAACATTTTTCAAAATGTGTGGAAAATATATATAAAACTTTATTTATGTAAAATTTAAAATGTTTCACTAAATCCAATGCATATTTATTCAAATATTAAAGAATAAATGTGGATAATATATAAAAATATTTTAAACATTTTTCAAAAACTATCTTCACAAAATATATATGTGGAATATGTACAAACTTTAGCTAAAGCAAAATTAAATGGAATTATTTAAATAAAACTAAAGTTAACATAAAAAAGTGCACTGACAAGATCATTGACATGCCTATTATCATAGCCAGTACAGTCAATTGCAATAAATCTTGCATATGATGCCAAAAAAATCTGCAAAATTTACAGAAGCTCAAAAAAAATTTCTTTATGAAATTGTCAATATACGAAAAGCCGGTGATAATTTTTATCAACGTTTATTATTTTTCATACTTTAATTTGTCAATTAAATACCTGCAAGTTCATTGAAAACCTTTGAAAATTGCAAATATCTAATTGGGAAGTTGAAATAAATTTTTTATTTTATACATGCCACGAATATAAATGAAATGTTTTCCTTACAACACGTTCTTTTCAGATTATATAAATTTGTTTAAGAAAATTTTGATTTGATTTTATCGAACTTGATGTTATTTGTTATTAAGAAAGAAATCCTTCAATTAGGTTTTGGCGAACTGGTTAACGTTTTTGCCTTGTAATAAAAATGCCCGGGTTCGAAGCTGGTGGGGTGGCGGCGCATTTTTTTTTTCACTTTAAATTTGCTGCTATAACTTATTCTGTTATAAATGAATATTATATAACTTGAATATTGATATAACTTGAAATAAGTATGAAATGAAATTAACTAAATTGAAATAAATCTATGCAAGCAAAATTTGGCCAAAGCAGCTAAAAAATGCAACATTAAAATTCATTTAATCCAATTTATTTGAAAATATAAAATCGGAGGGCACGCCGAATTTTCAAGCAAATACATACACTAGAACCAGAGATTAAGAGATAGGAAACCTCGATATTTTCAAGGCCATTCGTGCTCTTTTACTTTTCTACCTCACTTTTTATGCATATTCCCCTTTCACATTGGTCAAGAATTGAAAGCAATGAAAGTGAGAACAAAAGGGAACACGAAAAAATTGACGGTATAGAGACATTGGTTCCGTCAATTTTTCTCCCTTTCGTCGCTTCCGATTTGCGGCGAATTGCCAACAAACTCTGAAAATTGAATTCAATTCTTGACCAATGTGAAAGGGGTGATAGTGGTCACTGGATCAGATCAAATCTCAGTGGAACAGTTTTGGTTCAACTTTATTACAGTTTGGCATCACTGGCGATAAAGTGCCAAAATACGAATGCGAGCAGTGAGACGAAAAGTCGAATAAGAGTAATTCAGATTTGCCAACTACGTTCGTTTTGAACAAAGTGCTTTAAGCTTGGCAGCATTTTTAGATCAGAAATAAAGCCAAGAAAAGAGCTGGTTCTATTTTTTGTTTTTGCATTGCCATAAAATAGAGCCACGCTCTAGATCAACGCTCACGGGAATGCAGCTATTGTGTTCGTGAGTTCACCTCATATCTGTCAAGTTTTGTTTTGGTGCAATTTACAATGTAGCTTAACTTTATTTTGGCTGCACGTGGAAACATTTCTTTTAATTTAATTAGAAATATATTGTGCATTGATTGTTTGGTCCAATGAGCAGTCAAGCTCATCATAAATTGTCTGGAATACCACTGAAGAAGCAGCAGCGTTCGAAAGAAGTTGATTTGACTGGTAAGCGGCTGGAGCACTGGCACTCAACCAACAATAACAGCAAATAATTATCCTTCTATTTCCGTGTAGAACGATTCTCGGAGCAAATGGCTTATCTGTGCATGAACAATGACTACTCGGACGTGGAGTTCTTGGTAGAGAGTCAACGTCTGCCTGCACACCGCGTTATATTGGCTACTTTTTGGCGGATTAACCGAATCCACACAACGTGGAATTCAGCTAAAGGCTCCTTTAGAAGCTTTTAAAGCGCTATTAGGCTACATCTATTTTGGTCACATGCCACTTTAACTGGACACCATTTGACTCAAAGCTGCCAAGTAGAACAAGGAGGAGCACAAAGATTTATTTTTAGTAAGTTATTTTTTTATTAAAACCGAGTCTTTAAACTTTCAAGATTTATTTTCATAGCACTCTGATCAAGGTTGATTTATAAGGTTGTCGCAGGGCTGATCGCACTCTCTTCTCAGTACCCATAATTGTCAAAACCAGCCAATTTTGCGAATGAATACAAAAGAAAAACGGATGATAATAGAGAGCACTTGCAGATTTTCTATGAGCTGTCAACTTCGATTTGACAATTATGGGTATCATTTCTTTACCCATAGGTCGCTCTCTCCCTTGCGACAACCTTATAAATCAACCTTGACTCTGATTTGCAATTGTGGTTTGTGATAGTATTGAGCCTTTTGTGTTAGTATTGAGCTCAATTTGACGTAAAACAGTACATAAGGCTTCACCTTTCGCACAGTCCAAAATCGAAGTTTCCGATCTCTTTATCTCTGACTAGAACTACACTAGAATAACTTTTTTGAGCATATTAAATTTAAATGTTCTATGGAAACATGCACAGTATTAAAAAATGACTGCAAACTAATGAAAAAGCTAGCAAAATAAAAAGAAAAACTCAAGTTTTTACTGACATGCAAAAATTATGGACTACTTCCAAAACATCTTACAGACACAACAACTAGAATAACACACTTATTCACATCACAAAAAATTTTCATAAAATTAGAAGGCACAACAAACATATTTCTAACTAAACTACTTGGACTAGAAATAACACAAACACACATGAGCATAAAATCTACCCATACCAACATAAAAAAAGCCGAGGATATAATGAAAACAACACTTAAGCAGACGGAGTACAATACTTTTGTACTAAAACAAACACAAATGTACAATCAAGGTTGATTTATAAGGTTGTCACAGGGCTGATCGCACTCTCTTCTCAGTTCCCATAATTGTCAAAACCATGTTGCAATTATAAGGTAGGGCCGCTTCGCTGAGTGCTCTCACGCGTCAACGAAGAGTGGATAATGAGAAGGAACATATATGTCAAAACGACGAATTTCGTAGAAATTGCAAATGAAGAAAGTATTTTATGCTTCTAAGTTGCAAACAGTGCGGTCGCGGGTGTTAAAATTGTGCTAATTTGAGTGAAAATATTATAAAAAAAAGTGTAATAAAAACTATAAAATGTGAAAGAAGTCTTAAAATTGCAAAAAAAAACCTGTAACAGTTTTAACCTAAAAACAACAAGGTTAACAAAAAATAAACTCATTTTGGACTGGTACACAAAAACCACATCATCAGGCAGAATGATAAATTTTCATTCAACACAACCGCTTATACAAAAAATCAACGCAGCAAAAAATCTCATACAAAAAATCATCAACATCAGCGACACTAAATACAGGAAAAAAATTTATCAAAAATTAAAACAATATTATACAATAACGACTACCCTAAAGGCTTAGTTAACACTCTAATGCCTCATTTACACGAGTGACATTTACTGATTTTAATAATGACTTGATGGCATATCATAATGACACTACTATTTAGACGGCACAAAAAAGTGGCTTGCCCAGAGCTTTGTCACTACGTTTCATTATATATTGGCTACTTTCATTTTCATAATGATTTGACTAGCAAAGTAGGCGTTTACATGAATGACAAAATTTATGATTCGCAAATACTGACAAAAAAAAGTAATTCAAAATTATCAAGAGTTTTTTACAAATGGAAGAAAACAAAGAGCTGTTGTTTATTTAGCATATTTCATGATTGAAGAGGACGAGGAGGAAGAAGAACGCTGGAATGCCATGCATGCCAAACGTCCAAGAAAACCTAGATTAGAATGGGTCCGTCCTTTTTTTGTCGAAGGAGGAGGTTTTTATGGGAAACTTCGCTTCCAGCTGCAGGAAAATGACCCAGAGTTATTTAAAAACTTTGTTAGAACGACTGTTGGAGATTTCGATTACCTGCTTGAAAGAATCGCACCACTTATCCAGAAACAAAATACTAACATGCGTGAGTCAATATGCGCTAGAGAACGACTTGAAATAACATTACGATTTCTGGCGACTGGAGACAATTATGTTTTTGTTCAAGAGATCTAGATCTTCTATTTGCAACATTCAATACACTCCGTATTGAAGGAAGAATTTCTTAAGGTAGGACTCCTAAATTTTGACTGTTAATAGCTTTAAATATACAGCTTTATAGACAGTGTATTTACGGAAAAGGCTAAATTGACTCGATAATTGGAGAAGCGTTTTAAGGGATTTTTCTTAATATTTAACCAAAGAAATAATAAAAACAACACTTGATGTATATTTTTCTTTTCTTAACAAACTGGTATGCACTTCTTTTCTCATTTTTCTTTAAAATGAGCTATTAAATTTAAAAATCGGATGAAAATTACGAGTTGTGATTTTTCACTTTTTGAAAAAAATTTAATTTTTGCTTGTATCGAAAAAATCTAAATTTGCGAAAATTTCGATGAAATGCCAAAATAAATATTTTCTTAAAGTACCTAATGCAGAAAAAAAATCGTGATGAAAAATCAAAAATTTAGTTATACAACCTAGAAGTGTACCTTTTCGGAAATTTTTGAGGTTGAGTATTTTAACAAATAAAATTCTGAAAAATCCAAAATTTAGTAAAACAACACTACGGGTGCTTTCGGCATTGTCTTAACACGCATGCATAGAATTCTTCGATTTTAAAAAAATTTCAAAAAATTAAGATAAATCTCAATCTTAAATCCAAATGTTTTTCAAATTAAAAAATTTTGAGAGTTTGAAAAATTAAAACACATTTGCATTTTGAATTTATCTTGTTTTATTTATATATAAAAAAGGATTTCGGAAAGGAGGAGTAAGAAATTATTCTTAAAACTCATCAGGTATTCGATCTACAAACGATGGTTGCCCTATAACTTCTTCTTCCTGCATTTCATCATATTGAATCTGCATTGATGACGGCTGAAAATGCATGCAGACCAAAGTAATTTGATTCTTCAAACTAACCAAATAAAAAAGAGGTAAGAAAGAAGATAAAATATAGATATATATTTATAGAACAAACAAACATACACTGAAAAAAATCGGCATGTTTTTAAATTGAACACAATGTCGCACATATTTAAAGTGAAAAAAGGCAAAGTAAAACATATTTGCCTTTTCTTTTTAGTTTGCACTAAAGCTCTTAGTGCCAAATTTTATTTTACCAAAACTTTTAATAGTGCCAAAGTTTAAAGTAGGCATAATCCAATTCGAACGTGATAATATGAGTCGATACGAGACCTGTTGGACCTGAAATTTTTTCCATTGTAATTCAATTGGGTAATTTAGTAATTATGTAAAATAATACATATTTAATAACTTTTTGTTTAGTGCGGACCTTTCGGCGGAAAAGCCCATATATAGCTACATATATGTTGAAATTAGGGCTGGGCAATTAATCGAGTAATTAACTTTTCGATTAATCAGTTTCAAGATTAACTGAATAATCGATTAATCAGTTTTCTGAATAATCAGAATGCTGATTAATCATATTGCTGATTAATTGATTAATCAGAACTAGTTTTATTCAAAATTGAATAATTTTGATCAAATTTATTTTGAATGTTTTTATGGATGTAAAGCAAAAGACAAAAAACGTCGAGAACAATAAAAAAAGTTATTTACACTTAAAATATTTAATTAATTAGATTTTGATTAATCAGATTCCTGATTAACCGAATAATAAATCAAATTATTAATCATAATCCCAATTAATCGATTAATCAGTATTCTGGTTAATCAAAAAACTGATTAATTGATTAATCAGTTAATCTTGAATCTGATTAATCAAAATATTAATTAATCGATTAATCGCTCATCCCTAGTAAAAATAAATATAATTTAAAAATTATGGAATTATGGACAAAATAAAAACTTACTTTTGTGGATCGTTGTACTCATACCTATCCAATTCAAAAAACACATATTCCGAAAATACTTATCTCGTGCCGAAACTTCATGCTGGGTTTTAATAAAGCCAGAAATCTCTTGCATCAAGGCGGCTCGCTGAGCATTTTGAGGGGGTGGAGATATCTGTTGAACCGAACGCTTCTGTTTCTTTACTGCTTGGGTTGAATTTACTCGGCCACTAGTGTTACCTGTATCACTGTCATATAAGGCTGCATCCGCTTCTTCAGAATTTTCACAATCTCCTGTATCCTGAAAATATTCAATATAAAATAAAAATGTATTTTTACAGATGCCAAAAACGGAGGAAGAATGGAAATAAGTTGCAAAGGTTTTTAATGACCGCTGGAATTTTCCAAACTGCTTTGGAGCTATAGACGGAAAGCACGTCGATATAATAGCTCCAACGAATTGTGGAAGTGAATACTTCAATTATAAAAAGAAAAATAGTATCGTACTCATGGCGCTTGCAGACGGGGAATATAATATTCTTTTTGTTGATATTGGCGCAAAAGGCAGACAATCCGATGGAGGAGTTTACGCTCGCTGTGCCCTATCAAATGCATTGCAAAAGCAATTGTTGAACTTGCCGCCATCTACCTCACTGCCCGGAAGGCAAGATCCAGTTCCATATGTTATGATCGCAGATGACGCGTTCCCTTTAAAGCCTTATATTATGAAACCATTTAGTTTTAAATCACAGACGACACAAGAATGTGTGAATAGCTACAGATTGTCTCGAGCCAGACGTGTGGTAGAAAATGTATTTGGGATTGCAGCAGCTCGATTTCGCATTTTGAGAAAACCCATTGAAATGGAACCGGATAGGGTCGTTAAAGTGGTTCTTGCCATTTGCACACCGCACAATTTCCTTATGAAGCGCAAGTCTGTGTACTCGGCAACTAATGACTTTGACCAAGTTGAAAGAAATGGATCAGTAACGGATGGAAATTGGCATAACGAACTCACAGACAGAGAAAAGTTGCGTCCACTGAAACCACTTACAAATGAGGGACGAGGAAGCGATGAAGCGAAAAAAATTCGCGAAGAGTTTAAAAACTATTTTATAAATGAAGGCGACGTTCCATGGCACTACAAAAATATTTACAAAAACTAGTATCGCCTGTGGCCGAAATTTGGCCGTATCAAAATCGGGTTTTCTTCTGTTTTTCTTCTGAACGCACCAACCCATAGCCTGAACAGAAGTATTAAACAAAATAAACAATTACAAATGTCTTTGCATGTGTTACGTTACTCTTATGTATCTTAAATTTTTACCACGTTTGACAAATTTTCTTCTCAATTTTTTGCGAATTATCCATTGTTTTGTAAGTCTATTTTTACTGAATAAAAATTTAATAAGCACTGAAAATAGATATTGAAATGTCAAAACAATGCTAAGCTATAAAATAAATGCCTGGAACCCGATCGCAGCGCCACCTATCGGGTCCAACATTTGTTGCTGGATAAGATATAGATGATTGATATAGATAGATTTTGTTTTTGCTTTTTTTATATGGAGAAAAAGGTGTTTTTAATTTAAAATTTTTAACTATCTTAATAACGAAACATTTAATTAGAAATTATATAGTTTACAAATAAACATGTTGACTATGCAATAAAAAAATGCACTTTCATTGCGACACCCTTTAATTTTTTTTTTCCCCCCAGCAACGCGAATAGAGTGTGTCTGAGATGATGGGGAATAAAAATTAACAACAATCACGCAGCTCTGTTAAAGCATATGCCGTTTTTTACTCTCCAACATATTTTGTTATTGCTTCTTTTATATGGGGTGTTTTAAATTTTTAATTTTTACCTATCTTAATGACAAAAGATTTGAATAAAAACTATCTTATGCCCTTGGTATGAACGAGAGCTTTCAAATGATATAAGTTTCATCCAAATCTGATGCCTATAAATTGAGAAAAAGGGGGGCAAGATTTGTTTTAGCGTATTAATATATAAGATACTGAATAGCTTACCAAGTTTGTTGCAGTTCCGCCTAGTGGTCTGCCTCCAACTTTCAGCAAAAACTGCAGCGGCATGTACAAATCATATTTGGACTTGTAAGTAGATCCGCCTTGTCCGCTATTTGATGTCAACTCTTTTTTGCGTTCTGCCTGTAAATTAAAATAATTTTGAAACAAAGACTATTATTAAATTACCAAATTTTATTACATTGAATCTGGATTTCACTGTATTCCAGTGCGTCGTAACATCGCTAACACTGTGGCAAGTTTTTGCAGCGATTTCCTCGAAACTCCTGCATCTAAGTTCACGGTCCCTGTATAAGGTTGAGAAACAGTTTCATATTGCTTCCCTTTCCTCAACCATTTCGACCAAAATCTTATTTTCTGCCGCCGTCCACTTCCTTTCTAGCTTCCGCGACCTTCCAGAAGATTCCACCGGCTCATCCGTCATTAATTACTCCGTAATATACTCGCTGGGTTCACTTAAAAAAATAAATGTTATTAAAGTTAATGATTTTTCATCCCGCACGATTAAAAAAATAGCCGGCATTGGCCAGCTTGAGCTAGCCAATACCCCGCGGGCTATAAATAAAAACAATTACTTTTTATGCTTGATTTAATTTATTTTAGGTAAGAGAAATAAGGTGAGTTATTAGAGCTAGTACCGAAACAGAACTGAACTGCCTAACTTAGAATTATCCTAAAGAAAACTTTATTCACTAATACTATCTTACAAACTACCTGCGCATGCATGCACTGGTCCCACGATACAACGGAAGCTCTCCAGACGCTGACTCGGCTTGAATTGCATGCGCGTGCAGTGTATTATGCTGCACCAGCATAAAGCGGCAGTTTGGACTGTGTTAACTCCTCCCCCCTCAAAAATCTACGGCCCGTAGATCTAATTACCGTTGAAGGTATGGAATCCTTGTGGCTGAGGATTAACAGCAGGAATGTAAACCTTACCATAGATCTTCCTTCCCAGGGTATATGCGACAATTACTGCCACCAAAAGTATCAGGCAGTCGAAGATTGTAGAGAAATTGACTTTTTGTGCAAGTCTGCTAAGCTGTCGTATGTTCTCAATACTGATGCTATGAACGTAGCCGACATCAACCTTGTGCCCCTGGCTTGTGATATTCGTCAATACTGGTGGTAAAGGTTGAAGCTTCGAAGCGCTGGTACTCGAAAATGTTCTATTATTAAGATATTTTGTTTCGTTGTCAAACTGGATGACATATGTCGCCTCTAAAGCTTTCGATGTGTTATTAGCGAGTAGCTGGCATCTGAAGTTGGTGACGAAAATGGTGTCCTCCTTGATGAGTTCGAAAATCTCTTCATTGTTGATGCGATATTTACATTTTGCATTTCCTCCCTTGAGTAATTTTGGTACGCAGTCATACTCTTGAAGCGTCCTCAAAGCATCTGTGTTACAAACGCTAGTACCACTTATTGAGAGGCAATCTCCAATGATCCCAAAAGTCTCCTTCTGGTTAATCAATACTTTATTAAATTCCAAGTCGATTTGTTGTCCCTTTATAATTGAGGCTCTAGTTAGAAGTAGATTGTATTCCTCTCTCTTAACCTTAGGCATTGAGATAATTAGAGTAAAATAGAGCCATTTGTGTATACTGATGGTTTTCCGTATTCGATTGCTTCGATCTCGTTTTCATATGGGAGCGTTTCGATTTCTGAGATGATCTTGTTAATCTCCTCCTTATCAATAGCGTTTGTGTTTACGATGCCGCTTCTGGCCATTTGGCACGCTCGAATAATTTCATTAACCTCATCTTTGATGATTAAAATTTGGCTCAAGGTTGTTTGTACGAAGTCGTCTATGCTTTTTGTGTTACTTTGGCTGTTGACCTGTTCGACTGCACGATTGACTTTTCTTATTATCTCCTGGCTTGTCATGAATAAACGAAATTATTTTGTACTGGTGATTGTTGTTTTCGATTATCTGGTTCTCATTTTTAAGGACGTTGTTCCAATCAGATGCATCAGGACTACCCGCTATCCATTTCCATGCTGAACCAATCCAATCGATCGAGCGTGTCTGTCTCCATGTTTTTCCCTTGAGAAGCTGGATGCGGTCTCCGACTTGTTTTGTGTGAAATTCAAGAACGTGTCGCCTATCCGAATTCGGTACGATTCTGTTAACGGACTTTGACATTTGATCTAATAGATGTTCGTACTGTTCCAAATCTATAGTATGCACGAGCTTGAAATACCCGTTGATGATGTATCCCTTGCCATCCTTCACAGAGACCATTGGTGCTTTATAGTCGAAGATCTGTATACAATGCGCCGCTGCTAGAAAAGATATTCTGAAAGAATACAACTTGTTACTAGTTTTAATTCTCCTAAGAGGCCGAGCTTGACAATGAATAAATGTTGCAGTCAGTTCTCTTGTTTTAATTAAATTTTGACTAAAAACTTGCTAGAAATAATTATAAACATTTGCGTAATGCTAAGTAGTGGTAATATACAAAAATATTTAAATTTAATATTTATTTAGCTAGAAATAATTATAAACATTTGCGGAATGCTAAGTAGTGGTAATATACAAAAATTTACAAACTGAAAAGTTTACTATTTTTTCCTATTTTGTCTCTTGATTTTACAGGGATTTACTATAATTCTTACGTTTTGACATTAACTAAATGGGGTTTTTTTATACTGCACTACACCCACACGGAAGCCTGACAAATTCTCTGTGGTGGCGACAAGTTGCGTTTTTATTTTGATTTGCTTTATTAAGGATTTTACATATTCATTACTCTTATATTCTATTTTCTCTTTTTTTTTTATATATACATCGCATCTTTGGTGGGAGTCGAACCCCGACATCTTGAAAATAGAAAAAGTTTTCAAGTGTTCACCATTTTTCCAAAAGATATTCGATGGAAATTTAAATTGTATATTCATGTCTCTTATATTCTATTTTCTCTTTTTTTTTTTTTTTTTTTTTTTTTTTTTTTTTGATATACATCGCATCTTTGGTGGGAGTCGAACCCCGACATCTTGAATATAGAAAAAGTTTTCAAGTGTCCACCATGGAAATTTAAATTGTACTTATTTATTTATTGCCATATTTTTATATATTTTTTATGTGGCTTTTATGGAATTTTTTTCCAGTAGTTGTTGTAATTGTAACTTTATGGTCATTTGCAATTGTTTCTTTTTTGAATAGAGGCTTCTGTTTGCCTTTGATTTGTTTGTTGGCAACAAAAATAGTTTCACCATTTTGAAATTCTTTTGGCTTAGTTCTATTTTTATTAATTCTTTAATTCCTAAGTTCTTGGTTGCGCTCGATTTGCGCTCTTATATCTTCATGCACCCTGTCAAAGTTTGTTAAATTTTGATAATTGATGCGCTCAGTTCTGTTGAAGAACACATCGCTTGGTTTTTTCTTCGTGACAGAGTGAAATGAATTGTTATAACGGTCAACCGCTATGTATAGAAGTTCCCTTGGCTATCGTGTCTTTATTTCTTTTTCAAGGCACCGATATAGCTCTATCAGTGTTGAATGGAGCCTTTAAACTTGACCGTTGACCTCACTTTTTTGGGTCGGTGTTTGGTACAGCTCAACGCCTAGTGATCTTATGTAATTTACTATTGTGGGGCTCAAAAAGCTTCTTTCGTTGTCTGTGACGATCAGTTTGGGTATGGTAAAATAGTGTATAACTTTGGTTAGCTTTGTTCGTAGCTTAGCTTTTATTTTGAATATGGAATAATTTAGCAAACTTCGAGAACTTATCTATGCAGCTCAGAAATTTCTCGCCCTTGAATTAAAAAATGTCAATATGAAGGATTTCGCAAGGATAGGTAGGAGTGGGAGATGATTGAAGTTCACATTTATTGGGGTGCCTGTCATATTTATTTATCTTACAAATCTCACAGTTAGAAGTATATCTCTTAATTAGGCTATTCATGCGAGGGAAATAAAATTTCTCGAGAATTTGTTCTATATTCTCTCTCGCGTTATGGTGAGTCTTCAATGCAATGGTGATTAGCAACATCTTCGATTAACCTTTGCGTTATTCGAATTTTGTAGTGGCTAAAATTTTCCAAGTAAATATTTTGGAGCAACTGCAGGCAACATTCGGTAATTTTAATGCCATTTATCACTGCAGGGTTTAAGAGTTCAATTAAGAGCTGTGTGAGATTTGCCCTACTTATTTCTTCCATGGAAATGAAATGCCGGTTGAACCCTGGGTGTGGCTGATCGCTGCAACGCATAGGGTTCCCTAGCCTTATGACGATTTGATTTCTAAACACATTCAAAGGCACTTCGACATGCGGAATTAAATCCGTGCTATCTTGTTCAGCACTATGCATGGTGCCTTCGCGGGCCGTATCGGTGCCTGAAATACCCTCGCTTGCAGTGTCTGTCTCGGAATTATTGCGTTCACTATGAGTGGGCTCAACGCGTGTAGAGCCGGTCAAGTGGTTTACTTCAGTTTTAAGCCGAGAAAGAGCGTCTGCGACAAGGTTTGACCTGCCACGCTTATAAATAAGCTGTCAATTGTATTCTACAATACGCGCCTTCCAACGTTTAAGCTTTGCATTGAAATTTCGGTTTCCCAATGCAAAGGTGAGCGGTTGGTGATCGGTATACACTCGAACTTCTTTTGCGCCATACAGGTATGAGCGTAAATTGTCCAAAGCCCAAACGATCGCTAGCATTTCCTTCTCGTTCGTAGCATACACTTCTTCGGTTTTGTTCAAAGACCGGGAAATATACGAAATTGGCCAATCCTTACCAGGCTCACCTTGAGAAAGGACTGCCCCGATAGCAAAGTTTGAAGCGTCGGTGGTAAGGTTAAATGGCCTTGCAAAGTCTGGAAAAGCTAGAACTTCTGAAGATGATAGGAGAGTTTTTAATTCATTAAATGATTTTAGCCTTGCTTCATCTAGTTTTATGGCTACTCGCTTCGATTGGTTGGCTTTCACTTGAGCGTTCTCCCCTCTTGTCAAGATAGTCAGTGGTTTCGCAACCTTGGCATAGTCCCGAATGAACCTACGGTAATATGATGTCATACCTAAAAAGCTTTTTAATTCTTTTAAGGTTTCGGGTGGTAAGATCTGACGCATGGCGGCAACCTTCTTCGCGTCGGCACGTATGCCATCAGGTGTTATAACGTAGCCAAGAAATTCCACTTCGGATTTCATAAAGTGTGTTTTCTCGAGGTTGACCTTTAGGTTCGCAGATTGGAGACTTGAAAAGATAGTGTCAATATTTTTTAAATGGTCATTTACGTCTTTTCCGAAGACGATGATGTCATCGATGTATATATAACAGATTTTGCCTAGGAATTCTTTAAGGACATCGTCTATCATGCGTTGAAAAATGGAAGGCGCATTCTTAAGACCGAAAGGCAACCTTAAAAATTCATATTTCCCGTTCATTGTCGAAAAGGCAGTTTTTTGTACATCGGACGGTTTCATGGGAATTTGGTGAAACCCAGAAGTTAAATCAATGGTCGTGAAATATTTTGCTTTACCTAAACTAGTGAGTATTGAATTTATGTCCGGAATAGGGTATGTATCAGGTATGGTGACGGAGTTCAATCGTTTAAAATCGATACCAATTCGGTATTGCTTTTCTCCGTTAGGTTTGGCCTTCTTTGGAACCACCCAGACTGGGGAGTTGTACGGACTTTTCGAGGGGCGAATAATTCCCTAATCCAACAAATCATTTACTTGCTTTTCATCTCAGCCCTAATGTTTGTTTTCACCATTTGATTATTACTTATTGGTCCAAAGAGGCACTGGTATCTTCTGATAAGGCAGTCTAGGTTTTTCTCTGCATCTTTAGGAAGATAACCTTTTGTGACGTGATTGACTTCTATTGAAACTTTTTCTTTTAGCGGGATTTTAATATCTGGTTTTATTGTTAAAAAATTATTCTTCCTGTCAATTATGGCCTCCAACACTTTTAGGGTGTCATCTCCAATGATACCGTCAAACGTTACAAGGCCTGGCAACACGTAAAATGTTATGACTGAATTATTGCCGATTTTTTCAAAAAATTTTCCTTTAACTTCCTGACAAATTTTTATGTGACCACTAGCTGATTGTACATAGAATGGTTTTTTTAGAGTGATGAAAGAATCTTTTGCAACGGACGGACAAATAAAATTTTTGTTTGCTCCTGTGTCCACTAGAAACTTGAGCACAGTACCGTCCCTCGTCACATATTCTAAATATGGTACGCTGGACTGGCACCTATCATAAAATTTACTTGATCCTCAGCGACTTCCCCATTCTCAATATAATCTTCCGCATTGGGTTTCGGAAGTGTCTCCACGTTAAAGAGCCTTTGCTGTTTTTGAGGGAAATTATCAGAGATAGCCCTTCTCTTGAATGGGTTATTTCCCTGGAATCTATTAACATAATTATTACTCCACGGCCTGTTCATATAATGAACTTGCCGAGATTGGACGGACCGATCGACTTCCATTGCTTCTTGTGGCTTAGGAGGTCTCGCGGGTGTGTGTTGTACGCCTGTGTTGAATGTTACTCTTGGGGGCCTGTAAGCATTATCAAATCTTCTAGGAGGTATCGGCTGTCTATTGTCATTTCTTATTAATTGGTTAATGGGGACTGTAATCGTGTTTGGAGCGGCTAGGTTATGCACTAGGTGCCTACGGAAATTAAGATTGTGTATGTCGGGTATGTGTATGACAGAGTATGCCTCCGGGAGTGTGCGAGGCTTTTGTACGATCAGCATCCTGGACAGATCTCCATCCAATCCGCGTATAAAAACATCCAATGCCCTATTTCTATATGTTTCGATCAGTGCGTCGACCGTTTCTTGGGAGTACGTTTCTGTCTTGATCTTGTTAATAATTAAGAAAAATTGGTGGTTCACGATCGCGTAGAACTCGTCAAGTTTCGAACCCCTTTGAGTTAGCTGGCTGAGCTGATGTTCAAGGGTCCTTATGTCCCGTTTATCAGCATAGTGCAGCGATAAGCATGACTTGATCGACGACCAGTCGTCATCGAATATATTATACGAGATCAACGCAGTGTCAGCACCTCCCCTGATCTTACCCCGAATACTTTGAAGGATTGCCCTAAATATAGGCTTTCCCCGCACTATTTCATAATCCTTTAGAATATTCTCGACACAATGCACCCAGGAAACTTATTGCCCAGGGTTCCCTTCAAAAATCTGCAACTCCTTAACGCAGTCTGGGAGTTTGCAGATATCCCTTAAATCTGATTCTGTTTGTGGTGCGCAGAGTGGAACACTAACGGGTTCCGTGTTGCCCCTATTCCCCTGCTCAAGGGAAGCAATTCGTTGCTCGACTAAATCGTGTTGAGTGGCGCGACGATCCGTTACTTCGAGCAGGTTAACGCGTCGCTCAAATTTTTTCATCTGCTCGATAAGAGAGTTTACAGCCCCGCTCATCTCGGTTATGGAATTCTTCATATCTTCCACTTTACTAATGTTAGTTAATTATATGAAATTTATTGATATTACCAATCAATTATTTAGTAGAATATAATAGGTTCTGTAATTTTTTAGTTAATATTTTAGACCCAAATATTTCAACAAATCTTTCGTTTTACTTGTCGCCAGCTACCTAGCCACAGAATTGTCTCGACTACAATTTTTTTTTTTTATTTTTTTCTGCATATAATATTGGATTACAACTTAAAGATAAGACTTACATTAAGACAAACATTGGCTTCGTGTGGATGAAGTGTTTTCTCTGAAGTCTTTTTGAAGTTTTTGTTTCTTTGTTTTTTGATCTTGTTTTTTGTAGTTTACTGCTGCGAGTTGTTGCAGGTTCCGATTACGAGATGTTCTAGTAGACAAGATAAAAATGTCAGCTTCTTTTGCAATTATTTAGTTTTTTATTTATTGTTTATTCTTTTTGTGTTTTTTTTTGTAGTTGAATTTTTTCTTATTATTTTATGAGTATGTAGATAATAATGATTTGAGAAAAAACAATTTTGTTTTTCAAAAGATTCTCTTTGATATATTTTTTTATATTCTAAAGAAACTAACACGACATAAAATTCGGCTGATTAGGCAAACGAACCTTATGTTTCAACGGTAACCGATGGCGGAAGGGTCGCGTTATCCGGTTTAGTCGTCAGTTTTTATAATCACCAACAACCTACTGAGGCACGACTTGCTTCACACTCAGTTGATATCACCCAATTGTGATCTTCAATATGGTCTTATGGGGATATTGAAAAGGAGGTGTTGTGTAGCGATTAGCCAAATGTGGTCTTATGGAAACATTAACTTTCGTTCGATCGAACGCTCGCGCACATAATCACCAAATCACTCGAGTAGAAATCAACAAAGCTTACACCGGCCCTTAAAATGTTTTTTGGAACCGGCACGGTCCGTGTGTAACCCTCGGCTGCAGAGGCTTGTGATTATTAAATCGTCACTTGTTAAACATAAACACATTCAATCACATTGCATCACATTAAAATTCACATTAAAATTTCAAATAGTGGCTCTTATTAATTTTATTGAAATTATTTATTTCTTTATGTTGAAATTTATTTTCGAGCAGTGATTCTCACTCGTCAATTTTCCAAGTAGTCACTTGCAATAATAAAACTTGGATTGTTTTCCTATCACGCCAGGATCACACACGAACACTTTGCCGGTCCCTGCTCGGGCGCCAGTTAACGATTTTTCATCCCGCACGATTAAAAATATAGCCGGCATTGGCCAGCTTGAGCTAGCCAATACCCCGCGGGCTATAAATCAAAACAATTACTTTTTATGCTTGATTTAATTTATTTTAGGTAAGAGAAATAAGGTGAGTTATTAGAGCTAGTGCCGAAACAGAACTGAACTGCCTAACTTAGAATTATCCTAAGTATTATTCACTAATACTATCTTACAAACTACCTGCGCATGCATACACTGGTCCCACGATACGACGGAAGCTCGACGCTGACTCGGCTTGAATTGCATGCGCGTGCAGTGTATTATGCTGCACCAGCATAAAGCGGCAGTTTGGACTGTGTTAACTTTAATTATTGAGTATATTCTTCAAATCCTTTAAGTTTATACTTACCAGTCCATTTTCAAGCAAAACAGTTAAATCTTGAAGCACTGTCAGTAAAGAATGAACTTTTTCATTTTTTCGTTAAGTTGGTCACTATGAGAATAGACGCGTTTACACGGCATTTAAACGATGTCATTTCAGTGACAAAAGTAATGACATCTTCTGTTAATCATTATTTTATGACCAAAATAATGGAACAAAATAACGTCAGTTACACGATACTGCCACTTAATGATATAAAAAATGACAAATCTGTCACTCGTGTAAATGAGGCATAATAAATGAAACAATCAACAATACCAAACAGAAACACCCACAAGCAGATGTTCAGTCTGGCAAAATCAAACAGTTCTACAACATAACATTCGTACCAACACTAACAGAAAACCATGGCAGAATTATAAGGTAAGGTCATCACGCAGAGGAATGGAGTAGAAAGCAGAATAAAGCTACATTGATGTCAAAATCAGCTGTTCATCGCTAATTTCTTTATGCCCACGTTTCGCAGTTGTTTTTAGGTTAAAACTGTTACAGGTTTTTTTGCAATTTTAAGACTTCTTTCACATTTTATAGTTTTTATTACACTTTTTATATAATATTTTCACTCAAATTAGCACAAATTTAATACCCGCGACCGCACTGTTTGCAACTTGGAAACATAAAATATTTTCTTCATTTGCAATTTCTACGAAATTCGTCGTTTTGACATTAATGTTGCTTCTCATTATCCACTCTTCGTTGACGCGTGAGAGCACTTAGTATCATGGGCATACCTTATCATTGTATCATGCAGAAAACAAACAAATCAATAATAAAAAGAGATAACATAATATTCGCCCACAAGTCAAATCACACTCTAAACAAGATTTTTTTCGAAAACAAAGACACCGATAGAAAAACAAGAACAACATAATGTAGTTTATGAAATTAAATGCAAAGGAAACACAGAAGAGCACTGTAACCAAATATATATAGGAACAACGAAGAGATCACTAAAGACAAGATTAACTGAGCACAAAGCGGACATAAAAAACCAAAAAACATCAACAGCACTGGCAGAACATATGAACCCTTTTACATTGACCCCTTTCACATTGGTCAAGAATTGAATTCAATTTTTAGAGTTTGTTGGCAATTCGCCGCAAATCGGAAGCGACGAAGGGGAGAAAAAGTTGACGGTCTCGATGTCTCTGTACCGTCAATTTTTTCATGCTCCCTTTTGTTATTTTCGCATTTTTCTCAGATCACTGCATTTTATTTTTGAAGCGTAGCTTTTTACTCCTCGTTCCGTGATTTGCTTGGAGTGAAATCTGAAAAATTTTCGACAGATTTTTTCGCTAGGTAGTACGCTGTTGAAGGAAAAAATTTGTTCAGTGCACCCAAGTTCACAACCATGAGTGGAGAGTTAAAATGGAGAGTCGCTGGCATTATATGCCCGTATATGTAATTGGCGTAGAAATTTGACATTCAACCATAAAAAATAAGCAGTAAATATGTTTTCTGTTTTATTATAAATTATTATTAAATTATTAAGCTATCAAATCTATGTAACTGCGAAAAAGCTTCGCTTCTCTCGTGTGTCCAACGACGCACCTGTATTTTTTTTTTATATCGCCGTGCATCTCTCTCTCTCTCTCTTTAATTTGTTGGCTTCAGTGGCTTACGTTTGCTTCCTTTAAATTTTAAGAAAATAAGTAAAAAAGATATGAAATTGAATTCAATTCTTGACCAATGTAGAAGCTTTCGTCAAGTCCAAAAGAGAACGTAAAAAAAAATTGCTTTCAATTCTTGACCAATGTAAAAGGGGACATTGATCAAGACTTGAAGCAAGGAGGGTAGATTCTAAAGAGAAATCACCAGACAATTTTTATCCTTTTGCAGAAAATTTTTAACTGGTCGACTTGGTGGATTCGAAATTATGTTCGAATCTGTGCTCGAATCTCAAAAAGCCGAAGTGCCGAAGCGATGAGAGAGAGCTTACGAATGGTATTTTAAGAAAACTGAGCATCATGGTATAATTATTTACAAGGTAGGAGTGATAGTTCTGTTGGCGATTTGGAGTTGGCAAAAACACATTGAAAAAGAGAAAACGAAGAAGCAGCAAAACAGATGAAAAGTTAAACTTTGTATTGATTTGACAACTCCCGATCGCCGCTCGTGAGAAAAAATTTAGTTGTCAAGGCAGAGTTGCACAAGTACGTATTTGCGTACCATTTTGTATACGTTTTTATTATTTCTGTACGAAGTACTTTATAATTCGTACTAGTACTATTTTATTTTCTACCTTTTTATTATGATTTACACCCTGATAGTGCCAATCGTCTTAAATTTAAATTAATATGGCAATACTTCTTGACTTTTGCTTTGTTTACGTACGGTGTGCAGAGATCTCAAAATGAATGTAATAGCAAAGAAGAAAGTGTGAGGAATACTAAATCAAAGAATACCAAATTCAAAGCGTACTTCGTATCAATAAGCTTGTATGGAATCTTCATACAAATCAGATGATACGAAGTACGTTCTGACTTCGTACCTCCTTCATTTTTCGTATTCCTCGTACTTTGCTTTTGCCATTGTATTCTTTTGTTTGTTTGACATATCGCCTTCTTTACTGCATTTTGTCCAATTGGGAACAAATTAAATCAATTGCGGTTGTAATTTAAAAGCGACAGTTTAAAATTTTTAAAAATGACTAAGTTAATAAAAATTAACAAAGTTTATGTTAAAAACATAAAAAAAATGATTTATTTTTTAAAAAAGTGAGTTTATATGTAGTTTGATAAGATAATGAAAAGAAAAGTGCTAATAAATAAATTGTTTTTGCAGAAATCAAAGCGAAGGGGTTAGGAGTTCTTTCTATCCTGCAGAAAATGATGCTGAAGATGGAGCTGAAAAGTGTTCAAATATTGAACAATCAAAGGCTACGCAGAGTGCACTTTATCCAGGTTTAAATGAAATTGAGGCTGCGCAGGCTCTTCTTTGCTTTAAATCGCTGGAGGTGCGAAATATAAGCCTTGATTTGGAAGCTGGCTTCACCGATGAGGAGCTCCCCAAGACCCTTCAAGACCCCAAGTTAAGGAAAAGTACGTTCTATATCTTTATATATATTAAATAAATTTGTTATTGCTTAACTCGAAAACGGAGATTACGATTTGCTTGGCGATTTTTTGTTGTTTTTCTCGGCCATTGAAGAAATCCTAGAAAATTCAGCCAGAAAACATAGTAGGTGGCGCTGCGATTGGATTCCACAAAATATTTATTTATTGCTTGTCTCCGAAGCCGCTCTTCCGATTTGCATGCAAATTTGTACATAGGGATTTTCGAGTACAGAGAGTGTACGACATCTATTCGTTCTATCTTTAACACTAGAGGAAGCTATAGTATTAATCTCTTAAAACATGCGAAAAATTTTTTGTAAAGGCATATTTTTATTGAAAAGTATAAGTAGTGTGATTTTGTAACAATTGTTTTTACTGCAGAGACTGCAGAGCTTGGATTTTCATCAAGTTCTTATTCTGCTATAAAGTGAACATAAATTGAGATATGGAAAAATCTGAGACGTCCGACACGAAACGTACGAACAAATAAAATAATTTACTGTGACCTCACTATGCCTTTAAGGGGACTTTTTCGGTCTGAGGCGTATTGCGTACTGCAGATATTTATAAAAACTTTTTATTATTTTAATCAAGTATTCAAGAATACAAAAAAAAATATTTTTATTAAAATTCATGTACATGGGCTTACCCCCAGGTGGCGTTGTAAATTGGCGTAAAAAGAATTACTTTTCCAGTGGGAAAAATAAATCTATACTGGGTCGTCTGAGTGGTTTAGTACGTAGGCGTATATAGGGGTTAAGGAGTAATTCCTCTTATATGAATCGTGCATAACAACAGTACGGGCTGTTGTTATATTTTGAATATTCCACACCTTCAGGTCGCATCCGAAAACAAAAATTTTTGGAGTTAACTGCTAAATACAATATAATACAATTTCATTCATATAAAAAGAGGCACGGGGGAAAATGATACCCCCGAAGAATTGAAAATTTGAAAGGTGAGGATCGTTTTTTTTTTTTGGTCATCACTTTTGAAACGGTGGGAAGTAAAGTAGGTAACTGTAAAGAAAAAACATTTAATATCCAAGACAAAAAATGTTATTTCTTAAGTACGTTTTTATTTTTGTCAGATGCAACCCTGTGTCAAGGCTACCTTGTAAATTATTGTATTATGCTGAGCATGTGTTTTTGTTTGCTCTTATTATTTGCATGTAGGTATTTGTTTATTTTTTAGCTGGACGCAGTGTTTTGTTTTGGTTGGATAAATTTATTGAAATTTACATTAATTGCTTCGTTTAAACATTTTTCTTCTGATTTTGAAGAAACATTTTTTATCTATAAATTTTTAGCTACTAAAGAAATAATTATAATTATATAATTATATAATTATAATTATAATAAAATAATAATAAAATTCTTCGATTTTGAAGACAAATTTTTTATATCTAATTTTTTTAAGCTGCTTAAGAAATGATAGCATTTTTTTAAAAAAAATGTTTACTCTGATTTAAAAAAAAAAATGTTTCTTCTATAAATTTTAAGCTACTAAAGAAATGATCGACATTTTTTCAAGAACAAAAATGTCTCTAATTTTGATCTCTAAATTTTTAATTACCAAAGAAATGAAAGATTTTTGTTTTTGTTGAAAAATGTTTCCTCCGATTTTGATGAAAAATTTTTGATCTATGAATTATTATCCGCTAAAGAAATGATAAAAATTTTTTTGTTAAAAAATTTTTCCTCTGATTTTGAAGAAACATTTTTTTATCTATAAAATTTTAGCTGCGGAAATGGTAGAAATTTTATTCATGTTGAAAACTTTTTGATCAACCCCTTCGTGTAATTGGACAATTCGAAAAAATATGAATTTCGAAGTGGGATGAGAGAGGCCGTACGAGAGAATAAATATTTGCTGAGCGCCAGCTTAAACAGGTTTTGCGACAATTGAGAAACGTTGTCTATTTTCTAAAAAAATCATTTGACCCAATGTGCATGTGTCTGTGTGTGTGTATTTTATTTCTAGCTACTCGTATGCTACGTTTGTTTATGTTTTTGCTAAATTTATTGAAATTTCGTCCAAAAATTTTTCTTCTGATTTCGAAGAAAAGTTTTTCATCAACAATTTTTTAGCGACTTAAAAGATATAATTTTTTTTGTTCAAACCCTCCCATTTTGAAGAAACATTTTTGTTATCTAAATTTCTTTCTATGCAAAGAAATGTAATTGACAGAATTTTTGCGGTTATTTATTATATTTCTTTGTGTTTTATTTCTAGAAAAGCTGCGTTTGCTTATGTTTTTACTAAATTTATTGAAATTTATATTATTTCGTTCAAACATTTTTCTTCTCATTCTGAAAAAAAATTTTTGGTATATATTTATACTAATGTCGTTGTTTTTGTTCAGAAGTGTTTTCTTCCGAGTTTGAAGAAAAATTAAAAATTGACAATTTTTAAGTTGGTTTGAGTTCGCCAACTTAAAAATTGTTAGATACTTAGTTGTTTAAAAATTTGTTATCTGAATTAGAAGAAAAATTATTGATGTCTAATTTTTCGATCTTAAAACATTATTGTAATTATGATTAGAATAAGTTTTGTTCAAATTAATTCTTGATTAAAAAAAAAAAACTGTAGAAAATTTACATTGTGTGACATTTTTCTTTTAATTTCTTGTTTTTGGCTGTGCTTACATTTATTTAGAATTTATTTTAATTTGATATTTTGACGTACGTTTGAATTTATTTTAATAAGGTATACCAAACATATGTATTACTTTATGATTAGATGCGAAAATAATAATAAAAATCTTTCTCTTACTGATTATGAATTTAAAGTGCAAAAAATTGAATTTGATTTGTAAAAAATTTTGTAAAAAATTTGTAAAAAAAACATTTAAGGAATATATTGTATACAATGAGTATATACTTAGTGTCTGTACATTAAAACGGTGTTGTTTTTCATAGGTGTACACATTAACAATTTTTTAATTAATTGAATACAATTATTACACATCATTTTTATACAAAATAAATACAACAGAAAGAAATAAACTCGCTATTTATTTCTATTTGACTTATTTTATTAACTGAAAAATTGCTATACAATAATTACTTAAGCTTTGATTTTCCTTACCAAATACGCAATAAAGTTTTTAAGTAATAAATAATTTTTTCACGTAAAGCAGAATGGTGTTTAAGTGAAAATGAAAAAATGTAGTGATCTAAAGTTTAAGTGAATTTACTCTTAAGTTTTGATTTATACTTTTTTACAAAAAACATCCGAGAAAGCAGAAGAGTCTTTGAGAAGAGAGAAAATCAAAAATTTTTGAACAAGAAAAAATTTCTATTATTTCCTTATCAGCTAAAAATCAAAAATGTTTCTTCAAAATCAGAGGAAAAATATGTGAACAAAAAAAAAATTTCTGTAATTGCTTTAGCAGCTAAAATTAAAGGAATAAAAAAATTTTCTTCAGAGAAAAAAATTGTTGATAAAGAAATTTCTATGATTGCTAGTTTGCTAAAAATTTGTAGAAGAAATATTTTTCTTCAAAGAGAAAAAATTTTTGAAATAAAATTTTTATAACTTTGTTAGCTAAAAATTTATAGAAGAAAAATTTTTGAACAGAAAAAATTTTTATCATTTCGTTAGCAGCTAAAATTTTATAGATCAAAAATTTTTCTTCAAAATCAGAGGAAAATTTTTTGAAAAAAAGATCAGTTATTTCTTTAGCAGATAAAAATGTATAGATCAAAAATGTTTCATCAAAATCTAAGGAAAAATTTTTTGAACAAAAAAAATTCTATCATTTCTTTAGCTGGAAATTTTATAGATAAAAAATATATAGATAAAAAAAATTTTCTAGATAAAAAAACAAATTCTATCATTTCGATTATCGATTATTAGGGAGTAAACTCTAAAAATGTCACACTTAAAAATCATCCAAAGCGTCTTATTAATTCGTAAAGCTTTTTTTATATTTAGAATAAAATTGGACAAAATTTATTTAAATCATATTATAAATTTCGTTCTCAGATCGAGAAAATTTATATATCAAAAATGTTTCTTCAAAATTGAAGAAAAAAGTTTTTAAAATATCTATCACTTTTCTATGTTGGTAAAAAATTCTAAATCAAAAATTTTTCTTCAAAATCAGAAGAAAAGTTATTGAACGAAACAGTGTAAATTTTAAGTAATTTAGTAAAAACTAAAACAAAACACACACATGCACATAGTGTCCAATAGATTTTTTTGAGAAAATAGACAATGTCGCAATTGTCGCAAGACGTTTTCATGTACATACTCATTAAAATTTTATTCTCTCGGACGGCATGTCATCACATCAAATAAATATTTTTTCGATGTGCCCAAATGCCAGGAGGGGTTTTTATACGATTTTGACGAAAAATTTTTAAATAAACAAAATTTCTATCATTTCTTTAGCAGCGAAAAACTTAGATATCAAAAAGTTTTCTTCAAAATCAAACGAAAAATTTTTGAACAATAAAAAAACCTTAGCAGCTAAAAATCAACGCAAAAAAAACCGCAAAAATTCTGTCAATTACAATTGTTTGCATAGAAAGAAATTTAGACACCAAAAATGTTTCTTCAAAATGGGAGGGTTTGAACAAAAAAAAATTATCTCTCTTAAGTCGCTAACAAATTGTTGATGAAAAACTTTTCTTCAAAATCAGAAGAAAAATTTTTGGACGAAATTTTAATAAATTTAGCAAAAACATAAACAAACGTAGCATACGAGTAGCTACCCTATAGGAACAAACTAACTTGTTTTTAAAAACAACTAATTAAAAAACTAATTTAAAATAAACTTGTATATAAACTACTTTGAATTATATTAAGGCGGCATCCACTGCAATTCTAAATAGTTTTTATTGCATTATATATGAAGTAATTGAAATATTACTTAAAAAACTGTGATTGATAAACTACTTTGCATTATATTAAGGCGGCAACTACTCTGATTTTGACATCTTTTAATTGCAAATTTTTATTAGATTACAAGTTTATATATATTTAACCATGTTATTTCATCAAATATTATTAACTTTAGACCATCAGTAATAGTTTTCAATTGGTTATTTTAAGTAATTAAAAAAAAATTTAAAAATAACTAATTTAACAAGTAGTTGAAAATATATGCAGACGAAAGTCAATTGAATTATTTAGCGGACATCACCATACAAAATATGTTAGTTCGTTCTTTGGAAAAAAGTCAGAATTTCAACTAGTTGTGGTTGACAAAAAACTACTTTATCAACTACTTTTTAATTAGTTGATTTTCCTACAGGATAGAAGAAAATACACACACACAGCCACATGCATATTAGGTGCCCTATAGGAACAAACTAACTTGTTTTTAAAAACAACTAGTTAAAAAACTAGTTTAAAATAAACCAGTATATGAACTACTTTGAATTATATTAAGGCGGCAACTACTCTGATGTTGGCATGTTTTAATTGAAAATTTTTATTAGATTACAAGCTTATATATATTTAACCATGTTATTTCATTAAATATTATTAACTTTTGGCCATCAGTAATAGTTTTCAATTGGTTATTTTAAAGCAATTAAAAAAATAATTTAAATGTAACTAATTTAACAAGTAGCTGAAAATATATGCAGACGACAGTCAATTGACTTATTTAGCGGACATCACCATACAAAATAAGTTAGTTCGTTCTATGGAAAAAAGTCAGAATTTCAACTAGTTGTGGTTGACAACAAACTACTTTATCAACTACTTTTAAATTAGTTGATTTTCCTACAGGGTGTGTTTCCGTACTCACACTGTGTAACTTGTGGGACACTATTTTCTGTTTCCGTACTTTCTGTGCTTAAAATGGGAGAAGAAGAACAAGCATAAAACCACTCTCTCGAGCACACAAAGTGCACAGAGCGTGCTAAAACTCAATACTCCGAGTAAAGTAAGAACAAGCATCAAGAAGAACAAGCATCAACTTCACAAGCAAATTGACATAATTTTAATTGGCGCAATTTACGTTTGACATGTCCGCAGCAATCAGCTGTTGTGTACTTGAACCTTACTAGAAGCTGTTTCCGTACTTTTGCAACTATTCTCACATTTCATTTTTATTCTCTCAGTTTGAACTTACACAAATCTTACACAGTGTAGAGTACGAAAACACACCTATTGTGTCAAATGATTTTTTTAGAAAATAGACAACGTTTCTCAATTGTCGCAAAACCTATTTAAGCTGGCGCTCTCATCCCACTTCGAAATTCATATTTTTTCGAATTGTCCAAGTACAGGAAGGGGTTGATCAAAAAGTTTTCAACATGAATAAAATTTCTACCATTTCCGCAGCTAAAATTTTATAGATAAAAAATGTCTTCAAAATCAGAGGAAAAATTTTTTAACAAAAAAGTTTTTATCATTTCTTTAGCGGATAATAATTCATAGATCAAAAATTTTTCATCAAAATCGGAGGAAAAATTTTTTAACAAAAACTAAAAATCTTTCATTTCTTTAGTAGTTAAAAACTTAGAGATGAAAAATTTTTGTTCAAAATTAGACATTTTTGTACTAGAAAAAATTTCGATCATTCTTTAGTAGCTTCAAATTTATAGAAGAAACATATTTTTTTTTAAATCAGAGTAAACATTTTTTTTAAAAAATTTCTTAAGCAGCTTAAAAAAATTAGATATAAAAAATTTGTCTTCACAATCGAAGTAAAAATTTCTATTATTTCTTTAGTAGCTAAAAATTTATAGATAAAAAATGTTTCTTCAAAATCAGAAGAAAAATGTTTGAACGAAGCAATTAATGTAAATGTCAGTAAATTTATCCAACCAAAACAAAGCACTGCGTCCAGCTAAAAAATAAACACATACCTACATGCAAATAATAAAAGCAAACAAAAACACATGCTCAGTTTTCTTAAAATACCATTCGTAAGCTCTCTCTCATCGCTTCGGCACTTCGGCTTTTTGAGATTCGAGCACAGATTCGAACATAATTTCGAATCCACCAAGTCGGCCAGTTCAAAATTTTCAGCAAAAGGGGAAAAATTGTCTGGTGAATTCTCTTTAGAATCTACCCTCCTTGGTCTATGGCCAAAAACTGGGCACGATAAATTTTTTGATAAACAAAAAGAATTATATATATATATAAATAAAGAGTGTAATTTTATAATTGTTTATTAAAATATACAATATAATTGTTACAAAACAACAACAATTTTGCACAACAACAATACTTTTTTCGTCTGTTTTTTTTTCGTTAGTTTTGTTGCACGCATGGTGGTTGCACTTGCCGTTCCGCTTTTGTTAACCCATTTTAGCCCACTGGTTAATTTTTCGACCACTAACTTTTAAATTAATTTCTGGAAAAAATATTCAAGTTTTTTCAAACCTTTTTTAGAATAAACACGATTTGGTTAAATGTAAATTCAGAAGAAAAATAAATTTTTCAAATTTCCTATTTTTATCTATTTAGGTAAGCTCTATAAGAAAACATATTTTTGAACTCTAGAAGAAATTTTTGAAAAAATCGATAAAAAAATATATGTAAAATATTAAAAATTATTTACATATGCATGCAGAATTTAAATTTTTGAATTTTTGTATACACATGATTGATCGATTTTTCGACCAAATCGTAGCCGGACAATTAAAGATCGGAAAAATCTTAAACACTGGAATTTTCTTAATTTGATCAATATAAACAAAACCTGAAATTTTCATTACGAAATTCCAACTCATTCTAGTAGCGGACTAAAATGGGTTAATAATATGGTGTTTTTTTTTGCTCGGCTATTGTTCTTGACATTTTTTTAACGCATAGTATTTTCTTTTTTGTATAAAAATTAAAGACAATTTTCTTATAAAGAATTAATATTATATTCAATTAAATATTGCCCAGTCTGATCCAATACCCTTTGTCATATTTTTGGCTGTAGCATGATTGCACGTTCATAAAATTTTTTTTCATTGACCTCCTCATTTTATTTTAACGTTTTACCGTCTTAGAAATTTTGTAGAGATTGGAACAAATGTTAATCGGAAGGTGCTAGGTCTGGAGAGTATGGCAAGTCTGGCAGTATATTCCATCCAAGCTCTAAAAGCTTTTGCCGAGCGATGAAAATTCTATGTGGTGAATCATTCAATTTGTCCAACTAATAAGAGTACACTTCAGAATTAATCGTTGTGTTGTCGGTAAAAGCTCAAATTAAACGACTACTTTGAAATAACCTTTTTTCGAGTTTTCTGCCGTAAGAGGATGAGGAATCCATATGTCAAGCTTTGAGATAAAACTAGCCTTTCGAATAATCATGAACGTATGAATTCAATAAATTTGACCTTTCAGCGATCTCATGAGTTGTTATTCGCCGGTTTACATCAATTAATGCCTTTTTTGTGTGTTTAATCAGCTTCAACTGGCCTTCCAGAACGTGGTGCATCTTCCAGATTGAAATTGCCTGTTCGAAATTTTGCAATCAGTTTTGGCACTTGCACACTAAACACATATTTTCCTTTCACATCGTTTTTTTTTTTTTTACTTGAGCATTTTTATCTTTTCTATAGTAAGAAAGTAAAATATGCCGAAAATGCTGTTTTTCACTTTCCTTATTTAAAAGTCTATCAACCAAAAACTACAGCAGAACCAATCGAATTTTGTTCAAAAGCAAGCCTGGCTATGATTATGCGGCTTAAATGTGAAGTTGGTTGTGAAAAAATACAATATAATCCTCTGTTGGGAACAAACGAAATTATTTTCCGCACAACCCAATTATTCCCGCAGAATTCGGTTGTGCTTAAAATAAAAGCGTAAAGTGAGGGCAAAAATAAATTAAAAAATTATATTTCCATTTTTCAAATATTTGGAGAAATAAGCAAAGCATTATTCGTCGCATTTGATCAAGATATCGCTGGTTTTTGTTCCTGACAAAAAAAAGACTAAAATCTAAGATGAATTTTCTGCAGAGGGCATTGTCGTGGAGATTTTTCGACTGCGGCGCCACTTGGAAGCTGCCAGTATTTATTTTCAAGCAGCGGTCCAGTGCATTACCTTGAAGCTCTACGATTCATTGTGGAAGGGGTTATTCTGAATATGTTCTGAGTCTAGAGCTGAGCATAAGGTTTTTTTGAATATTTGTGTTTGAGTGGCTTCGTGTGAAAGCAGCTTTTCAAAATTGAAGTTGATAAAATCTTACTTAAAATCCACAATCATTCCATTTTGTCTATTGAAAAGCATACAAAAGTAAATTTGATAATGTGATATAATAATATTTTAGCAAAAGAGAGTCACGTAAATACGTTTAGTATTTGCTGTTTTATTTTAGAGGTCCTCAATAGAAAATTGTCCCGGGTGCCAAATCATGTTGCGCCGCCACTGTGCACGATTGACATTATTTGAATGTCGTGTTGACATGAAGGGAAAATTCACCATCGCGAAAAAAAATTGTACATCATTTGGGTCATGGTGTAAGAAAACCAGGTGGAAGCGAATTTTTCACCACACTTTAAATTGCCCCTGGTCTGTCAAAAAATTCTAACAGGGAGAGAGCAAGTGTTGATTAGTGCCAAATTTTATTGGCTGCGTTCAGCAGGTACAACTTTTGTGCAATCGGTTAGTGTGTGTCTGCTGAACGACCAAATATCAGTGTCTAATCACAACATGTAAAGATGTCTGTCTTTCGCCGCACTTTATATTTTTGATACATTTGCTCAACGTATTGAGTATTTCCAGTTAAAAACTTGGCTTTTTTAGAATAAGTGTGCTTTTATAACAAATGAAATAAATAACGCAAAATATAACGAGAAAACACAATTTTTCCCCATTTGATCACTTTTAAAACAATCGTGTTCACAGAAATAAAAAAGGAACGTAAACTGATGCCTGATCAGAGACACAACATGTTGTACCCATTATTCAATTATTATTAGGTTGTTCAGATTTTTGACGTCAACTTACAAGAATAATAGCTTAAACACATTAACACATAACAACATTGCCGCATGATTCAATTATTATAAGGTTGTCCAGATATTTGACGTCTACTCACAAGAATGTATATTCTTATTTGAAGAGGAGAGCAAAAGAGCAATTTTGTAAGGACATAAAAATCACGCAGTTGCCGGAATATCATACTTTTTCATAGTACAAACCAATAAAGATACATTTGACTACTACTTTTTGAAATACTTGCTTGTGTTGAACCAAAATATTATGAACTTTAAAAATGTTATGGTCACATTTTAGACGTAAAATAATATTGGAAAAATAAAACTTGTGAATGTTGTACGCATTTTATACAGAGTTTGTATGAATATTTTTATTACATATATGTTTTTTTTTATATTTGAGTAAAAATAAGTAAAAATTATATAGTCAGTCTATATGTAAAATTTATTGGAATAATGTTTTCAAAATAGTTTAAAATAGTTTCTTTAACCAAAAGTATAAAAATAGTGCTTTTTACATTTGTGTTTGGTAAAATCAAAATTTTTTACTTTTTTCCTCTTTTGACAAACGAGTTCAGTCAACGCAGAACTTTTTTTTTATATTATATATAAAACTATATTTTATAGTTAATGGTTGTGTTAATATGTGTTCTAAGTCTTTTGTGATATAACCATTGTAATTTTTTCAAGAACGTAAAAATATTTTTGACGTAGAATTACGTCTTACAGGACGTTTGTCATTTTTGGGGGTCTTTTCCACAAAATTTTTTCAAGCACATCCTAACGTTTTTGGAGGACACTTTGGAATATACTTACAGCCTTTAATATTCATCTTACAAAGATAAGATATATTTCAAAAATCAGTTTCTTATATCTATATAATAAGAAAAATCATGCATTGATGCTTCAGTTGCTGCTGACGTTCTTATGGTTGTTGCTTTTGTTCGTGCCGAAATCACGATCGCAACATCGTGTTGTTTCTTGGAATGAATTGTTTTACAAATATTTCTCAGTAACGGCTTGTATTGTTGTTGTTATTTATACGTATGTAAAATTTACATTTATGTTATGTATGCATATCAGCTGTTTTAATTTTTATCGTTTGTCATTGTTTTTGTTTATCTTCAGCGAGATAAATACAATAAACAATTCAGATGTATTATAGAGATGTGCCATAGAGCCAGAATGTAGCTACAAAAATGTGTATTAGTACTACGCAGGTTTACATATACAGAGAATGCGCATGGTCATTGTGCTATCAAAACTCTATTGATTCTTTAAATATCATAGTAAATTCGAATTATTTATTGAACTAATTTTATACTTATTACACATTAAAAATATATTTTGTTTGTTAAAATTTTAAATTATCAAATTAATTTAAGATATATAAGCTCTTTACTTGGGAAAAATAAAAAATTCATATTTTTCCGAAATATTTATTTCCATTTATTAAACCTGAGATTGAAATAAATTTATCAAAAAAATAGCAAACAAAAAACTCTACGTCTACAATAATATCTAGCTGTGTCTTTTGTTTACATAAAATAAGGGTATGTTAAATATCTGGAAAACCTTATAATGGCTGCATTCTATCATGTCATGGCAGAATTATAAGGTAGGGCCGACTCAGTGAGGAATGAATTAGAAAGCAGAATAAAGCGGGCTAGATGTCAAAATCAGCTGTTCATCTCACGTTTCTTTATGTTCATGTTTCGCAGTCGATTTTAGGTTAAAATTTTTACAGGTTTTTTGCCAATTTAAGACTTCTTTCACATTTTAAAGTTGTTATTACACTGTTTTAATAATATTTTCACTCAAACTATCACAAATTTAACACACGCTACCGCACTACTTGCAACTTGGAAACATAAAAACTTTTCTTAATTTGCAATTCCTTGTAAATTCGTCGTTTTGACGACTTACCAACCTTTTCATTATCCACTATTCGTTGACGTGTGAGGACACTGAGCCAACCGGCCCTACCTTATAATTCTGCCATGCATAAAGTGATACGTTCTGCTGAACTATTTTTTTTCGAAACGTCAAACGGCAAACAGCTGTTCGACAATAAATGCTTTTTGTCTCAAATTTATTTTTTTTAGGTTCTGTGTGCACACGTTTCAAGCAAATAGTTTTAATTAAAAGCACTACTAAGCAATTTAATAATTTAGTAATTAATAAATTTATTATTTGGTATATTTATCTGTCAAAATAAAGTAAGCGTAAGCCGCTCAACTGAAATAGCATAAAATATTTTCGCTACCTAAGATGGTGACCGCTCAGGGAACATGTGCGAGCACTTTATGCAACATACCATTCAGCCCGAAAGTTGTTCAACAGCTACGTGGAAAATTTTCCGCTGAATGCAGCCAATGATTGAAACATGGTTGTACCTGCTGAACGCAGCCATTTATGTCTGCTGTTTTTGACAGATGCGGGTACAATTTTTGTGAGAGAGGTGAAAAAACGCTTTCACCTGGTTTTCTTACACCATGATTTAGGTTAGGACATGATTCAATCATTAGGCGATTTCTTTTGTACATCAGACCACAGAACTGAGCAGATACTGATCAAACCGACCATAACCTGAGTTGACAACATCAGATCAAACAAATATTGGTCTGATTTGGTAATGAAACATTTTGTGTGAAAGCTTGTCTCTGCTTTGTATCTCTGCTGTCAATTCCATTAAAATTCACAAAATTTTATAAAAATACTACCTTCTGGACTGGTGCCCGCCATTTCTTGCTTCTTTTATTTCGATTTTTTTATTTTTTGATTTTAAACAACTACCGATTGCTTTGTGCTCAGCTAAAATTTTCTGAGCTCGTCAACAGCATCTGAGCAACTCTCAGACTGAAGCCTGACATGAAAAGAAATGCATATATTGAACACAGCTGCGTCAGAGGTACAAAAGAAACGCAGATCTGTTTTTGACAGTTGTTGCTCAGCTCCAAAAAGTATATATAGTGAAGAGAATGCATGAGGGTGGCGAAGTTATGATAGTGAATCGCTGCTTGTGTATATTTATTTATTTAGCCAAACAAGGCAATATACTTATTCTAACTTATTTTTCTAACAGGTCGTTGTTGTATTTATTTTTTTATTTTTTGTTTTTCTCTCCTCTTTCCTTGTTTTAGGTGTAGAAGATATGCAATTCTCAGTGGGCGTAATCCGCCCACATGAATCGACACATTTTCAAAAACACGTCAAACAGAAAAGACAAGAAGAAGAACGAAGGGGGAACTTATATACTAAGCTTACATACTAACAGATTTTATACACATAGTAAAAATATGTACTTATTTTTAATACTATGCTAAAATATTATTAAGATGGAAAACTAAGTGGGAGAACAACTAAATTTTGTTTAGGTATGGGTGGTAGACGGCAATGTAAAAAGAGGCATTTGGATATGGGAGGATAGAGTTAATATTACAATGCGGTGTTTTACTTATTTAACATTAAAATTTTTCATTTACAATTTTTCTACAAATGCTAGATCAAGGAAATAGAAGAGGGATCAGAATGTTGAAAAGGAATTGGAGAAGATTCACTTATATGTACCATTGGGCATAGGACGTGAATTGGTGTTTAATAAGGGGATAGTTATGTAAAGGAAAGTGATTTGGAAAGGGAACGCTTGAATCTGAATTGGCGGTGTATAATGCTCGCTGATATTATTAAATATTTTACAACATCTATTCAAGGGCTCGTTCAATGCGTAAATAGTGTTGTGATGCGATTCTTTTAACAGTTTTGTATACCTTGTTCGCCTTATTGGTTCATTAAATAGTACCTTGCTCGAGATGTATTCGCTACCGATGTTACCAGTAATAACATCAAATGTAAAGCATGAGCAAAGTAATATTCTCCTTGATGACAGCGACATTAAGTTGAGGATTTTAAGTCTATTAAGTATGGTGGTAAATTTGTATAGTCACGAGGATCGTATAGGTCTCTCAATGCAAAAAACCAAGAATTGTCTTTGAATAGATTCTAGCCTTTCACTATGCACTACAAAAGCTGGGTTCCAAATTATGCAACAGTATTCTAAGATTGGTCGCACTAATGTGCAGTATAAGGTTTTAGTTACCCAAAGGTTTTTGAATTCTTTTGCACGTCTTTTTATGAATCCAAGCATTTTGTTTGCCCTGGATATGATATGATCGTAGTGAAGGTTAAAGCGCATCTTACTATCAAGAATTATTCCAAGATCTGCTATGTGGTTGACCCTTTTAAGTTCCACCTTATTTAGCATGTATCTGCTATATGTTATTACGTTTTTACGGGCAAAACTTATAACGTAGCACTTATTTATATTTAAAGAAAGTTTATTTTGACTACACCACTGTTCCAGAGACAAAAGCTTATTCTGTAAGAATACTGAATCCACTTCTGATCTAATGGTATAGTATAATTTTAAGTCATCTGCATATAAGAGATAGGGGACATCGTGCAAAACTTCAGATATGTCTGCAATAAACATGTTGAAGAGAAGTGGGCCAAGATGGCTACCTTGAGGTACACCCGACGAGACAACAATCTTTTTAGACAATGTACCCTGAAATTTTACATATTGGGATCTTTCACAGAGATAAGACTTGAGCCATTTCAGCACAGCACCCGATATACCAAATTTTTCTAGTTTCTTAGCTAGGATTTCGTGATCAACACGATCAAAGGCTTTACTAAAATCTGTATAGACTGCATCTATTTGGTGGCCCTTTTCCATTTTAGTAAGAATATCTGATGCCATGATTGCAAGATTTGTGGTTGTTGATCGTCCTTAACGAAAACCATGTTGCTGCTCGTTTAAACACGGATTAGTTACGCTCGTGAGTTTGGAACATATAATTTTTTCAAATAGCTTTGGAATAGCTGACAATATTGCAATACCCCTATAATTTTCAACTGATCTCTTGTCGCCATTTTTATAAATTGGCGTAAGATGGCAAGATTTCCAAAAAGTTGGGAATATACCTGTATGCAAGGATTTGTTAAAAATCATATGTAACGGCGTAATTAATTGGTCTAAACATTGAACAAGTGAAATTGGTGGTATAAGGTCTGGACATGGAGATTTATTTGAATCTAATTCTTTAATGGAATTTGTTGTCACTCCGTGGGAAGTAGTTGAACAAAAGACTTCTTTAAAATGATCCGCAAAGAGATTACAAATTTCCTGTGAGTAAGATGAAGTAACATTGCCTTTAAACATGAAGTTTGGGTATCCGGCCGATTTCCGTTTTACATTTACAAAATCGAAAAATTTTTTCGGGTCTTCAATAATCCTTTCTCCAATTAAATTGGTGTAAAGCCTATAAGCCTCTTCGGACTTAATGGAGAATTCCTTAGACAGCTCTTGGTATCTAACCTTTACCTCATCACTTACAATGACGCAATTTTTAATGACTCTGTAAAGTTTATTTCTTTGATTTCTCAAATTTCTAAGATTTGAATCAAGCCACGGTTCCGATAGTTTATTTTTTTCTTTATTTTTGGAACATGAGTATCAAATACAGAAAAGACTTTTTGATAGAAAGACGATACAGCATCGTCCAATTCTAGTGCAGACAAGTGGTTCCAGTCCAAACAATTTAAGTCATTTTTAATGTTATTGTAATCGGCATTGAGGAAATCGTATGCAATAGAATTATTGAATGACTGTATAAAAGTTATGTTGTTAGCACATAACTCAGTAGTAAAAGCAGTATGGTGGAGGGTATTGGAAAATATCTGCTCGGCCTCACAGGTTGGACTAACCTTTACTTCGTCATATGAGTTAGTAAAAATCAAATCTAGCCAGCGATTGCTTCGGTTTGGAGCTGGAGCTACTTGCTGAAAATCATTACTATAAAAAGTACTTAATAAATCGAAGTCGACCGCATTGGACAGGTTAATTGGAAGGAGATGGTTGTCATCATCATCGTGCACAAAAGTTATATTGGGACGGTTGAAGTCTTCAAAAATAATAATTCTATCATCTTCGTTTAACGCGGCTGTTATTGACGTTATGATTTCACATAATTCATTGTAGGAATTGTAAGTTGAACTCGGAGGAATATAAATAACACCTATATGTATACGGAAGGTTTTTGATCTAGCCTTATTTGTGCTCGAAGCATTTGGAGGAGCAGGTTACAATCAATTCACTAGAAAAGGAGTTATATGTGGCAATTAAGACACCGCCTCCTCGAGACAGACCAGAGCTTCCATAGTCTCTGTCATTCCGGTATATTGTCCAGTTGCTATCTAGAATTTCTTCATTTTTCATTCAACCACGTTTCCGTAAAGACAAAAACATTGAAATGACAAGATTTAGCTTCAACAAACAGTTTATTGAGTTTGCCTCTCATGCCACAATTGTGGTAGGATATATTAAATGACGCAATTGAAGGTAGTGTATTTCGGGAGGCTGGATAATCGAACATTGTTTTAGGATAAGAGTTAGGGACAATAAAAATTTTTGAAGTTAGAACGTGCTCTTTGTAAATGCCATACATACTTTGAGCTAGTATGCGATGCAAATACCGTGAGGTCGTTTTCAACATCATTGGGTGAAATGTTGAGGCTTTCATGGGAGTTAATGAAAACTTTTTTCATCTCGACAGGGTCGGTAGGAAGACCTTCTTGTTGGATGGATACCATAGCACTTGTTCTTGTTGTACCTTCAATACAGACTGAGTCAGACTTATTATGTAAATAAGACAGGTATAATCGAACATTATCATACAACCGACGGTCTCTTAGACGAGACATAACGAAATGACCCTCACTACTAACGTCAGCAAGATTTTCTGTGAGCTTCGCATTAGGTGGCAAAAGAGGACCCAGAAAGGCTGGTGTAGCATTAGTGAACGTTTGAGTATTAGTGCAAGTAATTAAGGGAGGAGGTGTGTTATTGGAGGGTGTGATTGCTGATGAACATGTTGCAGTAACAGGTTGTGTAGAAGTAGGTTTATGTATGACTATTGCGGGCTGTGGGGATGGATTAAGTGTATGGGAATGGACGAAATTAGGATATTTATATGGATAAGTTTTATTTTTTTCGTCGTTATTCAGGTTAAACGAAACCCGTTTAACTTTAGGATAAGGTAGTTTCGACGATTGAGTAATAGGAAATTTAGAAGAAGATAACAGTTGAGTAGATAGTTTTGACCGTGGAGAAAACTTTGGGAATATATTAGTTTTATGTGACCAGTTTTGATCTAGTTTAGGTTCGAAGCAGCGAGAATTGAAGGTACTACTGTGAATGGCAGCGACCAGCTTCGGCGACATTTCTTAAACTACAAATTCCATGCATGCAAGCCAAAATCCGCTCAAAACAGGTTTTGAGAGAATAAAAATATCTCTTTGATACAATTATTATTTGCATGTGTTTTGTTTGCTTTTATTATTTGCATATGTGAAGGTATGTGTGTTTTGTTTCTAGCTGAGCGCTGCGTTTTGTATAAGTTTTAGATGTTTTAAGAATTTATTGAAATTTATTCAAATTTATTCAAACCTTTCTCTTTTGATTTTGAAGAAGAATTCGTTCTTTTGGAAATTACTTCTCTTTTTTCAAAAGTGTTCTTCCGAAATTGAAGAAATATTTTTGGCTATTAATTTTTCACTGCTAAAAAAATGATTTTGAAGAAAAAGGTTTGCTCCATAAATTTTAAGCTGCTAAGGAAATTATATTTTTTTTAAAAAAAGTTTTCGACCGTTTTTGAAGAACTACTTTTGCTTCATAAATTTTTAGCTGCTAAAAAAATTGTTCTTTTTTTGTTTTTAAGAAGTTTTCTTCTGGTTTTGAAGAAATATTTTTAGTTTACAAATTTTTAGCTGCTAAAGAAATGCTAGAGTTTTTCTTGTTGAAAAATGTTTCCTCTGATTTTGAAGAGAAATGTTTGCTTCATAAATTTTTAGCTTCTAAAGAAATTATTTATTTTTTTTCAAAAGTTTTCTTCCGAAATTGAAGAAGTATTTTAGGCTTATAAATTTTTCGCTGGTTAAAAAATGATTTTGAAGAAAAATGTTTGCTCCATAAATTTTTAGCTGCTAAAGAAATGATATATTTTTTTTTCAAAAATTTTCTTCCGAAATTGAAAAAAATATTTTTGGCTTACAAATTTTTCGCTGCTAAAGATTATAGATTTTTTCTTGTTAAAAAATTTGAAATATTTTTGGTTTATAAGATTTGGCTTAAAAAATTTTTGGAGAAAAAGAAATATTTTTGGCTTACAAAATTTCAGCTGCTAAAGGAATGAAATGATGATTTTTTAAAAAAATTTTTCTTCCGCTTTTGAAGAAAATTTTTTATTTTTAATTTTTTAGCTGCTTATGAAATTCTTAATGCAAATTTGTTCATCAACCGTCAAATAAAGCAGCGAGGATTAAAGGAAAATAACAAATGTTGTGAATGAAACACATATACAAGTACAAAGATGTTATTTACCCAACCAGCCAAACAAGCTTGGAATAAGCTTTAAACAAGCTTAGAAACGAAAGCATTAAGCTTGGAAAAAGCTTTGATTACTATTGGAAAATGCTAATTAATAATTGTAGAATAAACGAAAACGATCCCTTGGAAAAATATTCCTTGCTATAAGCTAAATCCAAGTGTTTATTTACAATTGGAAATAAGTATTTAAATAAGCTTAATCCAAGTGTTACATTACAATTGGAAATAAGTATTTAAATAAGCTTAATCCAAGTTTTCTTTACAATTGGAAATAAGTATTAATATAAGCTTAATCCAAGTGTGTCTTTACAATTGGAAAGAAGTATTTAAATGAGCCTTTTCCAAGTGTTTCTTTACAATTAAATCGCAACGAGCAGAAAGGGAACTACTTCAAAACACTCATTTTGAGATTATCAACTATAACAGTGTAGTTAGTAATTAACAAATTAGCTTAGAACATAAAACTTGAATTTATTGTTAACTATAATAATTAAAGATAATAATAAATGCAAGTTTTATGCTCTTAGCTAATTTGTTAATTACTAACTACACTGTTTTAGTTGATCATCTCAAAATGAGTGTTTTGAAGTAGTTCCATTTCTGCTCTTAGCGATTCAATTGGAAATACTATTTTTAACAGCATATAAAACAGCGTATAAATATTTTTTATTAAAATTATTTAATTCAAACTGAAGAAACAAACAAAAATCTTATGATAAATTCATTTTGATATATAAAAAGACTAGAAAAAATAAAAAATTAAAATTAATTTTCAAAGTTTTTAAGAGGCGTTCACTTTCAAAGTTTTTAAATTCTAACTTTAAAAATGTTATATTATAATTATAAATATTGTTAACATTTATAAAATATTATTATAATATTCAATGTTATTATTATTTCTTAAATAATATATAATAATAATAATAATTAATATATAATAAAGAAATAAAAATTCCGGATTAATTATTTCATTTTCCAGTATAAAAAGATTTTTACATTTTCAAGGCAATGATTTTCATAAGTTAAAAAAAATTAAGTATGATTAAGTATATTATTAAGAATATTATTTTCTTGTTGTTTGTATTGTTTACGCTGCTTCTGTCTACTTTTTGCAAATTGAAAGAAACTTTTCGTTGACTTTATAAATTCTTCTTCATTTCTTCCAAGCGAAATTGTAGCATCTGTAAAGAAATATTATATTAAAATGTATACAAATTATAAAGTATTGCAAAATTCATACTTCTTATGGCAAATGCAGTACTTAAATTTCTGACACTGCGTTTTTCTGCTGTCCCCTTCCAACAAAGTTTTTCCCCTAAGCCATCCGTCATTATTTTTCGCCAACAGTTTTTGCCATAATTATTATTATTTGAAACTGCCCGCAGTTCTTTTTGCTGAAATAAAATGAGAATAAAATTATATCGAAAACGCAACTTGTTTGTTGAACATTTTTTATTTCACTTAATAAAATCAGTGTGCTGTGGTTTTTCAGTTTGAAAATAAAATAACAAAACATTTCAGGAGAGCATTTAATTTTTCTTTTGTGTATTTGTGTATTTTCAAATATTTTTAATAATTTAAAGGCGTGGCAGTGAAAAACCAAAAGAAAACAACAGCAAAAGTGTTCGACAACGTAGAACTAGGAGCCATAACAGATTGGTCAGTGATTAGCAATTTACATTTCCAAGGCTTAAACAGCTTCTAGCTTTTCAAAGTTGTGACCTGTTAACCGACCATTCTGATGCAATAACTAATAAAAGCGAAGGAAAATTTGTAAAAAAACCCCCAAGGTCATGAAGCAGCTCTCCCGAATCTCTATCGTATGCAGTCCAAGGAAAGACAGGTCGACAAAAATTTCACAAAATGGTCGACTGCAGTTCGCTGAACGCAATGAATAGTGCATAAAAATAAAAAAATTAAAAGACTTGAATGAGCCAAAAAAGTTACAAAAATTTTCAAAGTTTTCATTTCAATGTACAGTGATGGCCAAAACTATTCGCCACCTTACCTATTACTAACTGAAATGCTTATAAAACTGTCAAAAGCAATTTGAAATAAAAACGTTTTATTTATATTTGAAAGGAAGATTTATACAGTACTTGAATTTGAAACAAACTTATTTTATTTTTTTTATGAGTTTCTAAAAATTAATTTTTATACAAATTAACTTCAGTATTTTGTTGGCCAAAAGTATTCGCCACTATAACAGTTTCATTATGTTAAGAAGTTTATTTTACAAAAAAATGATGGTAACTCTATTTATCAGAGCTATCTTTAATTCCTTATTCTGGCAACACTCTGATTAGTGCTTAAAACAGTTATTTGTGTGCTTCTTGAAAACCAAACAGTTAATTACTTTAAAAATGGGTCGCAAAGGCAAAGAAACTACTCCAGAGGAGAGAAAAATAATTATAAATCTTTTCCGTGAGGGTAAATCAATGAAAGACATAGGTAACACTGTTTCTAGAAGTCGTTCAACAGTAAGAGACATAATTAAAAGATTCAAAGACAGTGAAACATTTGAAAGTCTTGAACGGAGTGGACGCCCCAGCAAACTATCCCCGAGGGACAAAAGAAAAATTTTAAATATTGTTAAAAATGAACCAAAAACTAGTTCATCAAAAATCGCTGCACAGTTCAAGGAAGGCGATCGCCCAAATATAAGTGCTCGGTCAGTGCGTAGAACTCTAAATAGTGCCGGTTACAATGCAAGAGTATGCAGAAAAAAACCACTAATTAGTAAAGTCAACCAAGCAAAAAGACTTTCATTCGCAAAGGAGTATGTTAATGAGTCAACAAACTTCTGGGACAAAGTACTTTTCACAGATGAAAGTAAATTTAATATTTATCGGTCGGACGGACGAATTTTAGTATGGCGCAAAAGAGGAACTGAACTAGAACCTAAAAACCTACAGCACACAGTTAAACATGGTGGTGGTGGAGTCATGGTGTGGGGTTGTATGGCCGCGGGCGGAGTCGGGGAGTTAGTGTTCATTGATGAAATTATGAAAAAAGAGTTGTACTTGAAAATTTTAAAAGAAAATTTAAAGAAAAGTGTAGAAAAACTTAATATAGCCAATGACTACTACTTCCAACAGGATAATGATCCGAAGCACACAGCGGAAATAGTGCGCTTATGGATACTTTACAATACACCCCATACCCTGAAAACACCACCTCAATCACCGGATCTAAATCCGATAGAACACCTTTGGGATGAGCTGGATAAACGCGTGAGACAACATCACATTACCTCAAAAAGTCAACTCAAAGTGATTCTACTGGAGGAGTGGCAAAAAATAAGCCCACAAGTAACACAAAATTTAGTTTACTCTATGCCTAATAGATGCAAGGCTGTAATTAAGCAAAAAGGATTTGCAACAAAATATTAATTTTGTTTTTATTAATTTTTTACTTTTGAAGTCTTGTTAATGGCGAATAGTTTTGACCAATGAAATAATGAAGTTAATTTATTTAAAAATTTTGTGTGTGAAATTTTCTGGGAAAACAAATTTGGTTGTAACTTATTTACGAACTGTACATACCCTCCTTTCAAATAAAAATAAAAGCCTTGTCTTTATAATAATTTTAACAATTTTATGAGCATTTTATTTAGTAATGGGTAAGGTGGCGAATAGTTTTGGCCATCACTGTATATGTGAGAATCTGTAGCTGAAATAAAACAAATTGGACATACTTTCCTTCATTAACAATGTAGCCGTAACAGTACTTTTAGCGATCATGCTTGTCTACCATGTGTTGTTGTTGTTGCAGTCGGCTGCTTCTTTGCTGATCTCTCTCGTTCTTGGGAATTTTGTAGATCTTATTGGTAGTCGGCATTTTAGATGAGATCTATTATTTAGACACTTTTTATCAATTTATGGGTTATTGAGCTCATGAAGGTGATACTATTTTTAAGGTTTTGGTGTAACATTTTCATAGCCATTATATGAAAAATAGAAACTTAATTTAAGTTATTTACCCTATTCGTTTTGTAAATAAAATTTAATTTTATTTGATTGTTGGTTATTGCTTGTTATTAAGACTATCACATATTCATTTTTTATAAAATTAGAAAACATTTTTGTAACAAAATTTAACTAATACATTTTTTGTTAATAATACCAATTACAATTTACATAAAACTTGAAAGTTACCTTTTGAAAGGTAAAAACATTTCTTAATTTATTAACAATATTTCACAGCAGTTTTAGATTTTTGAAACATTTATTGAAACATTTTCATTAATTATTAAGCATATATAAATTAAATTTATGTTTTTTACACAATGTATTCATATACCTACGTATTTAAATAAATTTATTGTAATTTTATAAAACTGTAATTCATTATTGTTTATATATAAGTTATATTTATCTATGAATATGCGTATATATATGTACTTATAATATATTTGTAAATAAATCTAAAAATATTCAAAAATTATATATTATATATATTATATATAGGTACATATAAATATGATTAATTCTATATTAAATAATATAAATAATTGTAATCTTATTGAATATTACATAAAAATTACATACAAATAATAATGTTAATATTTATATGCCTACTATAGAGTGTTTTATGGACTTTCATTACTTTCATTTGTGACTTTTTTAAATTTATGAAAGCTTCAAGTATAAATTCACTTGTTCTATGATATTTTGTTCTCTTTACGTCCGTGTTCGATCGAGATAGTCTACTTTGCGATTTGTGTGTCCTTAGAGATTTGCGTGTTTTAAGTGCTTTGTTGAAAAATATATGTATATTCATATTCAGTGTTTTTTTCACAACTGTTTATATATGACCAACTATGTTTTTTTAACCAACTGTTTTTTTCAAAACAACAGAACTTAATAATTCGAGATTTTAAATTCGGTTCGTGGCAAGTTTTTTCGAAAACGCACTTGTATATTAAAAAATGTTGGTTACAAATATCGAAGAACTCATCGGATGGATTTTTTAAAAAAATGTTTTTTGTCACTATAATTTTTTGTGTTAAGAAAAGATTCTGAGTCGAAAGAAAACTTTTCCAACTTCAGAAGATTTTCTTGGCAACTTTCGCATTTTATTTTGTTAGCAAATTTTGCCTTTATCGATTTCGATTTAAAAATCGACCTACTGTAGTTTCTAAAGGGCTTAAGGGAGTAATATGCTGAGAAATTCCTCTAATTCTCTTCTACGGTTTCCTCATAACATTCAGGTGGGCAGTTTAATAAATCAGAAAGGAACCTTCATTGGAAGGTTAAAAGTACCATTCCAACATTAGGTCATTATCGTCTTCACAATTTTTATTGCAAGAATATAAATTATGTGTCAGGAACTTCATTGACAATATTCGTGCAGAGAGGTACTGAACTTCTCTCACGACCGGTTCGGAGTTGTTGTCTAGTTGCGATTTAAAAACAGAAAACTATTTTTCAACGGAATCTTGGTTTAATCTTCTAAGCATAACAAATTTTACTTTAGACTCCTGGAAGAGATCATTAACTAAAGATTTTCATTCATTGATTTTAAGGTGAAAATTAAACCATTGAAGTTACCAAAAGTTATATTCTACCGAGGATCTATATATTTATATATACATATATGTACATATATGTCTATATTTAAATATACAAATATGTTCATATCATTATTATTATTATCTATATATTAATATTATAAATGTATTAAATGTTATACATACTAACGCTTCAATTTTTTGTGCATTTTCTGGGGCAATGATCATTCAAAACATTATAAAAAACCTTCAACTAAATGTAACTGAAATAAAGTTATGTTTGAACAATTGTAGTTGTTACAAATTTAATTAAAATAATTAATGAAATTGTTATGAAAATGTTTAAAAAATCTAAAACTGCTGTGATATGTTGTTAATAAATTAAGAAATGTTTTCACCTGTTATATGTTATTTTCCTTTAATCCTCGCGGTTAATGAACAAATTTGCATTAAGAATTTCATAAGTAGCTAAAAAATTATAAAAAAAAAGTTTTCTTCAAAATCGGAGGGAAAATTTTTGAAAACAATCATCATTTCATTGCATTAGCAGCTGAAACTCGGATGAAAACTTTTTGAAAAAAAATATCATTTGTTAAGCAGGTAAATACTTATGGAGCAAAAATCTTTCTTCAAAATCAAAGTAAAACTTTTTTAAAAAGAAAAAATCTATAATTTTTAGCAGCGAAAAATTTATAAACCAAAAATATTTCTTCAATCTCGGAAGAAAACTTAAAAAATAATATCATTTCTTTAGCAGCTAAAAATTTATGGAGCAAATATTTTTCTTCAAAATCATTTTTTCAACCAGCGAAAAATTTATAAGCCAAAAATACTTCTTCAATTTCGGAAGAAAACTTTAAAAAAAAAATTAAATCATATCTTTAGCAGCTAAAAATTTATGAAGCAAACATTTTTCTACAAAATCAGAGAAAAAATTTTTTAACAAAAAAAAATGTAGCATTTCTTTAGCAGCTAAAAATGTATAAACTAAAAATATTTCTTCAAAACCGGAAGAAGACTTTTTCAAAAAAAATATCATTTCTTTAGCAGCTATAAATTTATGGAGCAAAAATATTTCTTCAAAATCGGAAGAAAACTTTTGAGAAAAAAATATAATTTCCTTAGCAGCTTAAAATTAATGGAGCAAACATTTTTCTTCAAAATTATTTTTAAGCAGTGAAAAATTTATAGCCAAAAATATTTCTTTAATTTCGGAAGAAAACTTTTGAAAAAAATAAGTCATTTCCAAAAGAAAAATGTTTCTTCAAAATCAAAAGAGAAATGTTTGAACGCAGTTAAGATCGAATAAATTTCAATAAATTCTTAATATCTAAAACCTAAACAAAACGCAGCGCTCAGCTAGAAACAAAACACACATACCTACACATATGCAAATAATAACCCTGTAGGAAAAACAACTAATTTAAAAGTAGTTGATAAAGTAGTTTTTTGTCAACTACAACTAGTTGAAATTCTGACTTTTTCTCATAGAACGAACTAACATATTTTGTATGGTGATGTCCGCTAAATAAGTCAATTGACTTTCGTCTGCATATATTTTTAACTACTTGTTAAATTAGTTAAATTTAAATTAGTTTTTAACTACTTCAAAATAACCAATTGAAAACTATTACTGATGGCCTAAACTTAATATTTGATGAAATAACATGGTTAAATATATATAAACTTGTAATCTAATAAAAATTTCCAATTAAAACATGTCAAAATCAGAGTAGTTGCCGCCTTAATAAAATTCAAAGTAGTTTATCAATGACTTGTTTTTAAGTAGTATTTCAATTATTTCATATATAATGCAAATAAAACTATTTACAATTGAAGTGGATGCCGCCTTAATATAATTCAAAGTAGTTCATATTCTGGTTTATTTTAAATTAATTTTTTAACTAGTTGTTTTTAAAAACAAGTTAGTTTGTTCCTATAGGGACCCTGTAGGAAAATCAACTAATTTAAAAGTAGTTGATAAAGTAGTTTTTTATCAACCACAACTAGTTGAAATTCTGACTTTTTCCATAGAACGAACTAACATATTTTGTATGGTGATGTCCGCTAAATAAGTCAATTGACTTTCGTCTGCATATATTTTCAACTACTTGTTAAATTAGTTATATTTAAATTATTTTTTTAATTACTTAAAATAACCAATTGAAAACTATTACTGATGGTCTAAAGTTAATAATATATGATGAAATAACATGGTTAAATATATATAAACTTGTAATATAATAAAAATTTGCAATTAAAACATGTCAAAATCAGAGTAGTTGCAGCCTTAATATAATTCAAAGTAGTTTATCAATCACTTGTTTTTAAGTAGTATTTCAATTTCTTCATATATAATGCAATAAAAACTATTTAAAATTGAAGTAGATGCCCCCTTAATATAATTCAAAAGTAGTTCACTTGCTAGTTTATTTTAAACTAGTTTTTTAATTAGTTGTTTTTAAAAACAAGTTAGTTTGTTCCTATAGGGGAATAGCAAACAAAACACATGCAAATAATAATTGTATGAAAGAGATATTTTTATTCTCTCAAAACCTGTTTTGAGCGGATTTTGGCTTGCATGCAGCATTACCATATGGGCAGTTAATCCTGTTTTGGGCAGTATTTTGAGCAGGTAGACAGGATCATATTTCTCCCAGGATTTGGGCAGGTTTTTTTTTTAATCCAGTTTTTTAATTTTCGTTGAATAAAAAAAATAGAAATTTTATGTTTATAAATTATGTGTAAGTACTTATATAAAAGTAGCAAATAAAGTTGCTACTTCTTTTTACATCCTTTCAAAAATTTGATCCACAGCTCCAAAATCCAAGATTGATTTCTGCCACAGCGCTTTTCCTGTCATTGTTGCTGTCATCGTTTTTGTTAATTTCTTTTCGCTAGTCTTTAGCAAATTGACAATTGGCAATAAGATAAGGAATATTAAAAATTTTATAATAAAAAAATTTTAAAATATTTGTTTTTAGTCCTTTTATAAGAGCAGTATTTTCTCTAAAAATACAGGATTTTTTTTTGAAAATTACAGGATTTTCAAAAAAACATATGGTAATGCTGCTTGCATGCATGGAATTTGTAGTTTTAGAAATGTCAGCGGAGCTGGCCGCTACCATTCACCGTAGTACCTTCAATTCTCGCTGCTTCGAACCTAAACTATACACAAGCAGCGATTCACTATCGTAACTTCGCCACCCTCATGCATTCTCTTCACTATATATACTTTTTGTCAGCTCGGATATACAAAAGATAATCGCCTATTATAAGGTTATATATCAGTATAGAAATAGCCAAAACGGCAACATTAGTCACAAATTGAATTTCTTATGGCCAACTCACACGGGATTGTTTGATTGGCAATCAATGAGCTTTTTTTACGCTCCTTTAAATTTTGATAGTTGGTAGCTCACACGACACGCCAATTTGTGTTTGACATTTCTTTGAAATACAGTACTTTTCTTCCTCCATTTTGTTTCGTACTATAAAAACATTTGGTATTAATTTAACATGATTGCTTATCTGAAATTGCTTGAATGTTCCCTTGTTCTTTAAATTGTTATTTTGTTATTAACGCATTTATTATGTTTAATTAATTAAATTACAATTTAACTTAACAATAACAAACAGCATTCAATAACGAAAAAATAGACTAAATACTAATTTTAAAGCATTTTTAAAATGTATACAGTGAGCAGCAAAAGTAAAGCAAAAATGATTCCTTAAAGCTTCGTAACATTTTTCAGCCTTCAATGTTTCTTTCAATTCATAAAAAAGTTTTTAATCTTTTCTTGACACTTCAAAATTAACATTAAAAAAATATTTACGCTTATTTTCATAGAACCTATGTTTATTCCAACATCCAAAATGGCATTTAGAAATCGATTTACAATGAAAAAAAATTAATCTAACATCGTAGTGCAAATGGAATTTTTATTAAGATTTGCATATGTTCACAATGCCATCTAGCTGTTGTAAAATCCAATAAAACCTCACTCGTTGCTGGTTAACTATCGAATACTTTATTTTACATTCCACTACCACAACCTGTAGTCAGCAAACAGTGTTGCCAGATGCTACAATTACTTTCTTTTTTTCTTATTTTTTTTTTAAAACATAGTTAGCATTAATACATAAATAAATAGAAGAATTTCAATTATAACAACTTATACAATAAAATCATCAAAACGAAATGGTGGACGAGATTTTCTTTTTTCCATAGGCTGTTCATCACTGGCATCATTGCAAACCCTTTTTAGATGTGCTACGTTTCGGCGATACTTTTTGTTGCTGTTTTCTTCTTCAACAATTACTTCTGACCCTTTTTTCCCGATGACTTCGTGTGGAGTTGGTTCGAAGTTGGATGCCAATTTGTTTGTTTTGACCGTGCGTTTGACTAGTACCTTATCACCTATTTGGATGTCACTTTCCTTAGCATTTCGTCGGTTATCTGCATACACTTTCCCTTTTTCTTTAATTTCTTTGTCACGGTCGCTGATTTCTTCGTCTTTCTCTAGTGGTTGATGGATATCAGGAAGCTTGTCGCGAGTGTTCCGTCCGAACATCATTTCAGATGGTGTCTTCAATGTTGTTGAGTGCTGCGTTGATCGGTACATAAGAAGAAAAATATTTAATTCGTCGATCCAACTTGTACCAGTCTGATGGGCAATGACCAAACGCTTTAAAATTGATCGATTTTGACGCTCGATTTCGCCATTTTGTTGTGGCCAGTATGGAATTGTGCTTATTATTTTTATATTGTTAGTATTACAAAATGAACGAAATTCCTCACAGTTAAATTGTGGACCATTATCTGCAGTTATTGTCAAAGGCAAACCGAATCGTGCAAAAATTGTACATAGTTAGTCTCTTGATTGTTTCAGTTGCATCTATTTTTTTCATAATTTCTATTTCAATGAAACGGCTGTAATAGTCGACGATAACAAAAAGATTGTGGCCAGTTGGTAATGGTCCTAAAAATCAATGGCTATGTGCTGCCATGGTTCGGATGGCAGTTCTTTTCTTTTCATCGGTTCTGGTGCTGACGGAACGGCTACTAATGTACATCCATGGCATTTATTTACAAATGTCTCAACCTGTTGATCGATTTTAGGCCACCAAACTTTTGCACGTAGTCGCCGTTTCATCACCGTCATACCTGGATGGCCTTCGTGTGCTAATTCCAATACAGAATTCTGAAGTTTTTTTGGCATAACGATTCGTGTTCCTCTTAAAAGTATCTCGCCTGCGAAACATAACTCATTTACAAATATTTTAAATGGAATCGATTCCTCACTCCATGTATTTTCATAAATAGCTGTCTTAACGGATTTAATTGTACTGTCAGTTAAAGAATGTTCTTCGATTTGGCACATTTTGAGAGCTACTGGTACTGCATTTGATGTTATGAAATTGACATAGTGCTCTGCACCCTCGTCGAATGTCAATTGCTGGATTTTGTTGCCAATCAAACGCGGTAATGGGTCTGCAATATTATTCTTCCCGGGCTTATAAACCACTGTGTATTTGTATGATTGCAAACGTAAAACCCATCGTTCGATACGAGCACACGGTTTCGATTTTGGGCCAAAAATAACTTCTAATGGCTTATGGTCCGTGACTAGTTCGAAATATCTCCCAAATAAATAAAAATGAAAACGCTCAACCGCCCACACCAAGGCAAGTGCTTCCTTTTCCGTTTGTGCGTACCTCTTTTCTACTGCCGACAGACTTTTGCTAGCATATGAGATAATTCTAGGACTACCATCAGCATTAAATTGCACTAATACAGCGCCCAAACCAACTGGGCTCGCATCGGCATATAATTGCGTTTTATCTTCAACGTCATAGTAGCCTAATATCATATCACTCGTCATTATCTGCTTTAACTTGTCAAATGCTTTTTGTTGTTCGACAGCCCATGTAAACACAACATTTTTCTTAGTCAAACTTCGAAGTGAATCTGTAACAGTGGCTAAATCTGGAACGAATTTCCCCACGTAATTAACTAATCCTAAGAAACTTCGAGTTTCTTCTGCTGACATTGGCTCCCTGAATTGTTTAATAGCTATTATCTTATCGTTATCAGGTGAAATTCCATTTGCTGACAAAGTATGACCTAAGAATTGCAGTTTCTCTGTGCCGAAAATACATTTCTCCGCATTTAATGTTACTTCATGCTCCCGCAGTATTGCCAAAACTTTTTGTAACCTTACATCATGCTGTTCTTTTGTGACTCCGTACACCATTATATCGTCAATATAATTTAAGCAGCCTTCACAACCAGTCAAAATTCCTTCTATTATCTTTTGAAATAATTCTGGTGCGCAAGTGATACCAAACATTAACCTCTTGTAACGGAACAAACCTTTTCTCGTTATAAATGTAGTGATTTCTCTTGATTTCTCAGATATTAAGACCTGAAATTAAAACCTTTTCAAAATCTATTTACTTTCCCAAATAAAAATTGACAAAATCCGACAGAATATTAAATTTTTTTTTTTTTTTTTTTTTTTTTTTATATAGTCTCAAATTAAGGCAGTACATATGGTTGAATTCATTTAAATCAAATAAAAGAGACAAAACCAATATTTCCATTAATTAATCTTGTTTTTTTTTTTTTTTTTTTTATAAAATAAATTAGAAAGTTAGCTTTAGAGAAAGCAAACTTTTAAAAAAAATTAATATGTATATATATTTTTTCCAATTCATATTCTGTCAGTTTTTTCCCACCTGATGAAATGCATTTTTAATATCAATTTTTGAAAACCATTTAGCCTTTCCGATGTGCGGTAAAAAATCTTCCATCGTTGGTAACGGATGGTTTTCTCTTTCAACCGCTTCGTTGGCACGACGCATGTCTACACAAATTCGAACATCATTTCCTTTCGGTACCACTACGACTGGCGAAATCCATTTCGAAGGCCCATTTACCGGTTCTATTATGTCTTGTTCTAGTAACTCATTAATTTTGTTATCAACAGCATTTTCTAATGGTACCGGTACTCGCCGATATGGTTGAATTACTGGTTTAGCGTCTTCTTTTATTGGTATTTCAACAACGATACCTTTTATTTGGACAATCGTTTTGGGTTTGTCAATCACCTTCAAAATACCTAACATGGTGGCAGTTTCTCGACCAAGTAAGAATTTCCCTTTTTCTCGAATAACATAAAAATCTGCAGTAGCAGTTTTGTTAGCAACTTGAACTACGGCTTCGAACACGCCAATTACTGTAAGTGTATTTTCACCATATGATTTAAAAACTTTATCCGTTTCTTTTCGTTGGTTAGCAACCAAAACTTTCATCGATTTCAACTTTTTCCATGTATCAGAATCCATCAAATTATATGTTGAACCTGAATCAATAATTGTATAAGCTTCAACTCCACCGATTAAGCATTTTATTTCATTTCCAGTTATATTCGACTTAATGCAAAAAACGTAATCATCATTTTTACTATTGTCAACGAATTTGATAGTTTCTTCTTGTTTTCGATTTTCTGTTGAGTTTTTGTTAAATGTTTTTCCATTTATATTAAATGCCGGACGTCGAGTTTTATTGTAAGGTCTTTGTCTTGATCGGCATTTCCGACCGAAATGATCGATTCCACCACATTTAAAGCATGTCTTGCCTTTTGCTGGGTAGCTCGATTCATACGACTTATGGCCCAAACCTCCACATCGAACACACTCTGATGTTTTGCCATCGTATGGTCGGGCTGGTTTTGACAAAGTTGATTTGACTTCAATCTTACTTACTTCCTCTACCTTTTTAAATGGCTTTTCTTGTTCATTTACAGCTTCAATAACCTGAGCGAAGTTCACCAGTTGTGTAAGATTCATTTCACGATCCATTACAGCTTTCATCATTTCGATACGCATGGGACTTGACCGACAATTTCCAATAAGCAATTCTTGAATTGTGTCATCCAATGCATTTCCATAATCACATTTTTCGCCTTGCACCCGTAATCGCATTGCAAAGATCGCAATTCTTTCATCAGTTCCTTGTTTAATTTGCCGAAGAATGTGGCGGTCATAAGTGTTGTTCTTCTTCGGCAAGAAAAACTCGTTTAGTTTGGAAACCGTTCTTTCAAATTCTGTTTTCTGTAGAAAATATTGACCTATCATTGGACCCTGCATCTCGTTATCATTTACCGATCTAGGTAGAGATGCCTCTTGTACCTTGCTGCCGGCGAAATGTAACAACAATGCATGTTTTTGTTCGTGGTCATCTATTTGACTCGCTTTCATGCATACCTCGAATGAGCGCAGCCACTGCTCCCATTCGTGACCGATATTGTCGCCATAGACAGTATAATCAAAAGGTGGTATGTGGAGTCCCAATTTTGTTCGACCTAAAATATACCACGTATTTGTTTCGTTATGATTTTCATTCAAATTAAGTTTTTTTTTCCCGGTAGTCTAACTACTATCGATATATACACTTACTCAAATAATTGTCCGTACACAAGGCATCTGAAAACTCAATCAAGTATATTTAAAAAGTTGTTTGATTATTTGGTTTGAAATAAATTATTTCTGAATGCTTAATATTTTTTCTTTTTAAATAAAAAATTTCAAAAGTATTTTTTCTTTTATTGTAATTGTTAAAATTGTAAAAGGAATCATACAATAATATTTAAACTCAATTAATTGTCCGTACACAACGAGAGCGCTTTCAATTTGTTGTTGTTATAACGGTACCTTAAATCAGTTAGTTTTATTTCTTAAGCTAATGCATTGTTCTTTAATTTTCACTCAGTTTGATTATTTTCGTCGGTGCGTTCACTATTAAAAAAACAAAATGAGTACTAATCATAAAAAGATTCCGGTTGATATAAAAAAATTAATTGTTTCATTACATAACGAGGGAAAAACTTTGGCAGAAATATCAAACATTATTTCCCGACCACGTTCTTCAATCCAATACGTGATTCAAATCTTTAATAAAACTGGAATGTTCGAGATAACCCCAGGTAGAGGCCGCAAAAAACTGTTGGACAAGCGGTTGGAGAGAAAGATCGAACGGATGGTTAAGGATAACCCCAAACTAAGTGCTGTAAAAATTGCCGATAGTATTGCCAAATATGACAACGTAACCGTAAATCCACAAACCATACGAAATTTTTTACATTCAATACAATATAAGGCATGTGTTCCTCGGAAGAAACCCTTCATCTCAAAGAAAAATGTTAAGCTTCGTTTGGAATATGCAAAGAAATATGTTGAAAAGTCCGATTCCTTCTGGAAATCAGTCATATTTACAGACGAAAGTAAGTACAACATTTTTGGGTCGGATGGCCGAAGATTTGTCTGGCGAAAAGCAAATACTGCTCTGCAGATCAAAAATTTGAAAGCTACTGTAAAGCATGGAGGCGGAAGCGTCATGGTTTGGGGCGCGATGTCAGCTGGCGGCGTGGGAAATCTGGTTTTTGTGGAAACGACTATGGACAAAACATGTTATTTGAACATTTTAAAACAAAATTTGAAGTCGAGCGCAACGAACTTGGGTCTAGGTAACGATTTTCGGTTTATGCAGGATAATGACCCTAAGCACGCATCCAAGATAGTGAGGGAATGGTTGCTTTATAATGTAAAGGAAGTGCTTCCCCACCCTCCCCAGAGCCCAGATCTAAACCCCATAGAGCATCTATGGGGTATTCTAGAACAAAAAATACGGCAACGCACCATAAGTAACAAACAAATGTTAAAATGTTAGATGAATGGAGGAAAATTGGCTCCGATATCACAAGCAAATTGGCCTTATCTATGAAACACCGTTTACTAGAGGTAATTTCGGCGAAGGGATATCACACTCGGTATTAGACTTCAATAAAAACCGTATTAAATAAGTTTTATGTTAAGTTTTTTTGATGTACGGAGAATTCTTTGATTTTGAATTTTGAAGTTTGGTTACATTTAATTAATTTACAATAAAATAAATTCGAGCAAACCCAATTTTTAGTTTTATTTATGAAGATAGAATGTAAAGCATTTAAAAGAATGTTATTTCGTTTAATCCGATGAAATATTTTCGCAAATACAGTCAAAATTCGAGCGAGATTTCTTGTGTACGGATAATTTTTTGAGATAGTGTATGTATTTTCCTTCAAAACACTTTGTTCTGAAATCCTTAACATTTCATGCTGGTTATCATTAAGTAACATATTTAGTTGCAATCATTTAAGTTGCATTCAATTTGCAATCATTTAAGCTGCATTCAATTTGCAATCATTTAAGCTGCATTCAATTTGCAATCATTGAAGTTGCATTCAATTTGCAATCATTTAAGTTGCCTTTAATTTGCAATCATTTAAGTTGCCTTCAATTTGCAATCATTTAAGTTGCACCTTTGCGATCATTCAAGTCGCTTTATAACTTTTATTTTGTAATTGGATTACCGTTTTGCAAAAAAAAATAATTTTTTTTTTTGTTCTCTAAACTACTGGCCAGACGACGTTATTATAAATAACTAAAAAAAATCACATATAAAACAATAAAATAAAATCCATTAAATAATAAATTATTATAGAAGCAATTCAATACAATGACATCGTCGATAAGTTGGTACCGTATCATCACTAAGTATGTTACATCCCTGTACATGTTCCATTCCTATGAACATGGCATGTATTTCGATCCGATTCACTATAAATGTCGATTGCTTGCCGCATTGTATGTACCATCCAACTTTTACATGCCAAAAGAAACCCAAAACCAAGCCGCCAATTCGCTTGAAAGCAGTGGTACCACAGAACTCGCTGCTTCCAAAGCAAAACACATAGAGCCTTACTAAAAAACTGATGCTTAATTTTAGAGTCAGCTTTTTCCACATTTTCGTACCAATAAAACTAACGTCCGTGAAGATAGCAACGATTTTTTCGTCGACCCCCAGCAACGAATTTTTTTTTTCAGACTTAGCGCTACGCACACAGGGTGTTTATTTGCAGCAATAATGATCATTAATGACGTCATTTGTAAATTAAAAATAAATTTTAAGCAAAAGGCGAATTAATTTAAAAAAAACTGTATTAGACATTACAACTAAACATTTAAGAAACATTTTAAGACAATAACATATATAATAAATACTCTACTTCTTACGCTATATGCACTAAGATATACAAAAACTTTTTGACAATTTTCGGGTATCTAAAAGTTTTCTGCACATATACCACCTATGCACCTCGAAAACAGGTATTTTTACAAAACTTTTGGCACCAATACCAACTCTCTAGCTGCATTGGAACAGATTCCCTACCAGGTCGTCATCCATTTTATAAAAAATCGTTGCTGGGGTTCTCAGGCGTTCCAAGAGTTTTCTGCACATATGTCAACTATGCACCTCGAAAGTGGGTATTTTTCCAAAACTTTTGACACCAAAATCAACTCTCTAGCTGCATTGGAACAGATTCCCTACCAGGTCGTCATCCATTTTAGAAAATGCCGTAGATGACCTTCTTAGGAGTTTTCTGCACATGTGACAACTGTGTAGCTAGAAAGAAGATATTTTTTAAAAAATTCCAAAATCAAAATCAAGAGCCTAGCTGCTTTGGAGCAGGTTCTATACCAGGTAATCCTTATTGAGGTTAGGAACGATTTTGGACACTAGGAAGTTTTCTGCACATATGACACCTACATAGATAAAGAGAATATATTTTTTTAAATTTTTTAATACCGTAACCAACTCTCTAGCTGCATTGGAACAGGTTCTATACCAGGTCATAACCCATTTCAACAAAATCGTTGCTGGCTTCTCAGGTGTTCCAAGAGTTTTCTGCACATATGACAACTATGCACCTCGAAAACAGATATTTTTACAAAACTTTTGACACCAATACCAACTCTCTAGCTGCATTGGAACAGATTCCCTACCAGGTCGTCATCCATTTTATAAAAAATCGTTGCTGGAGTTCTCAGGTGTTCCAAGAGTTTTCTGCACATATGACAACTATGCACCTCGAAAGTGGGTATTTTTCCAAAACTTTTGGCACCAAAATCAACTCTCTAGCTGCATTGGAACAGATTCCCTACCAGGTCGTCATCCATTTTAGAAAATGCCGTAGATGACCCTCTTAGGTGTTTTCTGCACATGTGACAACTGTGTAGCTAGAAAGTAGATATTTTTTAAAAAATTCCAAAATCAAAATCAAGAGCTAAGCTGCTTTGGAGCAGGTTCTATACCAGGTAATCCTTATTGAGGTTAGGAACGATTTTGGACACTAAGAAGTTTTCTGCACATGACACCTACATCTATAAAGAGAACATATTTTTTAAAATTTTTTAATACCGTAACCAACTCTCTAGCTGCATAGGAACAGGTTCTATACCAGGTCATAACCCATTTCAACAAAATCGTTGCTGGCTTCTCAGGTGTTCCAAGAGTTTTCTGCATATATGACAACTATGCACCTCGAAAAAAGGTATTTTTACAAAACTTTTGACACCAATACCAACTCTCTAGCTGCATTGGAACAGATTCCCTACCAGGTCGTCATCCATTTTATAAAAAATCGTTGCTGGGGTTCTCAGGCGTTCCAAGAGTTTTCTGCACATATGACAACTATGCACCTCGAAAGTGGGTATTTTTCCAAAACTTTTGACACCAAAACCAACTCTCTAGCTGCATTGGAACAGATTCCCTACCAGGTCGTCATCCATTTTAGAAAATGCCGTAGATGACCCTCTTAGGAGTTTTCTGCACATGTGACAACTGTGTAGCTAGAAAGTAGATATTTTTTAAAAAATTCCAAAATCAAAATCAAGAGCCTAGCTGCTTTGGAGCAGGTTCTATACCAGGTAATCCTTATTGAGGTTAGCTATCGTTTGTATAAAAAGTTATCGTGTGTGCGAACAATTTCTACCGTACCATTTATTCATACAAATTTTAAATATTATTTATTGAATATTATTACACTGTCCACCATTTTTATTGCATTTATAGCAAATTTTACAACAATTTTTGTATATAAACAAACAACTATTTGGGCTATTCACAGTTTAATCGTATATTGACAAAGCGTATTAATAGAATTTGTTTTTTTTTTTTAAACTGTGAGCACCTCAGTATGTGTTTGCCGTGTTCAATGATTTTACAACGCTGTTATATATGCTGTAGATAGGGCATTAAAATACGAAACACAAAAAACAGGTCCAAGGGCTACTTTTATTTACACCTGTTTGCGTATTTGCGTTTGCATGCAAAACAACAACAAAGAAAAATACGCTTGCGTAAGTTGGCGTAAAAATAACAAATCGTAAATTGAACAGGCCTGCGTACTTAAACTGTGAATAGCCTAATTGTATATACAATGTTGTATAAACAATACAACAATACTGCAAATCAAATTGCGGGTGTGTACGAATCGATCAAAATTTAAGAAAATGAACTTTTGTTTTCGTTAGAAATTCCAGCGCTACAATAAATAAGGAAAACAGCTGATAAAGCTGTGCAAACCCATATTTGACAACTAAATTTATGACAACTAAATTTTCCGTTGCTTTCTCTTTTTTTCTCATTGGCGAGCTTGCAATAACAAACAAGAGCACAACGTGAACAGATGATTGGATGAAAATGTGCTAAATTTTATGTAAAAACCGAAAAGCGTATTTTAAAATAAATTCAAAAGAAAACTACAAAAGGAATATTTTGCAAGAAGTATATATAAAATTTTTATTAAACAAACGGCCCAACCAAAAATAATGAGTTGCTCCGTAACGCGTAGAGACGAAAATGTTCGCTTTAATGCAATTCAATATTGTTGCCCAAAATGTACAAACGTAATTTGACGAAGCTGAACGAAACAGCTTGTACATACGTTTTGTTTTGTAAGAACCGAACTGCTAGCGTCTCAACTCATCAGACGTTTGGTAAGCCCCCCTTTTCTTTTTAAAAAATTTGCTTTTAAATAAAGGTCCCATTTTTAAACCCACAAATATCAGTTACCAATATATGGCCGCCATTCAGTTTAGTCAAAAAAGTCACAAAAAGTCTGATAGAAAATTTAATAAATCACCGATAGGCACTGCAATACTGACAAGCTTCCACTAATTTAGAAAAGTCAGTAAATTTAGACCAATTCGAACACATCATTATAAGTAAGAATCTTCACTGCATATAATGCAAAATAGTACACAATTTAATTTTCGTTTCATTTTTGCAACAATGGTAGATTATTCAGTAAAGAGCTTTTACGCCATTTTTTATGCGATGCAGTTTTCTGCAGAATTTAAAGCGCGCAATTAAGAATTGGATATATTTTGGATAAATTTCGAGTTATAAAATTGTCTACGAATACAGGAAACGACGCCAGCTCTTCAGCAACAATTCTTTTGCAATGCGGTCCAGAGTCCTCGCCCATCTGCATAATCGTGCACGATATGACGGTTACACGGATTAAAAAACTCAGGTACTATGTAAATATGCATATAAGAATTGAAATTGAATTTAGCGCACTCTCCTTCTTGCTTCTATTCTGATAACTGGGATCGCGCACATCCCACAGCTCGCACTTTGCTTCCAACAAAGAAATTAGCAACTTCTTTTCAACTATGAAATATATAGATACCTTTAAATATGTTTACCTATTTTTTGTTTCAAAAACACACTTTCTTGTCCGCTTTTTTTTTTGTTTAAACTTATGCTGTAGGATCCAAAATAGGCATATAATTCTACACACGAAATTTTGGTGTATAGTCAACATTTTTTATGTGGAGAAAAAGCACTTAATAATCTAAATAAATTTGTTTAATAACAAATTCATCCGCAACTCATACTTTCTGCTTTTTTTTTATTGTTGAATGTCAAATTTCCGCAGAAATTAAATGTACGGGCATATAAATGCTAGCGATGTTCTGACATTTTAACTATCCACAAATGGTTGTGAACTTAGCTACACCAAACAAATTTTTTCCTTCAACAGCGTAATACCTAGCGGAAAAAATTTTCGCTGCCTGTTTGCTGTCAAAAAACTCCATGTACTTCTTATGGGAATTTTGTTTTCGTTCCTACAGCATACTAAGCTTTACTTCATTAATTCACTTGTTCAGAATAAGGGTTTCATGCAACGATTTTTCGATAATGTCATTGTAAAAAGTAGTACGTTTCTCATGCAAAAGTACTTTTTAGGTACTTAAGCTCAACAACAATTTTATTTCGCCACCCAGCAACACCGTTCAGATTGCTGATTACTGCCATGGACAGCAATACAAAAATGAACAAATTTGATTGGCCCATACGAGTATTAGACGATGTCCGTTTGTCCGACGAAAATGAACACTTTTTACTCTCTTGTCCGCTGGATGGTCACACGACAGAAAATTTAGGGCGGACACATTTGACATTTTATTTAGTTTGAGTACATTTTCTACTGCACTTTATTTTGTACACTTTGAAAACAATTACTTTTAATAGCAACGTTGCGTAGAAAAAGTACTTTTTAGCTGCTAAAGTGTAGCAAAACTTTTATTTCACCACATCGCCACACTGTTGTGGCCGTTGTCTGCTGACATCAACAGCAGACAAAATGAACATATTTTGTCCGCCTTACAAAATGTTCATCCGCTCTCACTCTCACTGTTTTTTGACAGTTTCACATTGAAAGCAACAACAAAGATCGGACAAACGGACATCGTCTAATATGGGCCTATTAGACGATGTCCGTTTGTCCGACGAAAATGAACACTTTTTACTCTCTTGTCCGCTGGATGGTCACACGACAGAAAATTTAGGGCGGACACATTTGACATGTTATTTAGTTTGAGTACATTTTCTACTGCACTTTATTTTGTGCACTTTGAAAACAATTACTTTTAATAGTTGCGTAGATACAAAAGTGATTGAAAGTTTTAGAGTTTAAATTGTTATTCTGTTGTGTTTTTATTGATACGTGGTGTTTCTTTATTTTTTATTCAACATGGAAATCGATTACGACTTAGTAGCTTTAAATATAATAAACTCGGCAAATCAATACGCATCAAACATAAAATGATTATCATTAAATTAATAAATGAATTCCATTAATATATTTATAATTTTACTTACCAATTCTTCCAACACCACTTTTTTGTCAATATTTTAATAATATAACCTGCCAAAAGTAAGTGTTTCAAGCAACTATTTTTCCTTTATCTTATAGTAGGATATTAGTACTTTTCCTTAGAAAAAGTACTTTTTAGCTGCTAAAGTGTGGCAAAACTTTTATTTCACCACATCGCCACACTGTTGTGGCCGTTGTCTGCTGACATCAACAGCAGACAAAATTAACATATTTTGTCCGCCTTACAAAAAGTTCATCCGCTCTCACTCCCACTGTTTTTTGACAGTTTCACATTGAAAGCAACAACAAAGATCGGACAAACGGACATCGTCTAATATGGGACATTACTGCCAAGGTTGAGTTATAAGGTTGTTGCAGGGCTGATCGCACTCTCTTCTCAGCACCCATAATTGTCAAAACCAGCCAATTTTGCGAATGACTACGAAAGAAAAACAGATGATAAAAGAGAGCACTTGTAGATTTTCTATGAGCTGTCAACTTCGATTTGACAATTATGGGTACTCGCTCTCTCCCTTGCGACAACCTTATAAATCAACCTTGATTGCTGCAATCTGTGTTCATCAGCTCTTGCTCTCAGTGCTTTTGACAGATTTCTATTGAAAGCAACAACAAAACGAGTAGATTATTTGATTGGCAATCATCGTGTGAGTTGGGGATTACAAATTACTCAACAAACGAAATAACAAACGAGAAGAACATAACAAAATGAAAACAAAGAAGCAGCAATAACCTGCTGTCAAACACATAAAGCAACGTTGCTGCCTTTTTCTTTTTCATTTTTTTCTTTTAATTTTTCTTTTTCAAAAATAGTACTGAAAAATATATTTACTTACATTTATTTATAAATATATATATAATGTTATTAATTTAATTTCAATAAACTAAGTTTCAATAAGATAAATGTCGACATTATTATAATGGCGACATTTCAATAAATTGTGAATACGTGATTATTTACACACTTTGACCACCACTTTGACAAGCTTGAGCTACGTCACAATTTTTCGCAGCCAACTTCACAACAAAGATGGCGGACGTGCGCAATACGCAATCTTGTAGTATATCATTCTTGACTTAGCACTACCTGATAATTCTGCCATGCGAGAAAGTATGTATTAGCAATTACAAAAGTATACATAGTAACAGTGTTGCGCAAAAGTAATTGGCTTAATAATACATTTTTAACACTCCCACTAATTATTAAGTTTAATGCAATTATGATGTTTTTTTTGTAAGTTTTAAAGCGTTAAGGTTTTTACAAAATAAATCGAATTTTTCAGTAAATAGTGGTTTTGTTAAGGCATCCGCTAATTGATCTTTAGATGGAACAAAGCATAATTTGAAAGTACGCGAACGTCAATATGCTTAGTCCTAGCATGAAATTCGGGATTTTGATCAGCTTCAGAGCACTTTAATTATCGATGAGCTGCGTTGGTTTTGGGCAACCAAGCAGATCACGTATAAGCACATCAAGCCACATCAATTCTTTGACTGCTTTCGATGCAGCTACATACTCTGCTTCTGTTGTACTAAGAGCTGTACATTGTTGCCTTTTTGATGACCAAGAGGTAGGACTTCCTCCAAGAACACAGATGTGACCACTTGTTGAACGTCTTGTTGACACATCTTCAGCATAATCTGCATCACTTTAAATACAAAAAGATGAATTTTTGTTTGATTTAGAAGGTATTCCTAAATTTATGGAATATTTTAAATATTTAAAAATACGCTTGACAGCTTTTATATGGCATGCATTTGGATTATCCAAAAAACGGCTTACTACTCCCACTGCATAAGGAATGTCGGGCCTTGTTGATATAGATAAGTATATAAGGCTACCAACCGCTTCACGAAATGGATAGGTTGTGACTACTGAGGAATTTCCTTCAATATTGGGAATCTGTTTGCAAGGTCGCTGGGTGTAGAAACAGGAATTGAGTTTATTATTGCTTAATAATATTCCATAATTTCCTTAATACACGATATATATAATAAGATTGACAAATGAAGCATACTTCATTTGAGCCGTCTTGATTTTGAATAATTTGAAGAATAGTTAATTGAATTTTAAGAATAGCCCAGAATAGTTAGCTTTTGATAATTTTACTTCAAAAAATTGCTTCAAGTAATTGATAAATTCATCAGCAATCAATCCATAGTTAAGTTGTGATTTTTTTTTCGACGTAAAACTGAATATTCTTTAAACAATACATCCCTCGAGATCTCAATTCTTTTCGTTCCACACACGTAACCACACACGATAACATTTAACATTTTCAGCATGTCCTACAAATATACCTGGCTTTGACTCTCTATCCAGTTTTTGCCGTTTTTCTTTGGGAATGTGGATGTATACTTCGCAGCTAAAGGTTCGAAGACACGAAAAGTCTGGTTTTCGTTCATAGTATAACTCAAAGAGGGTGAAGCATTTAGTTGGCCTTGGTCCAAAATTATTTGTAATAAATACAGCCATATTTACAGCTTCCGCCCAAAGGCTCAGATGTAAGTTATTCGCATGAAGTATTGTTTTTGCTAATTCAAAAATAAATCGCATGTCTTTCTCTGCTCTACCATTTTGCTGTGGTGTATACGCAACGCTAGTTTGGTGAAAAATTCCATTTTCTTTTAAGAGTCTTTCTACTTCCTTATTTTTGAACTCTAGACCGTTGTCAGATCTGAGAATGTATATGCTACAATTCAAAGTAGACTTTACAAAGTTTATTTACATTTGAATCATTCCAAAAGCTTCAGATTTTTCTTTCATAACGTAGACTACTCTAAATTTGGAAAAATCATCCTTAAAAAGTATTAAATATCTAGAGCCACTTATTGAAGTTACTTGCATCGGTCCGCAGAGGTCGGTTTGCACTAGACATCTGCATGAATACATTTGTTTTGCCTGCAGCAAAGTGCACACTTTCGTACTGTACCACATTTTATAGTATCTTTCAAACTTGTGTACAGTACTTTCAAATGAAACACAGGCTGAAGCGATTACTGTACAACATTCCGCTGGATTTTAACAGAGTGTGTACATAACTTTCTGATGGTTTGGATTAGTTGCATAGCTATTTTTCTGCAAACTACTTTACAGTCTTTTCAAAACATAACAAGTACACCAAATAGATTTTGCTGTACCACATTTATTACTGCCACTTACTCACAGGTGGCGTTTTTTACCCTGTTAACTGAAAAAAAACAAAAATCTATTTCAGTAACAAACGGTACAAGTACGCGTACAAGTACGAGTACAAGTACGCGAGCAAATTTCATATCAAAAACACATCCGTTTTGAGTACAGTACTTAAATGTTTTGTTTTTGTTTTTGTCGTGTACTCACTCGTAGTTGGTTGTTGACAATGATAGAATGTACACTCAAAAAATTTATTAGTAAAATGGCTACGAATGATATTCGTGGCAAAAATATTCGTGCATTGCACGAATATTCGTACAATAAACGAATTATTCGTATCGTAATATCTTTACGAATTCATTCGTGAAATATTACTAATGCCTGTGGTAATATTCACGATTTTATTCGTTGTATATACTAATTATGTGGCGGCCGTGGCGTAGTGAGTAGAGTTTGTGACTCTTACGCCAGAGAACCCAGGTTCGAATCCTCCAGCCGACACAGAAAGTTTTTTCAATTGAATTAATTGTTCTATTCGGCCGTCACCTCTCTGCAGACAATGGCATACCTCAGAGAGTAAAAACTGCCATGAAAAGCTTCTTGAGAACATAAGCCGTTCGGAATCGGCGTAAAACATGTAGGTCCAGTTCTCGATCATTTGTACGCAAACATTTCACATCACACACAACACAATTGATCATAAGAAGCTCGGTCAAAGTTCTTTCAAGGGCTGAAATGGCCTTTTTCGTTCGTTCGTTCATATACTAATTATAATTCGTAAGAAAATAGAACAATTCGTATGACTGCATTGTACGAATTATTGTGTACATATAAATAATAGCATTCGTAAATTTCTTATGCGAATAACTTCGTAAATTCTTTCATTTCATTCGTAATATTTATTAATGAATTCGTACTATTTACAAAGTATATTCTTATACTTATACTTATATTAGTAAAAAAAAATTCATTCGTAAGTTGACCGTTCGCATTATTCGTAGTATGTACCAAGTATTATTAGAGTCGAAAATAAATTGACAACCGACACGAAAAAACAAAAACAACATTTTTCTTCGACTCGGACGGACGAGTTTTTTAATCGCTTTCGAAAAACTAATGTTTTTTCTTTCTTCTTCTTATATGAGTGTGTGTCAATCAGAAAATGTTCACTCTGATGATCAAATTTTGACAGTTGGTAGAGCAATTTTTGGCAATTGTGAGGTGAATATAATTGTCAAAATTTGTAGTAGCCCCTGGGGCTACTTGTCGAAAAGTGAATTTTTGACACATCCAAAAAGTGAGAAAAAAAACATTACATTCATTTCCGCGCTGTATTTCGATTTGATTAGCTATTTTAATTTGTGAATTTCTTAATTAAACTATCGTTCTTTTAACGTAAAGATAAAACCGGAATAAATAAAAACTAATATAATTTTTAACTGTGAGTTTTTGTGGAAGCTGCATTTTTATGTGTTTAGTTCTGTGCGGTAAAGTTGATGATAAATTGTGGCTTTTAAGGCGAGATGCTTTAGTTGTTCCTTTTATTTCCAGTTAAATATATTTTAAAGTAAATTGTGCTTTAAAAGTGTTGTTCCTTTTGTTTTAAGCGAGTACCAACCAAGGGCAATCCGAGTGCTGTGAAAATATTGCAAATGGAAGATAACAAAGAATGATGGCACACTCACGTGGATATCGCGGAACTGCTGGTGCATGCAAATGGGAAAAGGCTATTGCAATGATGCACGGCTACAGCATACATCCGCTCCGCTGCCAAATGCAATGCCGCCAGCAGGTAAACATTCCGCCGGTCCGCAATTTCCACGTGATTGTTCAAAGCTGCCTTTGAAGCCGTCGTATATGTCTCTTCCAATCCAATCGGTCATGGCACTCGAATTACCCTTGATTCATAATTTAATTTATTGATACCCTTTACTAGGTTGCTGCAGCCGCATAGCATAAGCTAAGCTAGCAGCATATGAAGCGTAGACGCGAATAACGTTGTGCGCGACATATAAATATAAATCAAAAATGGTTTTTTTGCATATTACCACTAAAAATGCTCTAAAACACGACCGAAATGTTGAACGTCAAAATTTGTAATTGTCAAAATTTCATCGTCCATTTGACACACCAAAAAAGACATTTATTTCAACACACACAAATTTTATTCAACTTGCTATTTTCTTTCCTACCACGAGTGAAAAGTTTCCTTTTGAGACACACCCTATATATATAAAAATGGATGTATGTATGTGGGTATGTGTGTATATCACGTATAGACTCCAAAACCGCCGAACCAATCTTTATGAAATTTTTAGAGAAACTGACCCAACATTCTGAGAGTTTGGTGTTAATTGGACAAGGGGGCGTGGTACCTCTCATACAACCCAAATTGGCTCTATCGCCCACAAAGCAAAAAAATGCTATATATCAGAAGTTTTAATTGTATTAAACTAAAATTTGGAAATTTTGTTCAGATGGTTACTTTCGGTGACTGTACAAAAAATGGGCGTGGTCACACTATACCTACGTCCACTTATCAGACATCATTTAAATCCCTGAGATGTTCAAGTTTTGATAGTGAATCTTGGTATGCAGGCGCTATGGATCCAAGTGGCAGTCACTATGTTAATATAAATGTTGTCACGCCCACTTTTACCGCCCACAAATTAGTAAAAATGCTTTATATCAGACGCCTTTTACCGTAGAAGACTAAGATTTGGTAATTTAGTTCATATGGTCACTTTTGGCAACTGTCAAAAAATTTGAGTGGCACCATATCGCACCATATCTTTGCCCACTTTTTCGAAATCATGCTTATTACCGAGTTGTACACGTTTTGATAGTAACACTTGATGTGCAGGTGCTCTAAGTGGCAGTCAATATATATATATATAATATATATTTTTGCCACGCCCACTTGCACCACCCACAAATTAAAATAAAAAAAAACAAAATGGCCAATTTCAGCCATTTATGATCAATTGTGTTGTGCGTGCTGTGGAATGTTTAAACACAAATGATCAAGAACTGGACCTACAAGTTTTATGCCGACTCCGAACGGCTTATATTCTCAAGAAGCTTTTCATGGCAGTTTTTTACTCTCTGAGGTTTGCCATTGCCTGCAGAGAGGTGACGGCCAAACACAAACATTAATTCAATTGAAAAAACTTTCTGTGTCAGATGAGGGATCCGAACCTGGGTTGTATGGCATACAAGCCACGCACCTCAACCAGTATCCCACGGAATGGTTTGAAATATGCTCTAAAAATCAAGTTTTTTGTTAAAATATTTACTGAAAATGAAAAAGTTCTTCCACACTGCACCAATAAATTTTAAATTTTTGCAGTCGGACCAGAGGTAATGCGGATTTTCATTAATTCTTTAACTTTTTTTATATTATTTTCACTAAAATTCAAATTAAAATTTTGTTTTTTGTTTTGCCATGCTATTTTTAGTCAAATAAATTATCTATTGATAATTAAATATAGTGTAAAGGGAAGAATTAAATTGAATGAAATTACAAAAAAATTTACACATTTTTTACTTTTACGATTTATTTGACTCTTATTTCTTATTTGTTTTTTTTTAACTACCATACCAGCAAATATTTTTAGTCGAAATATTTTGGGGATCATCATAACATAAGCCATGGATTATTTTGAAGAACCGGACTGGACAACTTTTTTTTTCTAAGGAGCATGAGGCGACTTAATGTATATACGTATGTGGGTGTATGTGCATATAACGTAGACTCCGAAACCACTAAGCAAATTTTTATACCAAAGCCTTGAGAGTATTCGTGTGAGTCTGGTGCCGATCGTAAAAGGCACCTTAAATACACCTCATATTTTCGATATCGAACAGTTTTGGAATTTAGGTTGCACAGCTTCGGGATTCAGTATTCGACCTCAATTTACACATGCCGTTCCACTGGTAACATTTTATGAGCGCTGAACGAGGGGTGTGGTACTTTTTCAGCACCCCAAATTTTCGGTATAGCTTTCGAAATAAGTCACATATCAATGAAACTCGGTACGAACTTACTATTAAAGCATGGTTTCACTGAAGCTACGCCCTCTTTTAGGGTATAAGCGTTGAGCGCAGCGAAGCGCGCCGGGTATAAGCTAGTATGCAATAAAGCACGGTTTTAAGAAAGTAAAAAACAGTTTAATGCTAATATTAATGCTTTAAAAATGTATATTGTAATTTTTTTAATATAAATTGTGTCATGTTTTATGTCGGGAATAAAGTGGTGAAGGGGCAGGATTGCCATTAAATAATTAAGTGATAAAGTGAATTGACAGAATTGCCATAAAATGTTACACTTTTTAAAAGAGGTTAAGTCAAAAGGACCCGCCTAAAGGTAAGATAAACGATATCTTCGGAGTCAAGCCCATATCGGGTAACTCTAACCCACTAGTTATCGTCAAGTTTTACTCTTCCTAATCAGCTATCCACTGCAGTTATTAATAAGGAAAATTTAAAAAATAAAACGAAAATTATATTAATCTAATTAAAAAACATACTTCGATTTTGCTTGCACTTCCTTTGCCAACTTGAATGTAACTTTTTTTTTAACTTTCACAACAACTGTCACTTTTCACGGCAAAATAAATGGTCGGTTCAATTAAATTGCCGTGAAAAGAATGTTGCTAGAAACATGTTGCGGAATATACTTACTTACTTAGGTGGCCGTAGCAACCCGTGTCCGGATTTCGACCGACCTCATCAGCTCTCGCCAGGCGCCTCTGCTTTGCGCGCGCCTTCTCCAATCGGATACACCAAGTGCGGTTAGGGCTTCCTCAGCCTGGTCCATCCATCGGAGGCATGGTCTCTCTCGTCGTCGTTGACCAGCGACCCTCGCCTCGAGCACCTTTTTCGCTGGAGCTTCGTCGTCCATACGATGGACATGACCCAGCCAGCGAAGTCGCTGCACAGTTATACGCCGAACTACGTCAATGTCTTCGTAGAACTCATACAGCTCGTAGTTAATTCGGATGCGATAGTCATCGCCGACTCGAACAGGACCGAAGATTTTGCGAAGAACTTTTCTCTCGAACACCCCCAGAGCGGCTGCGTCAGTTTGCGAAACTACCCATGCCTCAGCGCCATAAAGCAGCACAGGTAGAACGAGCGTCTTGTAGAGTGTTAGTTTTGTCGATCGAGAGAGGGCTCTGGAACTTAGTGGCTTACTGAGCCCGTAGTAGCACCTATTAGCAATTATTGTTCTTCGCTTTATCTCCAGGCTGATTTCGTTATTAGTATTAATGGCGGTGCCAAGGTATACAAACTCCTTGACTAGTTCAAAGTTATAGCTGCCGAATGAAACGTGGGAGTCTAAACACCGCGCTCCCTTGTTTGTAGACAGCTTTACCCTCATTTATCGTCAAACCCACTTTGGCTGATTCCTTTTCGATAGCGGCGAAAGCAGCGGTAACATCTCTCTTGGTTCTGCCAACAATATTAATATCATCAGCGTACGCAAGGAGCTGGACACCTTTATAGAAAATGGTGCCATTACGATGCACACCGGCCTTTCGTACGATCCCCTCCATGATGATGTTGAAGAGATCGCAAGACAGTGGATCGCCTTGCCTGAAACCTCTTTCGGTATTAAAGGTTTCGGAGAGGTCATTTCCTACCCTGACGGAGCTGCGTGTGTTGCTCAACGTCATTCTGCAAAGTCTAATCAACTTTGCAGGTATACCGAATTCAGACATTGTTGCGTATCCCTTCTCGGGCTATCGAACGCAGCTTTAAAATCGACAAAGAGATGGTGTGTGTCAATTTGATTTTCGTGGGTTTTCTCCAGGATTTGTCGTAGCGTGAAAATCTGGTCTATAGTGGACTAACCAGGTCGAAAGCCACACTGATAAGGTCCAATCAGTGTTTTTGTAATCGGCTTTAATCTTTCACACAGTACGCTTGAGAGAACCTTATATGCGATGGAAATAAGACTGATACCTCTATAACTAGCGCAGATTGTAGGGTCTCCTTTCTTAAGTATAGGGCACAGTACGCTGAGGTTCCAATCGTCGGGCATGCTTTCTTCTAGCATGCGCCTTATCAGTTCATCGCCGCCGCTTTTAAACAGTTTAGCTGACAGGCCGTCAGCACCCGCTGCTTTATTGTTTTTGAGTCGTTGGATAGCAACTCGAACCTCTTCATGGCTAGGTGGTGATACTTCCACTCCGTCATCGTCGATTGTAGCACTGAACTGCGCTCTCGATGGGCGGCATTGGTGGAATCGTCACAAGTAAGTAAATTGGAGAAATGCTGTCTCAACAATATAAGCACACACTGTGTCCGTATTCAGATCTCCATTTTCGTCTCTGCAAGTGGATGCTCCGGGCTTGAAACCTTGGGTTAGACGCTTAACCTGTTGATAGAATTTCCGTGCATCCTTCTTGCCCTGGTATACCTCTAGTTCCTTACGCTCACGCTTTTCCTGCTCTCTTTTCTTGCGTCTGAAAAGGCGCCTCTCTTCCTTCCTTCTTTTCGCGGTAGTTTTCTCGCACGGCTCGCGTTGCAGCTGACTGCAGCGTTTTTCTGTATGCGGCGTTTTTTACTGCTGTCGCGATGCGACACTCCTGATCGTTCCATTGGTTCCGAGGTTGCGGGCGCCGGAAACCAATTACTTCTTCAGCGGCAGCACGCATGGAGTGGGTTATATGCGCCCAAAGTCCGCCGGCGTCGTCGGGTCCAGAGGTTGGTTGGTTGAGCTTAACCGAGAGTTGAGCGGAGTAGGCTTCGGCAGTCCGTTGTAATTGCAGCTTAGCGACATCTAGCTTTCGTTGCATTCCTGTGCGTATGTTCTTCGCATTGCATAATCGCATGCGGATCTTGGCTGCAACAAGATAATGGTCGGATTCAATGTTGACCCCCCGAAATGTACGCACATCTAGAACACTAGAGGCATGCCTTCCGTCGATTACAACATGATCAATTTGGTTTCGCGTTTTTTGATCCGGGGACAGCTAGGTGGCCTTGTGGATGTCGAGGTGCTTAAATCTGGTGCTACTAACTACCATGTTTCGTGCCGCGGCGAAGTCGATCAGTCTTAGACCGTTGTTCGTGGAGGTCTCGTGAAGACTGAACTGACCGACAGTGGGGCGAAAGATGCCTTCCCTTCCCACTTTCGCATTAAAATCGCCGAGGACTATTTTCACGTCATGGACCGGAAGGTGGTCATATACGTCCTCAAGACTAGCGTAGAAAGCGTCCTTGACGGCTTCGTCCTTTTCCTCCGTCGGGGCGTGCGCGCAAATAAGGCTAATGTAGAAAAATTTTGCCTTGATGCGGATCGTGGCCAATCTTTCGTTCACAGGTGTGAACCGGGAAACAAGGTGGCGTAGTTTCCGGCTAACGGCGAGTCCACATCCGAATTCGCGCTTCTCCGCATGGCAGCTGTAGTAGATATCGCAGTGTGCTTGTTTAGAGCAGCCTTTGCCTTTCCATCGCATTTCCTGGATGGCGGTGATGTCAAATTTTATTGTTTTGAGGGCTTCCGCCATTTGGATAATGGCACCTTCCCTATAAAGGGTCCGGACATTCCAGGTGCATATCCGTAACTCATTGTCCGTTTTTCGTTTGCGGTGGTCGTCAACGTAATTGGGGTTCTTATCCGAGACTGGTTTAGTTTTCATTGGGCAGTAGTAATGTGGCGGGACCCAAACCCTTCGCACATTCCATGTTTAAGGTCTATGGATCGACCCGCCGCTCAAATTAGCCGTCAAACTGACGGATGCCAGTTTGCCGTTGCCCAGGGAACACCACTGGCGGAATATAGTACTAGATTTTCTGCAGCGAAACATAATACTACTTTGACGAAAATGTTGTGAATTTTTCACGCTTGTTTCACAGCTGTCAAATTTTATATGGAAATTTGCGTGGAATTTCACGTGAAACCGAACAGAGTACTATGCTTTACGCTGCGTCTACACCAGACAAATGTCATAAATATTTCATAATCTGTATTAGTTGTCAAATTATTGTCAGCTTCAAGAAAATTGTCTGATTATGACGTAGGTGGGCAGACAATCGCAAGACAATAAATGACATTTGTTTCGTTATTGGACGTTTTCTTTGAAAGCGGATAAAGAATAGAAAATAATAAAAGAGCGCGGTTTTTGGCTGTGAAAGTTAAAAAAGAATAAAAAAAAACGCTGTTTTTCGATGTGAAAGTTGTGAGATGAAAAAGTATAGTATTACGCACAAAGTTTAATTTTTTTCGGTGGCCAACGATCTCCAAGTGCCACCACAAGCAGCACAAGAAAGTGCAGCGTTAGTTTTTGTTAACATCCTCCAAGTGCCACCACCAGCAACACAGCAAGAGCAACGCATTTTTCTTGCCCCTTTCGTTGCACTTGCTTCTGTTGCTGGTGGTGGCACTTCGAGGAAGTTAACAAAAACTACGCTGCACTATTAAATTGTTGAACACTTTTTAAATTGTTATTTAATAAAACACTTATCAGCATAACTTACTTATGCAACTGAAGGTAGCAATTGGAGAACGTTGGCCAGCGAAAGAAGCAGGAAATTTGCGCTGCACTGATTTGTGCTAGTGGTGATGGAACTTGGAGGACGTTGGCCAGCGAAAGAAGAAATTTGCGTTGCACTTGCAGGATGTTAACAAAAATGTTTAAGAAAAATTTAACTAATGCACCGGGAGATCGTTGGTCAACGAAAAAATTAAATTTTGTGCGGAAAACTTAACTTTCAACTTTCTCACTGCGTTTCTGTTTCGAAATGCTTTTTTTCAAGTTTTGTAACATTTCTCAGCATTTTTTCCTAGGAAACGTCAAAAATTGTCAGCATACGTCAAATCGCTGTCAGCTCAATTGTCTGCCTGACAATTGAGCTGCCGACTGAGAAAATGTGAGTGTGTTAGTAAAAAATGTGTGAGTGTATTGGGATTGTTAAGACAAATTGTCTGGTGTAGACGCTGGGTAAGCATTCGCGTGTTTCCATGATACAATTGGGCTATTCACAGATTAAACGTAAATTAACAAAGCGTATTTATAGCATTTGTTATTTTTGCAACTGTGAGCACCTCAGTATGGCACTGTTTACACGTCATTCAAATTGAAGGGTCATTAAAAGTTTTTTGTTGTTTTCCCAGCGAAAAAAAAAAAGATGAACTCTCTGCGAGAGCGAAAATGAACATTCAACACTTCATCGCATCAATCAAAATTTTGATGGAGCTTCAATCAACCTGCATCAATCAATCACAGGGTTGCATAATGAACTTTTCTGGTACTTAGAAAAACACTTTTAGTCGGCATCGGCCATTAAATCAAAAAATCACGTGTGAGCAGCTATTCAATCAAATATCTTGAAGAGAGTAAAAGAGATCAAAAAACGCGATATTCTTCATTCAATTTGAATGAAAATCACGTATGAGCGGCTATTCAATCAAATATCTCCAAGAGAGAACAAAAAACGCGATATTCTTCATTCAATTTGAATGACGTATAAACTCTGCCAAAACTATAAAATAATGAAGTCCATCCGACATGTGCGACCATTTGGGACCAACGAAAAAAAAAGTGCCGTTGTTTTGTCGAACTACATGTCGGACATGTAGTATCGTTTAGGGTGTCCTTTTGAGTACTACGCTGCTCAAAAAGTTTTACGCTTTTGCAACGCCTTGGCGCTGTAGTACCAATACATTCAAATCACTACTTTTCTTGTCTAATTCTCTTAATCAAAATTTTACATATGACCCCTTTCACATTGGTCAAGAATTGAATTCAAGTTTCAAAGTTTGTAGGCAATTCGCCGCAAAACGGAAGAGACGAAGGGGACAAAAAGTTGACGGTCTCGATGTCTCTGTACCGTCAATTTTTTCGTGTTCCCTTTTGTTCTTTTCGCATTTTTCTCAGATTACTTAATTCTATTTTTTGTATATCGGCGTGCGTCTCTCTCTCTCTCTTATTAGTTTGTTGACTTCAGTCACTTTCGTTTGCTTTCTTTAGATTTTAAGAAAACAAGCAAAAAATATATGAAATTGAATTCAACTCCAAAGTCCAAAATAGAACGCCAAAAAAATTGCTTTCAATTCTTGACCAATGTGAAACGGGACATTGGGCAAGACTTGCTTTCAAGTCTTTGAGTTTGTGGGCAATTCGCCGCAAATCGGAAGCGACGAAAGGGAGACAAATTGACGGTACCAATGTACCAAATTGACGGTACCAGCGCTTCTTCAAAGTAAAATCAGAATTGCTCAAGAAGTCTTGCTGAGTGGAAACGCAAATGGCAAGTTCAAAAGGGAATTGAAAACATGCTGGCAAGAAAAATTCCCGTGTGGAAAAGGGGACTTAGGGGACTTACATGAGAAAATTACTTCGCCTGCGCTACGCTGACGTGCCGATTTTCTTAGTCTCCTTTTCCACACATCAAGTTTTCTTGAAAGCAAGTCGAGTTTGTGGGATAACGGAACATAAGGTAAGGGGAAGGAACAGACTTGAATGTACCTTCAAGTTTTTGTTCTATTTCACTTGCACACATAATCTTTATTATGTGCAACACTTTCGGACTTGATCGTCAACTCTTAATGTGTGCATAATACAATGATAAGGTAGGGCCGCTTCGCTGAGTGCTCTCACGCGTCAACGAAGAGTGGATAATGAGAAGGAACATATATGTCAAAACGACGAATTTCGTAGAAATTGCAAATGAAGAAAATATTTTCTGTTTCCAAGTTGCAAACAGTGCGGTCGCGGGTGTTAAATTTGTGCTAATTTGAGTGAAAATATTATAAAAAAAGTATAATAAAAACTATAAAATGCGAAAGAAGTCTTAAAATTACAAAAAAACCTGTAACAGTTTTAACCTAAAAACAACTGCGAAACGTGAGCACAAAAAAATTCGCGATGAACAGCTGATTTCGACACCAATCTCGCTTTATTCTGCTTTCTACTCCATTCCTCTCTGAGTCGACCCTACCTTATAATTCTGTCATGGATGTGTGTAAACAGAATCGTCAAGTTTAAAAGGGAATGTCAAAAACTTGACCGTCAAGACTTGACGAGTGGAAACCGGGACTTATAGCCCAAACACAATACGCGCGACGAGCGGCAAGCAACATGTCTCCACTCTGTCGTTGTAGAGAAATGTTGAGCGACTTGATTATAATCAACGCGACAGCAGCAAACTTCAGCTGCTCTTCAACTATTTGTTTATATTTGTTATATTTGTTTATGGTTTGTTGCCCATATTGCAATAGAAGAAACTAGTACATATTAAATTCTTTATGTTATAATTTATGAACTTACCTTCAAAACTTTATCTCAAAAAACTTCTTTTACAAAGTAAACAAAAATACGAGCACTTCAACAGCCAAACAATAGTAAACAAAAAACAATGGCTGCATTCAGCCGACTCAACAGTTTGCCGTTTTGAATAACAACATTGAGCTAAAAAGAAATACATTCAAATTAATTTCAATTTATTAAGGCGCTATTAAGTAACCAAAATTTATTGTTTTTTGAAAAAAGATTTAAGAAAAAAAAAATTTAACAAATTTAAATTTAATTTTTTTTTAATTTAATTTTAAAAAGTTGTCGACGTTTCGCAAATTTCTTCATCAGGGCGTCTGTTATAGTTTTATAGTTAATAAAAGACGCCCCGATGAAGCAGACAAGCAATCTGAGAAACGACGGCAAATTTTTAAAATTAAAAATTTAAATTTGTTAAATTTATTTGTTTTTAAAATCTTTTATCAAAACAACATAAATTTTGATTACTAAATAACGCCTAAATAAATTAAAATAATTAAAACGTAACCACAAAATAAAACACTGAAATATAATCAAAACGGAAGGCAAACCGACCGTGCACTGTACAATTTAATTTTATTTTCAAAGAGATGAAAGAGTGAATGACGAAATAAGAATCAACTCAATGAATGCAAGACTCATTCATAAATAAAAATGTTAATTCACATTAAATTTTAAAAATTCAATAATTATTTGTTTCATTTATATCAATTAATAAATAAAAAATCAATAATGCATAAGAAATTAGTAAAGAATATCAAATGAACAATGAATAACCAATGCATAATGAAAAACAAATTAATAATTAATATGAAATGAATAGTAAATAAAATATGAATAACTAGTAATCCCGTGTAACGTTAAAACGCCAAAATAAAAAATATCTAGTGGCAGGTAACTTTGTTTTTATATTGAGGACTATTTTTACCTTTGAACCAAGGATTTCATAGAAACTTTCTATGTTTCTGTTGAATTGTTGAGTAACCCAGTTATTCCTTATTAAAGCATTATTATCAAAATCTATCACATACTTTTAGCCATCACATAGAAATTTGGTTGGTTTTCATAGAAAATTGTTTCAGTTTTTTTTTTAAAGAAATACAATATTTTAGAAAAAATAAGACCTTATTGCACATCTACAAAGCAAGACCTTTCAATTGCTTGATTATATCGACAGCAGCAAACTTCAGCTGCTCTTCAACTATTTGTTTATATTTGTTATATTTGTTTATGGTTTGTTGCCCATATTGCAATAGAAGAAACTAGTACATATTAAATTCTTTATGTTATAATTTATGAACTTACCTTCAAAACTTTATCTCAAAAAACTTCTTTTACAAAGTAAACAAAAATACGAGCACTTCAACAGCCAAACAATAGTAAACAAAAAACAATGGCTGCATTCAGCCGACTCAACAGTTTGCCGTTTTGAATAACAACATTGAGCTAAAAAGAAATACATTCAAATTAATTTCAATTTATTAAGGCGCTATTAAGTAACCAAAATTTATTGTTTTTTGAAAAAAGATTTAAGAAAAAAAAAATTTAACAAATTTAAATTTAATTTTTTTTTAATTTAATTTTAAAAAGTTGTCGACGTTTCGCAAATTTCTTCATCAGGGCGTCTGTTATAGTTTTATAGTTAATAAAAGACGCCCCGATGAAGCAGACAAGCAATCTGAGAAACGACGGCAAATTTTTAAAATTAAAAATTTAAATTTGTTAAATTTATTTGTTTTTAAAATCTTTTATCAAAACAACATAAATTTTGATTACTAAATAACGCCTAAATAAATTAAAATAATTAAAACGTAACCACAAAATAAAACACTGAAATATAATCAAAACGGAAGGCAAACCGACCGTGCACTGTACAATTTAATTTTATTTTCAAAGAGATGAAAGAGTGAATGACGAAATAAGAATTGATTCAATGAATGCAAGACTTATTCATAAATAAAAGTATTAATTCACATTAAGTTTTAAAAATTCAATAATTGTTCGATTCATTTATATCAATTAATAAATAAAAAATCAATAATGAATAAGAAATTAGTAAAGAATAACAAATGAACAATGAATAACCAATGAATAATTAATAACAAATGAATAATTTGTATCAAATGAATAGTGAATAAAATATGAATAGCTAGTAATGCCGTGTGGCGGCTAAACGCCAAAAAAAAAATATCTAGTGACAGGTAATTTTGTTTTTATATTGAGGACTATTTTTACCTATGAACCAAGGATTTCTTAGAAACTTTCTATGTTTCTGTTGAATTGTTGAGTAACCCAGTTATTCATTATTAAAGCATTATAATAAAAATCTATCACATACTTTTAGGCATCACAAAGAAATTTGGTTGGCTTTCATAGAAAATTGTTTCAGCATTTAAAAAAAAAACACAATATTTAAGAAAAAATAAGACCTTATTGCTCATATACAAAGCAAGACCTTTCAATTGCTACCCTATTTATAAAAATCGCGTCTATAGTATAGATTTGATAGTCATCACAAAAAATGCGATTGCGTAATAATAATATAGATGGATAAAAAAAGAATATCTGAAATTCTTTGTGAATATCATTGATATGAAAAAAAAATCATTTATTATTCTGTGGCGACATGTTATAACTTCACTTTTTTCGAATTATCGATGTGGCAGCATGTTATAAAAAACAACAAAATTGTATAAAAAAATGAAAGGAAAGTGATATTTTATCGAAATTATCGCCTGCCAAAAGTATGACTGAGTTCCTAATGCATTTATGCAAAGCATCAGTGACTTTTTCTTTGAATTGGTGCATAGTTGATTTACCAAAACAGCGCAACTAAAGAGTGCTTAAAAATAATAATCTAGTTGCGCAGTTTTGGTGAATCAACTATGCACCTGTTCAAACAAAAAGTCACTGAAATTAAAAATTTATTTATAAATCACTTTTGCATTCATTATTGATTCTTATGCCATTATGCTGAGTTGTACTTAAAATTGTGAAGTTCAAGCAAAACATCCCTAACTCACCAGAAATTTTACAACACACAGTTTGCTGAATGCGACCAGCAATAACAAATGTAAACAATGGCAGAAACTTGCTTTTGCTGCCTGTCAAATTAAAATTAAATTGAAGCCGACGGCAACGGCAAGCGTCAATGTTGCGCGACAAGTCTCCAAAATTCGTCCCTTAAGAAATACATGTAAATGAAAAGTGATAATTGGCGCTTACCGCTCGTCGCGCGTGTTGTGTTCGGGCTAGAAGTCGGAGCGCAGCACCAGTGCACAGCACAGAGCAGCCTCGTTTCGGTGACTAAAAACTGTTAATTGCGGTGGGCAAATTTTTAGCGGCTAGGCTTGCGATTTAAAAATATTTTTTAAATGGACAGGCAGTAGTTATAAGGGAATCGCTGATTTAATATCTAACGTTAGGAAATCAATATATTTTTGACGCTAGGCTGCTCCCATAAAACTGTTTTTTTTTTTTTAATTTACAAGTTTTATACCTGCATTGGTAGTATAACGTAGTCGCTGACTTAATATCTGATGTAAGCATTGAAAAAGAATATTTTACACTAGGGTGGTCCCATAAAACTGTTTTTTATTAATTTCAAGTTTTATACATGTGCTGGTATTATAATAGAGTCACTGACTTAATATCTGATGTCAGCAATGAAAAAAAAATTTACACTAGGGTGGTCCCATAGAACTGTTTTTTGTTAATTTACAAGTTTTATACATGTGCTCGTAGTATAAGAGAGTCGCTGACTTAATATATAATGTCAGCAATAAAAAAAAAATTGTGCACAAAAAATAGTTTTATGGGACCACCCTAGTGAAAAAAATTATTTTTCAATGCTAACATCAGATACTAAGTCAGCGGCTCCATTATACTACCAACACATGTATAAAACTTGTAAATTAACAAAAAACAGTTTTATGGGACAACCCTAGTGTAAAAAATAATTTTTCAAATTATTTTTTTATGAGACTAACAAGGAAAGGTTCCCAGGTGTCACTCACCGATTTGAATAATTTTTGGATATGTGATAGAGGACAAAAATCTAAGGTCGACGTATTTTTTTATACGTGCTCAATCGATAGTTTACGGTTTCAAAATGACGTTTTAAAATCAGCGAAAATTTCGTTTTTTTGCCACAATTTCACTACTTTCCATAAAAATATATACAAATTTGGTATCAAACGAAAGGTATTTAAAGCCACACATGATGGCATCCATTTTGGAGAAATAAATTTCATTGTAATTTTGTTGTTGTAATTTTTAACAGTATTTAGTCGATATCATAAGGAGCGCATTTTCGAAATTGTTTCATTTTTATTTATATTTGCTTTAAAAGAATTTTAAAAGTTACCTTTTTTTGTTTTTTTAAATTTTTAAGATTTTATATTAAAATTTTCTTTATTAAAATATGCATTTATTTTCTAAAAAAGGGTTTTTTTAGAGATGAAGACCACAATAAGGGTATCAAAAATTTTGTTTTTTCTCCAAATATCCGTATGTGTAAATATTTGATCGGAAAATTTTATATTTAACAGGGCTTCTATACAACTTTGTGCTTTTAACTTGTTTGCCCGAAGGAATGAGAAAAAAACCAATCGGGAAATTAAAAATATGACTTTATATAAATAACTCCGTTAGTTTTCAACATATTTCACAAAATTATTTTTTTTGTTAAAAGGTTTAAGAAAAGTACTTGCCAACAAATATTTTAACAATACCAATTACTGTACATTTGTATTTTTAATATTTTTTTCAAAAAAAGCCCAAAATATTCAATGTTTCCTCAAAAAATTACGTAAAACTTGTTTTTGTTGTAAAAATAATTTAAATTAAAAATTGTATTTCAATCTCCCTTTCACATGGCATGACATTTATTAGCAAAAATTGATTCAGTTTTAAACAAAAATTTATTTACTATTTCTATCATATAAAAACATGGGTATACCCTTTCGATTTTTTTGATGAATTTAATTTTTTTAAAAATGTTATTTACATAATTTTTATAAAAGAGAATAGCTTCAAAAATAATGTATTTGAAAAAAATATCCCAATATTCTTTTCCAATCAAAAGTTATTACTAAAAACCTATTTTCATACCATGTGGATCTGTATTAACGAAACTCCTTTTCTGTTAATTATTAAGTTTCTATATCCTTCCCATGCTCATTTTAAGAACAATCATGCTCATTTTGAAAATTTGAAAAGAAACAAATATTTTTTATACTTTTCAGTTATTAACCCTTGGTTAGTTGGGGGAATGAGATACACTATGGTAGAAGCTATTACCCTGGAGCGAGGTGTGGCAGCCAAGGGTTAATAACTGAAAAGTATAAAAAATATTTGTTTCTTTTAAAATTTTCAAATGATATAGAAGGATATAGAAACTTAATAATTAACATCGTTACAATTAAAGTGACACACGAAAAGTAATCAAAAATTTTTATCAAAAGAATGAAAACCCAATATACAAATTTCAAATCTATTGTCGTTGAACCGTTATCTTTTAAACTATCCATGTTTTATTCGTTCAGAATAAATGTGTTTACATGTTTACTTGTAGTTCGGACCACTTGAGGAATTGTTGACAATTCTTCGATTTGATCATGGTGTGAGAAACAAGGTGGAACCGTACTTTCTTATTCTATTTGGTAGCGTATCTCTCTCACCAAAAATGTCCCTAGATCTGTAAAAAACAGGTGATGTGTAATTGTAAGCAAAACCCATTAGCAAACCAAAGTTTGTGAAATTTGTGTTTCTTGTTAATTTTTAATAATATACGAGTATTTAATATAAAAATAAACTATGGGAAAGCAACACTGCAATGACGCCACCCATTGAATGGTCAACTGGGGTGAAAAGGATTTTAGTTCCCTAGATAGAGCCTTCCAATAAGTTCGTCATAACACGTCGCTGTGGTTGAAGTACTAATACTTTATTATTAAATTATCACACATTCAATTTGTTACTTCACAATATAATATTGTATAGAATTTATTTATTATGCTCTAAGAATAAAGCCAACAAAATAAAAATTGATTTGGCACTAATCAACAGTTGACACTCTCTCTGTCAGAATTTTTTGACAAGTGTTTGATTTATCTCAAGCCTAATGGCATGACTTTAATAGCCACATGCTGGCAAACTGATGTGTCAATATAAAAGCGAGCCCATATAAATATATGAGCATACCCATAATGCCCGTATGATACTTATTTTTTTTTGTCCAATTTTAAAATCTGAAAACAAGTGGCGCGTGGGCAGGACAGACATATATTGCAAGAAAAGGATAAACGTTGTTACCTTTTTATATCTGGTGTTTTTAAGAGCAGCTGCATCAAATAAATTAATATTAGCTACACACATCACTTCCAATCCAGCATACATTTATATTAAATAGTTTTGTTTACTCTAAAAATGTCAAATTAATTATTAACAGCACAGTTAATATTTGATCGAAACTTAACGAAGAACGAATTGAAAGAAACGGCAAAAAAAATGTAAAGAAAATACAGTCCTTCCTACAAATTTTTCTCCAATTCGTACCATATGCGTACTCACTCACACAAATTGAATCCATACATTCGTGTTATTTGAACTGCTCTAGTTATAATTTTCAATGATCAATTTAATTAAGTATCATACAGGCTTAATTGGAATTGCCATAGTTTCGATAAGTTTCGTTAACTTTCATTGGCTTTTTGTAGAGCGATTCAAATCGCTCACAGCATAGCATAGGTCAAAAAAATTTGTATTCAAATTTATTAAACAAATTATTCAAGCCAAACAGCAGAGGCTGCGATTGCTTATTTTTTTATATTATTTTGTGTATAAATTTAAAAAAAAATCGCACAATTAAACGCAAACCAAATCGCAAATTGTATTGTGACACTTCTCAAAGTCAATGCATGGTAATTATGGGTATTTTTTATTCTGACAACAGCCGGCTGACTTTCCATTTAGTTTTTGGCATTAGATTATGCCAGCAAGTGTCTATTATAGTTAGGCCTTAAGAGTTCGATTTTAAAAATATGGAGAGATTCTTATTGTGTTCAAACACTAGGTCCGTTCCCCTAATTTTTGGATTAAAAATGGTAAAACTGTCAAAAGCGTATGAGTAAGAAAAAATCTCTCAGAAGTAGAGCAAACCACAAAAAAGTACGGGAGTACTTTTCGAACTAAAATTGTGTAAACTGTCAAAGTCGTTGCTGGCTTGATGTGAGAGATTTTTAACAATGTCGAAATTAACTCTCAAATTTACATTTATATTAAGTTTTTACACAATTTATCATTCTTCCATCCAAAATTTTTCCATTCTAATAGTTTTTATTTATTTCAAAGAACTTTTGATATTTTGCAATTTCTTTGCTTATTTGTAAACAGCTGATCTAAGCAGTTTGAACGCTTTTACTATTTTTGCCAGAAGAAATTTCTCGGACTAAATCACGCAACTTTTGACAGGAAGGGAACATTTTCAACTCTCTCAATTGTACTGTTTTTTACCATTTTTTGAAAAACTAATTGGATTTTATCAAGATGATTTGATGATGACTCAAAACTTATTTAAAAAGCACGATGTTGCAAGATAGATTAAACAGTCTCACATTGCTTTATCTGTACAGAGATATGACGCCATCAGTGGATTTTATTTTAGATAAACTCGCTGAAAGTAAGCGTGAACTAAATTTTAAAAAATAGTCCTGTAACTAACGTTTTTTTCTGTTAAAAGCAAACAATTGATCGCAATTTTTCTAAATTTTTAATAATTTTATAATACAAATCAAACACTTTTTATAAAAACTTATTTTTAGTAATCATTATGTATCATTGTTTGTTTGTTAACTTTACCATACTTTCATATGCAAATATTACTCCCAAAATTTAGTAAGGTGAAGCAGTTGAATGGTAAGATGTTGTTAGCCTTGGCTGAAGTTTCTACTAGGAACAATTAGTGCAAAAATCGGACTCTCTAACCACTACACAATTGCCGCTATAGTTAATTTTTTTGTTATATGTAAGTCCAACGTATTATAAAACCCAAAAAAAAAAAAATTTTGATTTTCTAACGTCAGATATTAAATCAGCGACCCCTTTATAAGTACTGTCTGTCCATTTAAAACATATTTTTAAATCGCAAGCCTAGCCCCTAAAAATGTTCCCACCGCAACTAATAGTTTTTAGTCACCGAAACGAACCCCCGAAACAGTGCACCGGCAAGCACACAGGCTGCTCTGTACTATGCACCGGTGCTGCGCTCCGACTTTAGCTCTGGCTCCAAGCTCGTTCGCGATAAAATTGTGCCGGGGCAAAAATAATTTCATACCGCACATGTGAACTTTGTTTGCTTCCAGCTCCAAATAAAGTATGCTGGTGCTATTGAAAAGGCACCGGAACCGCAGTGCGGACAAACAATTTTTGCTCAGCACAGTTATTGGTGCTCAGCTAGCTAGCGAAGCTGCTCGATTTTTATGCGCGTTACTATGTCGATGCCGGCGTTTAGCTCATACAGCTCATCGTTCCATCGTATTTGGTACTCATCATTGACGCAGATTGGTCCGTAGATCTTGCGAAGGATCTTTTTCTCGAAAGCTTCTAAAGTTTTTTCATCAGAACTGCTCAGCGTCCAGGTTTGTGCTGCATATAACATTACGGGAATGATTGGTGATTTATAGAGCGTAACTTTTGTTCGTCGAGAGAGGACTCTGTTTCTCAATTGCCTACTGAGCCCAAAGTAACACCTGTTGGCAAGTGTTATCCTTCGTTTTATCTCTCTACTGATACCGTTGGCGAAAGTTCTGCTCAACTTAAACGCCGAAATTTGCGTTTAAAAGCTGCGTAAACTTAAACTATAATTTTTTGATGTCTTGTCGATTAACAAGCCGTCTCCATTAACAATATTTGATTGCATGTAATATGTCAAATTGAATTTCATGATATCCAGATTTCATGATATCATTTGTTGGAGAGCATTTCATCTCATAAATTTTATAGTTTTATAGTATATGAAATGGAATTTTTTGTAAAAGTTTATTAACTTTATAATTTTGTTCATTCGCCACTACATTTTACATTTGTGCACTGTTTTTGCAGTTTTCTTCACTTGAACGGTTGCAAACAATGCACACACATAGATATTTCAATGAAGAGTGTCATAAAATGATAGCTCATCTCATAAAATATATATCATCTCATAAAATATACATAAATAGATATCGAAGCTAGTAGTTTTTCATTAATTGCCAAAAATGAAAACTAAAATTTTCGATTGTTCAGACACAAACCTTACAAAATTAAGCAACTAATACAAAAATGTTAATTGGAATTCGATTAACGCCGTATTTGTGATGTAAGCACCATATGTGCGGTAAGTTTACTGAAGCGCATTTTGCTAAAACAAAATTGTACGTGTGTAAATATACTTAGCTTACCGCACAAAATCGTGGTATAAGCAGCACGTATAATTCGTTAATGCAACTATGGGCTTATGTGGCATTAAAGAAACTTTGCTCTAGTGAAAAATTCTAAAAATTGGTATACTATTGCCATATGTCGAAAATGTCAATATTGACTAACAGTTTAATTGATATTTACTCGGGAAGGATTCGTGTAAGCTTATAGTTTTACGCTTCAGTATATATACGATATTTAGTGAATACCATTTTTATGAATTAATATTAATGCTCACTTAGGGTGATGTTAAGCTGACGGTCAAATTAACTCTGATCACGTCACTTTTTGCGCTCTTTTTGATTTTGCGCTCTTTTGAACACTGTTTTGATCCCGTGATTTCTTATTTTTATCGAATCATTTGGTGACCGTGATCCTGATATAATGATTTACAAGGTAGGAGTGACAGTTCTGTTGGCGACTTGGAGTTGTCAAAAACGCATTGAAAAAGAGAAAACGAAGAAGCAGCAAAACAGATGAAGAGTACAACTTTGTATTGATTTGACAACTCCCAATCGCCGCTCGTGAGAAAAAAGGTAGTTGTCAAGGCTACCTTGAAAATTATTGTATAATGGTATGAACTCTACTTTCACCATTGTAGAGATGTTTAGTTTACACTACAACTGTTTAATCCATCACGCTTAAAAGTAAAAGATTTTAAGTTAATGCGACTGTCAGCCCTGGTACTTAAAATTATTTTTAAGGCGAACTCACTTGATGGTGTTCGTGACTTGGCGTTTAATGTGTTCGTGTTTGTCGCCGATTCCATTTCATTTATTCGTTGAATAGTGACAGCAGCAACGTTTTCTACGTGTATTAATATCTTTGTGTGGAAGCAAAATTACAAAAATACAATTCAAAATGGCGTCAGTGTTGGAGTAAAGTGTATGTGGTGTCTGTTGGTTTTCGCGGAAAAACTATTGTTTCAATCTGAAAATTCAAAGTGTTTACGTTTTTACCAAAATAAATTCGTTCAGGAAATTTTAAGAATTAAGTGGTTTTTGTGACTGAACTATTAAAATAAAAGTTATCTTAAACGGCGTGTCAAGAATGTGGATTAATGAAAGCAGCCCTAGCTAAACTTTCTTTTTTCACACATCACCCTGCTAAAAACAATATTTCAGTTATTAGCCTTTGTATAAAGTCAAATATTTGATAATCTGGAAAGAATTGTGCAGCAAATTACGGTTATTAGTGGAGGCGGACAATTTGAACAAAGTAAATTTAAGGATTTGTGCTCAGATCAAAAGTGTGGTTGCTGTGACAATGTGTGCTGCACAAAGTAACCCGCAGCAAAGTTTCGGGTATACCTGGGGCTTCGCGGACAATCCGCGCGCTGAATCAGTTCTTGAGATATCACCCAACATAAACTATACCGTCAGCAGCGAGTCGGTAAGACATCATTTTGTGTAAATTTGAGAAATAAACAATTGTGATTGATAACGAAGTGTAGGGGTGGCAGCTACCACCATGACAAAGATATCCTGTTATGTATATATTGGACATGCATTCATTTAAGTGATTTGATGTACTTTGTGTTGTGGCGCGTCCAGAATTTGCGCCAAAAAATAAATGGGTGTTTAATAAATAACTTTTTATCTAATACGGAGGATTTTTTTTAACATTCTTAATACACCGCGAACAATGTAGTACTGCTGTTTTTAGTTTTTTTATCATTTCCTACATTCATATATATAAATAAATGTATGAACATAGATGTGTACGCACGAATGTCTGCACACACGCTTGTTGCAAGTATGGCCTTATGGTAGCGTTCTTGAATGTATATATAACGCGCGACATAGATACATACTTGTGCTTAATATGTATATATAGTCTATGAATACACTTTTATGTAACGTGTTGGCATAGGCAAGTGTGGATACGTTTGATGGCTTTGTGTTTCTATTGCTTCGATGCTGTCAATTTCCCTTTCATTCATTATATCATGTAAACAAACCCATTGCTAAAGTAAAAAATGTAAGCATGCATTCAAATTCCTAAATTTATTACTTGACTCAGCTAACATGAAGTAAAATGGCGGCCTTTTTAGATTCCCTTTTGCCTCTTTTGTCGGTAACTTCGTTGTTGATAATTAAGCGGGATGTAGAAAAATTAATTCGTAGTGAAGCCAATTTCGCCGTAGAAACTCTGTGTAGACGAAACCATTATCTGTTAAATTGTACTAGATTAAAGTGTTGCAGAAATTATAGATCACTTAAGAGCACGAACAGAACCAAAGCGGGTGGCGGTTGTTGGACTCGCCGTGCAACAAAATGCATGAATATGTATGCAGCCGCCAAAAATTAAATCGCAGAAATCCGCGACGGAAAACGTTGGTAAATACATGGTATACTGATTTACATGGTAGGAGTGACAGTTCTGTTGGCTATTTGGAGTTGTCAAAAACACATTGAAAAAGAGAAAACGAAGAAGCAGCAAAACAGATGACAAGTTTAACTTTGTATTGATTTGACAACTCCCGATCGTCGCTCGTAAGAAAAAAGGTAGTGATAAGGCTACCTTGTAAATTATTATATCATGGGTAAATCTATTTTATTTTTTCCGACGGCTGGCGGACGGCGTAATTCCAAATTTTTGCTAAGAATTAGCTGGGTTCAGTGTTATTTTCTTAGGCCCATATTACACGATGCTCGACAAGCAATGAATTAATTTTGCTCGCATTTTGCTTGTTTGGTGGTCACACGACAACGAGGTGACTGCGAGCAAAGTTAGACAATTCATTTAATTTGACTACTTTTTATTTCGTACTATACAAATGGTTGCATTTAATTCAACGAAAAAAAAACGAAAGGGCAATTTCAGCCCTTGAAAGGACTTTGACCGAGCTTCTTATATTATAATCAATTCTGTTGTGTGTGTTTTGAAATGTTTGAACACAAATCATCGAGAACTGGACTTACATGATTTAGGCCGATTCCGAACGGCTTATGTCCTCAAGAAGCTTTTCATGGCAGTTATTACTCTCTGAGGTTTGCCATTGTCTGCAGAGAGGTGACGTCCGAACAGAAAATTAATTCAATTGACATATTATTTAGTTTTTTCCGACAAGAAAATCCCAACAAATTTTATTGTCCCGCAAAATTTTACAAAATTCCACAGGTGGCAATATTAACTCCGAGTTTGACAGTACATAGATATCTATTTCTCAGAACTCAACTCTAATAGCATAGACACATTAACTGCGCCTGCGGCATCTGTCATAATTTTTTATATGTATTTCTTCTTTTTGGCAGTTATTGTAGTCGGCTCTCAGCCGTGCGACTAATAGCCTAGACACATTGACTGCGGCTGCGGTCGTGCGGCATCTGCCAAAAATTTTTACATGTATTTCTTAACGAGAGAAACTGGTGTAATGTCGCCCTTTCCGGTACGTCTTTGTCGTCGATATAGAATCGTTCCTAATTTTAAAGCTTGTTGCAGCCGCAATCAATGTGTTTAGGTCGTAATGAGTCTTCCTGAGTTCTTATACAATGGTCTCCGCGTAGTGTTGTTTTTGCTTCTTTTTGACAGTTATGGTAGTTATGGTAGACACATTGACTGCGTCTGCGGCTGTGCGGCATCTGTCAAAATTTGTTACATTGTATTTCTTATGGAGAGAAACTGGTGTAATGCCGCCCTTGCCGCTGCGGCTTTGTCGTCGATATAGATTCGTTTCTAATTTTACAGCTTGTCGTTGCATCCGCAATCAATGTGTCTAGGTCGTTAGGTGGCGCTTACAACCGTAAGTCGTTTTTGGCTTGTAAAAATTTCCGCCAGCCATTTCTATTTTGCGTTTTCTGGCGCCAGTTGGATGCTCCAAGTTTCGTCAGGTTGTCCTCTACTTGGTCCTTCCAACGGAGATGCGGTCGCCCTCTTCTGCGTTGACCGCCGCTCGGTACCGAATCGAATATTTTCTTCGCTGGAGCGTCGTCTTCCATCCGCTCAACATGACCTAGCCAGTGAAGCTGCTCGATTTTTGTACGCTTTACTATGTCGATGTATAGCTCATACAGCTCATCGTTCCATCGTATTCGGTACTCGCCATTGACGCAGATTGGTCCGTAGATTTTACGAAGGAACTTTCTCTTGAACGCTCCCAAAATCTTTTCATCAGAGCTGCTCAACGTCCAGGGGTGTGCTGCATATAACAGGACGCGGGCATTGTTCGTCGAGAGAGGGCTCTGCTTCTTAATTGCCTACTGAGCCCAAAGTAACACTTGTTGGCAAGAGTTATCCTTCGTTTTATCTCTTTACCGATATCGTTGGTGGAGTTACTGCTGGAACCGAGGTAGACGAAGTCCTTCACAACCTCGAAGGAGGTGTTGTCAACAGTGACGTGGGTGCCAACACGCTGGGACTGTTTGTTTGTTGACACCAGATATTTTGCCTTATCTGCGTTCACTGCAAGACCCATGCGACTCGACCCTTTTTCTATTTTGGAGAATGCGGCACTGACTTCGCGTGTGGTAGCCGTGCGACTACCTTCATTTATTCTACCATGGTCAGCTTCAATGTTTAATTTTTTCATAAAAATTTGATATCATGGCTGAAAAAATTAAATCATCCAATTCACAATAAGAATCACTGTACAATACTTTTTTATAAGACTTTTTCAGCTAAGGAGAATCGTCTTCGAAAATTTTCATCATATTTCAATTTTAAATGATTTTACAAAATTGATAATTCGAAAACTAGTCTTCACACAAAACCAATATTTTATACACAAGTTTGTGAGTTAAAGAAATAAAATCACCTAAAATCAAAATGACTTTTTTGAAAACGATTACTCAGCTGAATGATTTTTTTAAAAATAATTAAACAGTAAATTTTATGGCAAATTCAATAATTTGTTCGGTCGTGTTTTCAAATTTCGACTATTTGAAAAGTTAAAAAATAAATTTTTGAAGTTAGAAGTTTTTTTTATTTATTTGACTTAAAAAATTTTCTTTTAAAAATAACGAACATTAAGAAATTTAATTCCACCATCTGGGATCTTTGTGTAATTTTTCAAATTTGAATACAATAGTAAAAAATATGTAATTTTTTACCTTATTTTAGCTGCAATCTAATGGTATTTCTCTAATAAAATGTTTTATTCATGATTTCTTTTATATTTCGTGGTTTGCTGTTGGACGAAAAAAGTAATGTGTTTTTTTATATAATATCTTCTTATATATAAAAGTCAATTGCCGCATGTATGTTGCCGCATCACTTAAGAACGGCTGAACCGATTTGGTTTATTTTTTGTTTTATTTGTATTTGCAAGGACAAGGTTCGCATAAAATATACCCACTAGATGGCGCAGGAGTCTAGTTTTTACTAAAAATCGTATTTATGGTCCGATTTGGCTCATATTCGATATATATATTGGAAAGTGTAAGGAAACTACGTCAGCGATTTGTTTTGTGCCGCTAGATGGCGCCAGAGTCGAATTATTAAAAATCTTATTTATAGTCTGATTTTGCTCATATTCGAAATGTATAGATAAAAGTAAGAGAATTACGCGAAAAAATTGTGCCGCGAGGTGGTAAAAAAAACACGAAATATCCATTTCAGCCCTTGAAAGGACTTTGACAGAGCTTCTTATGTGTTGTGTGTGTTGTGAAAATGTTTGCACACAAATGATCGAGAACTAGACCTACCAGCTTTATGACGACTCCGAGCGGCTTATGTTCTTAAGCTTTTCGTGGCAGTTTTTTACTCTCTGAGATTTGCCATCTGTGCCAAAAAACTTTCTGTGTCAGATGTGTCATACATTCATAGGTGAATTTAAAAATAAACGCTTTTTTCTGTTCCTGCTTTTTCCAGTCCTTTAGCTCAAAAAAACAAGCACAAAAATAAACTAAAAAATACTATTGTAAAATTAAAACAATATATAAGATATAAGGCATTGGAATTAAGGCAAATTTCATAGTTTAATATTTACAAGCAATTATTTTTTCCCTCTTACCTATTCCATATAAAAGCATTTGTCACCACTTTTACCTGCAGTTATTCAATATAGAAAAAGAAAACGAAAACGAAAAGAAAGAAAAATAAAAAGAATATGCATTGATTTGCAATGCCGATATAAATTTTAAGGAGTTTTCGGTGTTTTTAATTCTTAAAGTTAACAAAACAGTAATTTTTTTGCAGAATTTGTGTTGTCAACGCTTCATGTCAGGAGTGTTGTTTTATTTTATTTGCTGTTATGTTTATTTTACTTTCTGATATGCCGTCAAACGCATAAAGTCAAGATTTATCGATTTCAGTTTTACTAAATGTTTATGACTAAAATGTTTATTTAAATTTAATCAGCAGATAGTTGCAAGTATTTATAAATATGTCAAGAGTGTTTGCGGTTTTAAGTACTTAAAATAAAAAAAAAGTGTTTGATTGCTTAGTTTTAACTGTTTCTTGTGTTTTGAGTTTTTAATGCAGAATTTTTTTTCAACAAAACTATTAAAAAATCGTTAAAAGTCCTGAATGGTATTTTAAATAGGGCTATTCATATTCGGTTTTTTCGAAGCTTCGAAGTTTTTTAATGCGAAGCTTCCAAGGTTACTATACGAATCGGAAAATCTTCGAAGACTTCAATACTTCGAAGCTTTATATATTGTTTGTTTTTATGCAGCTATACATATTTTGTTTGTATTAATATCTTTCTATTTGACATACAATTTTTGTTCACTTTCTAAATGATGGGTAATTCATAGATGCAGAAAGAAAATAATGTACAATAGTACAATTGAATACTTTTCCGCGACATTGAACGCGTTCCATAACCGTTAGTTCTCTGCAATGTACTTTACATTGACCCTTGCACAAAATAAAAGCTGAAAGTCAAAGCTGAGGCTTCAAGTAAATATTCTAATATTGCACTGACTCAGGGCCAGTTTCACGATCATTACTGATCACAATCAAAGTTAACTAGAGCTTAAGCCACCGGTGGTGGTGGCCAAACCAAAAATATGATATTTATTATTGATACTTATCGGATATATACGCGTGATATTTATCCGGCTATAAAGGTGTCCAGCTCCTTGCGTACGCTGATGATATTGATATTGTCGGCAGAACCAAGAGAGATGTTACCGCTGCTTTCGCCGGTATCAAAAAGGAATCAGCCAAAGTGGGTTTATCGATAAATGAGGGTAAAACAAAGTAGATGCTGTCTACAAACAAGGGAGCGCGGCATTTAGACTCCCACGTTTCATGCGGCGGCTATAACTTTGAAGTAGTCAAGGAGTTCGTTTACCTTGGCACCGCCATTAATACCAACAACGAAATCAGCCTGGAGATAAAGCGAAGAACAATAATTGCTAATAGGTGCTACTACGGGCTCAGTAAGCAACTAAGTTCCAGAGCCCTCTCTCGATCAACAAAACTAACACTCTACAAGACGCTCGTTCTACCTGTGCTGCTTTATGGCGCTGAGGCATGGGTAGTTTCGCAAGCTGACGCAGCCGCTGGGGGGGTGTTCGAGAGAAAAGATCTTCGCAAAATCTTCGGTTCTGTTCGAGTCGGTGATGACTATCGCATCCGAATGAACCACGAGCTGTATGAGCTCTACGAAGACATTGACGTAGTTCGGCGTATAACTGTGCAGCGACTACGCTGGCTGGGTCATGTAAATCGTATGGACGACGAAGCTCTAGCGAAAAAGGTTCTCGAGGCGAGGGTCGCTGGTCAACGACGACGAGAGAGACCATGCCTCCGATGGATGGACCAGGCTGAGGATGCCCTAACCGCACTTGGTATATTCGATTGGAGAAGGCGCGCGCAAAGCAGAGGCGCCTGGCGAGTTGTTACGACCACCTAAGTAAGTAATTTATCCGGTTGCTTATTTTCCATGATGTCCTTGTATTTAGTGAAAAGAAAATCTATTTATTTTTGAGAAAAATTCGAGCATCTCGCACTTTGTGTTGCATCCATTTTTTTGAATTACGCAAAAGAAAAGTTTTTAAAGCAAATGTAGAAAACATATGTTCTATATGCCATATCTTTTTAACTGACTTCAAAAAGGAGGAGGTTCTCAAGTTCGTACATGTACATCGATAACTCCTACTATGCGTGGCAATACTAGATCTCGCAATACTAAATACTACTGTATCTCGAATAATATTGACACTAGGGCACTGAAATTTATTGTAGTACAGGGGTAAGCAGAATTATTAAAAATTACGGTCAATAAAGTAGGCGTTAAAATTGAGTGAGGGTTCAGATGAGCACGAAGTGTACATGTAGACCCATGGGACCGCAAAACCACTCGCGTACAAAACGCTGATTGAGCATCAGCACTTCTATTATAATAGCTTCACATCCACGATCTCATTTTTTTTATGTAAAGGGTCCGCCATCTAACGTTTTTTTTCAACTAATGCTTATTTCGTGAATGGTAACACTTAGCACATGTCTGATTTGACAGATAATTAGTTTTATCCTTCCGATGAACGAATATGGTTGTGTATACGCTTGAACAACGCTGGGAAATATGGCCTGCGATCGACTTACAGAAGATGCCGATTTTGTCAAAAAAATCATCTTTTCAGAAGAAGCTCATTTTGATCTTGGCGGGTATGTAAACAAGCAAAATTGTCGCATTTGGGGCACAGAAAACCCGCACGCATACATTGAAAAGCCGATGCACCCAAAACGAGTCACTGTTTGGTGCGGATTTTGGTCCAGAGGCATAATTGGGCCATTTTTCTTCGAAAATAAGCAATGAGTGGCCGTTAGAGTCAATGGCCATCGTTATCGGGCCATTTTGAACGAATTTTTGTTCACAAAAATTGAAGTGGAGGATATTGGCAACATTTGGTTTCAACACGACGGCGCTAGTGCCACACAGCCGAAGCTACACTCGATGTTTTGCGCCCTGTTTTTGAAGATCGCATTATCAGCCGCAGAGCTGATGTCGTTTGGCCACCTCGGAGCTGCGATTTGACACCGTTGGACTATTATTTGTGGGTTGCCCTCAAAGATAAGTGTTACGCCGACAAGCCAGAGACAATTGACGCTTTAAAGGACAATATTCGTGAAACCATTGGTGAAATACAACTGCACACAATCGATAATGTGCTTAAAAATTGGACCGATCGTGTAGGATACTACATGGCCAGCCGAGGCACCCATTTGAATGAAATTATTTTCCATTATTAACCGGAAGAATTGTACATTCAAATAAGTTATTTGACGGACCCTTTATATTTATATTTTTATATGAAGTTCCAATGAAGTTTATCACACATTCACATACAAATTTTAAAATATTTTTAAGTTAAAACTTCGAAGTTTCGAATTGTTTACTGCCTGTTATGCTAAACGAATAATCGAGCATCGAAGCTCGTAACTTCGAAGTTTTTCCTATTCGAAGTTTTGAACTTTTCTAATTTTTTTTTTAAATTTTGAGCTTAAGACAAATAAACTACCAAATGCTATAATTAGGAAAATTTTAGTAGACTTTAACTCTTTTTAAAGGTATAACACTCTAGACAAAAATCGTATGCACTCATGTAAATACTTAAAAAAATAAATTTAACAGAACTTTTTAAAGAGCGTTATGGTGACTTTGAATTTTACATTCATTTACACAACAACGGCCATGTTTATAGTTGAACGATATTAACGGTGATACAATTTAAAAATCTCTGTCATATCCATATTTTTCGAAATTGAACCTCATCTGTAATACATAATGTGTGAAATCAGTAATTACTTCACAGCATATCGCACCTAAACACTTGAAAATAGTACGTATTAATTTCCAGTATGTTGAATGCAATTCTTTGAAATAAAACCGCAAAAATGCGTACGGTTATATAATTTACATATACCTACATATCTACATACACAATTTCCTCACCTCAAGGCAGGGCCGTAGCTAGCGAAATATCGGTCGCAAGACTTACAAAATTTTTTCAAAATTAGAAAACACTAAAATAATAATAAAAATGGAAAATTTAAGGGGGGCTTTTAAACTACATTTTTTTTTAAAATTATTTTTGTGATCATTCAACAAAAATTATGTCTATTAAACTCATCGTAAAATCATAAAAAAAATTTTGTCGACATTCGGGAAAGCATATTTATCAATGATTTGTCAATTTGAAGCAAAACGTATCGTCGAAATTATTAAAAAAAAATTTTTTTTTGATATGTTTAAAATTACCCAAAATAAGTTTAGAAAAAAATTTAACTCAAAAGCCTCCCCCTAAAAGTTTTCATTTTAATTATTATTTTACCGTTTACTAATTTTGAAAAAATTTTGTTAGTTCTAGAAACAACATTTTTCTAGCTACGGCCCTGCCTCAAGGGCATTATTAAATACTTTTCAATACCCTTAAAAACTGTTTGCATGTAAAAACTCACTACATGATTGTTGTTCTAAATTTTCCCAAAACGAATTAATTTTGATTTCAAAGGATCTCAGAAGCTTGCAACCGCCAGCGCCGAGAATGAATTTTGTTTGTATTTCCATATGTATGTTGTTGTTGTTATGTGTGCATGTTCCACTTACAGACACTGACAATATTTGTTGTTGTTTTCGCGGGTAAAAGAAAAAAACTGGAATTTGAGAGATCTCTTTCATCCAAAAATTCCAAGCAACCGACAAATTATGTTCACGGTCCGAAGCTGAAAACAATTTGGACAACTGGCAGAAAACAGGTTTTGAACAAGAAAAAAAAAGTGTGGGTTCGTTTTGGAAACTCAATTTTGTGCAACTGTTGAGTAAAAGTCTTCTGAACGGCAAATATCAGTTTCCGCTACTCACAACATATTGTCTATTTTTCACCAATTATAAAGTTTGACATGGTAAATTAAGCTCAAATTAATGGTTAATTAAGCTCATATTGGTTAAAATTTATCAGCAAATATTTTTAAAATCTGTATTGCGTTTTTTTTAGGTACAGAATTTTTAAATGAATATTTTTCAAAATCAGCTACGTCTCTACGAGTTCGTTTCGGTTGTGACTGAAAAGGAAAGCATGGCTATGACACAAATATTAATTAACTCATCCAAATTCATATTTTTAATATTTAATTTTTTGCATGCAAATGTGTCAGTTTTTGTAACTGTGTTGACAGAAAATGTAACTCACCGTTCAGAAGACACACAAAGTAGCGTAGAGTGATACATACGAGTACAACATGTTGACAACATGTTGAGTTTCCAGAACGCACCCAATGTTGCCTTCAACCTTGCCAAACAGAAAACTATGTGTAGCATACCGTGGACAAAACAATGAGCGAGAAAAAAAAGATGGCGAAGCTTCCAACGTTTGACAGACAAATATCCGAAGTGAGACATACGGTTTTTTTGCGACCAAGCAAACTGTTATTCAACTGAAATTTTAAATATACGAAGAGTTACATGTTGTTGCTTACCACCTTCAGCGTGTTTAAGATTTTTTATATGAAGTTTTGTGCTCTATCTCTGTCCACACTCATTCAAAGAGTTAAAAAACGTGTTAGCGCCAGGGCTGTCGTGTTTAACTTTTTTTGAGTAGCAAAATTTCGGGGTTTTGAGTAGTACGGGGTTGTATGGATAAAATAACTGCAACCTTTTTATTCAAATAAATGTATATGCATTTATATATAAAGTCAAACCTTTTTATAAACGGTCTTTTTTAAGTACCTTTGAAACAAGATTCGCAAAATATATTTTAAGTGCAAACATTAAATAATCAAAAGTAAAACAAAGGATTCAACTAGAACTCATTTAAACAAGCTAAAAGCTTAAGAACAAAATTTACTAACAATGAGTCGAAATTGTTCCTTTTAGGGCCAGTTTTTCAGTACAAGTTTAAACTTTAGTTAAATTAAACCGAGTTTAACTCACTAAAATTGGACGATTAAGCTCGGATTTGGCAAAAAAGAAACACATTATATGACAATTTAAGTCAATTTAAATTCAACAAATGCTAAAATATCTAGTTAAACCGAGTTTAAACGTCCAATTTTGGTGAGTTAAATTCGGTTTAATTTAACTAAAGTTTAAACTCGTACAGAAAAACTGGCCCTTATTCAATCATTTCATAAGTAAAAATATGTATGAATTGAGTCACAGAAACATTTGACAGAATTAATCGGTATTATGCCTTATCTTGGTAAAAATATCTTCTTGTTTTTTTCATGTTAGAAAAACAATTTTTATGTGGTCGTGTTAGAATTCAACTTTTCAAAATTAGTGTTATGTTTCGTGTTTTGAGGATACTTTAACCCTCTAATCCCACATTTTTTGTTTGAGCTCCAAAAATCAGAATAGACTTATTGTTGAAGAGATAAACGAATTCGAGTTTTGTTTTTCGTTTTGATACTTTGTTCGTTTGTTGCAGGTGAAAATGTCGACTCCGCCCAGAAGCGGACTTGGGCATAAACACAAAAAATAAGCAGAGGAGTGTGTTTTAGATTTTTAATAGTAAAACAGGTATTTCTGAAGTGAACAATTTCCTACTCACTAGTATTTTTTTCACTTCAATATTACTTTATTTTTGTGTTTTAATCGACTAAAAATCAACTAAAAAAAATCAAGAAAAATAAAGTTTTGAAAATTTATTAAATTCATTTTAAATATGATGAGATTGAATTTCAAATTGAAATAATTGTCAAATGGAGCATGCCAGTGCCAAGCGGTAAAAACTGAAATGTGACTTGGATATTCGTCTTAAAAATTTCTAAAACAATTTGAAACTTTTTCCACAGATTACGGTTTTATATCGATTGGCGTAAGCCCCGCCTAGAGGCGGCCCTGGGCATTAGAGGGTAAAAAGAGGTGGAGCGATTCCGTATACATGCTTAAATTTTAAAATGTTTTCCTCAAGAATTAGTTTTTTAAGATATGACAAGTTATGACGATATTTTTTCTTAGAAAATATTTGCTATATAAATTATATTTGGTAAGAAATAAAAATCTGTACAAATTTGTATATACATATGTATATCTTAGACACTGTTTGTGAGAAAAAAATCGCCAATTTGTTCAGTAAATTTTGGAAGGTAAAAATGTGGAAAAATTTTGGCATTTAAAATTTTTTTTTTTTGGCAAATTCAAATTTAATGCGAATAGTTTTTCGAAAATTTGTTTTTCGTTCCTAACAAAAAATTTAAAATTTGGGATTTATTAACCTTATTATAGTACCATGGTAGAGTGCTTTCAAAAAAGTAACAACAAAAAAGAGCACATAAAGCACGCCATAATTAAAAACTAACTACATATTTTAAAATTGAAAATTCTGTAAAATTGACAAAAACTTTGACCGAGCTTCTTATGATCAATTGTGTTGTGCGTGTTGTGAGATGTTCGAACACAAATCGCTCGTTTTCTTTAATAACGTCACAATCCAAAAATCGTAAAAATTGAGTTAGTTACGCAGACTCTTGTGCTATATTATGATTAATACCGTGTGTAATTTTGGTGACGATATCTTCTTTACTTTTCGCGTGAGAGCAGTCTTTGTAATTACTTAAGATCAATATATTTTTAATTGAACCACATAAGAGATGGAAAATCGTAAGATTTATTTGTCTGTGTCAGTGTGTAAGGATCAAAATATTTTAAATATAACAGACTATTTGGTGTAATGGTTATATTTTAAAAGTGGTGGAGCAATTTCCTATATCTGTTCAAAACTTAAAGTGCTTCTCCTGAAAAATCTGATTTTTTGAGTTGTGACGTTATTGAAGAAAACGAGCGAAATAATCGAGAACTGTAGTGGAATTCCCAAAAAATTAACGTTATCTTAACGTTAACGTTAACTAACAGAGTTTGTGGTTTGCAATAACGTTTGTCGTATTCCCAAAACTGCTCTTAACGACAATTTTAGAAAACAAAATTATTCACAATGAAAGCTACAAATAACGTTAACATACATCGAAAATATGGCAGCACTGTTATTTTTAACAAGTAACAATACAAATAAAAAAAAAAAATAAAATAAAAGGTCAAAAAATGGAGCAAAACAAAAAAAGGTCCAGCCGGACAACAGCGGAGCAGCATAAAATTATGCTAGATTTTTTTTGCGCTAACAAAGGGTTGGCAGAAGGTAGGTTCGCCTCCATACATGGAAGACAGGAAGCGGCCAAGAAATGGGAGGAGTTCGCTACCATCCTCAACGGTGTTAAAGGAGCGGAAAAAACTGGAACCCAATGGCAAGTCGTATGTTATATTCATATAAAAACTGTTATGTCAACTTTAAACATTTGTTTCATTAGACTTGGCGCGACCTAAAAAGCCGAACATCGGTTAAATCAAAGGAGCGCAGGAAGGAAATGTCGAAGACGGGTGGAAAACCGCTTACACTTCCTGCGCTCACAGATTTAGAGCTAAGAGTGTTGGACATCCTTGGTCAGAACTACTCTGAAGGTAGCCCTATATGTCCAGAAAGTTTTCCAGAGGAAGAGGTATGTAAGTAACTTCACTGTTTTAGTATCATTATAAAACTAATTGATTTTATGATGATAGCATTTGCAAATACTATTGGAAGAAGGGGAAACAGAAGTTTTGAACCAGTGTCCAACTGTTGCCCATCTATCTCAAAACCATTTGCTTGATGAATCTGCTGGCGCGGAAGAGAATTGGCCGGTGGATGTGCTGGAAAAAACTGCTGAAAAGCCAGCGCCGGTAAAACCCTCAAACGCTGCACCACAAAAAAAAACGCGCTCCAAAATGGACGCAATTTAACTTGGCACGGGACCAATTTGCTGTAAATAGCAAATAAACAGGCAGACGCGATCACTGTGAGTAGAATTATTCAATAGTAAGAGATTTGCTGTATTTACTGTGTTCCTTCAACTTTTTTTTCTTACAGATACAGGCAAAATCAGCACGCAAGCAAGCAGAAGCATCGCAATTATTGGCTGAAGCTGCGGTACGAATAGCCATTGCTTTAGAGCGATTGGCGACTTCTTTCGAAAAACTAGAAGTAAATTTAGAAAAAAAATGATACTCACCAGAGAAACTTAAGTGTGATGCATATTTTTTGCTATTTATATAATATGTTCATTATACAGGGTGTCCTGCAATTGAGTGCAACTATTTACGGAGGTGAATGTCGAGTTGAGGTAAAAATCGTATGGAAGGGGGTAACTATTTTCACATTCTTAGGAGCTATATGGTTAACAAAGATTTCACGTCTTTGATTCACGTTATTGTTTCTGGCAGATAAGCTAACTTACAGAAAACGTATTTTGATAACTCATTAGGCAAATTTATTAGAATTTCGCGTAATGAAATTTTTTTTTATGATTACTTTTGTAATCTTTTCAATTTTCTTTCCAATGACACCAAAAACATTAATATATCTTAAAAAGTAAAAAAGTTGGCTGTACTTAAAAAAATTATACTTATTAGAAAATAATGGTAAATAAATACAATACAATTACTTATGCAGTAGTTAATCTCGTTGTTTTCTAATAAGTATAATTTTTTTAAGTACAGCCAACTTTTTTACTTTTTAAGATATATTTATATTTTTGGTGTCATTGAAAAGAGAATTGAATAAATTAAAAAACTGATTGCAAAAAAAATTTAATTTACTACGCAAAATTCTGAGAAATTTGCACTTAAAGTTGAAATTTCGTAGTTTCAACCAATTGATCTTCTAACGAGCACAGCTTGGTAACGGTTAAGTTGGTGCTGTTTGTTGATATACCGTTAGAAAGGTGATTTTATTTCCTTTGCAATGAGTTATCAACATAAGTTTTCTGTAAGTTAGCTTTTGTGCTAAAAACAATAATGTGAATCAAAGTCGTGAAATATTAATTAACCCTGTAGCTCCTAAGAATGTGAAAATAGTTCCCCCCTTCCATACGATTTTTACCTCAACTCGACATAATCTTTCACCTCCGTAAATAGTTGCGTTCCATTGCGGAACACCCTGTATAAATTTGAATACAATTTTTTTTTATAAAATGTGCCTGAATATTTTTTAAGTTATTTTTTTATGAATGTTTTGTTTATTCATTATTTAAATAATATGATATAAGAATATTAGTATAAAAAATAAATGAATTAATTGAAATTTTTTTTTTTTATGAAAATTTTTGTGCAATTAAACGATCTTGGATACGTTTCGCAACTGATAAGCGATATCCAACATCAATAAAGCTATCATCAACTGGTGCAGCTGCCGTTTCTTCATTTGGCAACAAATCATTGATAACTTCATTTCCTATCGAAGTATTCACAATTTTTCCTGCAAAACCGGGTTCATACATGAGTACTCTTTGTTTTGAAAGGCAGCGCCACCTGCCCTTAAGAACACCAAACAGCCTCTCAACGCAATTTTGGGCTTTGCACAAAGCTTCGTTGTAATGGTACTTTGGTGTACCTTCAGACTGGTTTGTCAAAGGCGTCATTAGCCACGGCTGTAATGGGTAGCCAGAATCGCCTGCAAGGATATAATTGTTTACAAGTCAAATTCAGTTAATTTGTATAAAAGTGTACCAATTAAAAAAGTTTGTCGGTTACCACGTTTAAAAGACCTTTGCATGACGTTGCGAACAGCACAAGCATTCCATATAAAGGCATCATGGCGAGCCCCAGGGTACCTTGCATTGACATGCAAAATCTTTAAATTTGGATCACATATCTAAAAATAAAGTATTTAGCAATGAATTTTATGAACAAGCTTTAATTTACCATTTGGACATTTATAGAATGGTAACCATGATGGTTCACATATGCCTCTTCGTGCTGCGGTGGTCCGACGATGGAGACGTGGGAGCAGTCAATTGCACCAATAGCACCATCAAACGGCTCACGAGCTGTCCTAAACAGCGATAGTGCTGCTTGCCTCTCAAGGTGTGTCACTGGGAAACGGACATTCGAACACAACAATTTATTGTTGATGGCATCTGTCACTCGATGGATTGAGCGGCTCATGGATGACTGGCTCATTGTGATGGTCTTATGCTGGCCTACTGGCCACTGATAGCAGCCAGTCGCATAAAAACGAAGCGTAGCTAGCACCTATTAATGAAGAATTTAAGTGTACTATTTGCAATGTTTTTCTTTTACTACTTACTTGACTTTCGGCTGACAAAGCGGATATTGTTTTTTTTCCTAGCTCATCGCGAATAGAAGCGATTATGTTTTGAGCTGTCTCGGGAGTTATTCTATATAAGTTTATGAATTTTGAATCTGGCAAATCAAAAGGGCTTTCCACCCTTCGCAGAACAGCCCACTGAAAAGCACTGTCTCTCATCGAAACTTCATCGTGCAACAACGCTGCATCCATTGCCAAAAATTCGAAGGCCATTTTACAAAAAAATTTAATATTTTTAGAACAAAGATTCAATAAAAAATTATACTTTAAAGCTAAACAACGAAACACTTCAAACACACTTTAATCGTAGTTCAGCTTGCGAAAAACATCTTTAACGAACTGTCAAAATTAAAGACAAACATTGCAAGCAAAGATGTTGGTAATACCAGTTAGCAGTAAGTGTAGCTAAGGGACAGTTAACGATAACTACAAGTGTCTTTAATGCGTTTGGGAATTCCAATACTGGACCTAAGGTTTTATGCCGACTCTGAACGGCTTATGTTTTCCAGAAGCTTTTCATGACAGTTTTTACTCTCTGAGGATTGCCATTGTATGCAGAGAGGTGACGGACGAACCGAAAAATTAATTCAATTGAAAAAACTTTCGCTGTCAGGTGGGAATTGAACCAGGGTTTTCTGACTTATGGGCTACGTACTCTACCCACGGCGCTACTGCCGTTATTCCTTTTTTTTATTACATGGTTGTAATAGTTATTGCGCAATCTTGCACGATTTTAAAAACCTGTTTCGAAAAAAACGCGTTTAAAGTTTCAAAGCAAGTTTTTCGGTACTTTTTATGATTAAATCAGGAACCGAAAATAATTGTTGTTCTATATTTCATAGCGGAAAAAGTTGGGCAATTTTAACACAAAAAAATATTCGTTATGAATAACTTTTAATTTTAAGAAAAATTTTTTTTGGTTGCTGCATAACTTATATTTTATTAATAAGTTTTTAGGTTGACTAATAACAGTTATTTTTTGAAATGAAATTTTTCGGTTAATAGTGTAGAAAATCATAAGAAAGTTGACATTTTGTTTTGGGATGTGGACTCACACCTCTTTGCTAAGGAAGTCTTCGGATGAAGAAATAGATGACGATTCAAGTAGAAAGGTGAAATTCCAAGCCACCATGCATTGACATTGCTGCTAACCTCCTCGAATATTGGAGTTACCAAAAAGATGTATTACCAATTTTATGGCAACTAGCTTCGTTGTCCATGCAACTTTAGCAACTCAAGTTACTGTGGAGCGATATTTCTCAGCTTTAAAGATTATTTTAAGTAATCTCCGATGCAATATTGCATAAGAGACTTTGAAACAAGAATTGTTTGCAAAATTGAATTGAAACATAAATGCATTAAAAAAAAAAAATAATAAAAAGCTAAAAGCGGAACTTTTTATTGATATTTCACACTAATAACCGAAAAAAATTCAGAAAATAACTGTTATTAGTCAACCTAAAACTAATAACAGCCTGTATTCCTCAAAAATAAAAGTTATGCGGCAACAAAAAAAAAATATTTCTTAAAAATGAGTTATTTATAACTTAAATGAATTTTAGTCGATTTTAATTATTAATTTTAATCAATTCCAAAAAAGTTGCATAACAGTTATGTCCCTGGATTAAATTAATCTTTATTTTTTTCGTTCAGAGAAACTCATAACAAAAAAATCTAGATCAATAAAATAAAAATCGGTGAAGTATTTTTGTAAAAATGTTAAGTATACGTAGAAATAGTAAGAACGTGGTTTAAAAAAAACGCCATTTTTTTTTTGATAAATTCAATTTTTTTTTTAACTTACCAGTCGTCTGCGATCCCGGGTGCATACAGTAAGCAAGCAAGCCTTCTGTTTGCCCATATTCTGTTTGCACCTGACCTTTTTATTTTTGCCGGTCCAATTTTCTTTTTCTGGCCAATTCAGTACTGCGACGTTTGGCGATGTTTCATTCGTATACAAATTCAACAATGAACAAAATGAGAGCGAGACTCGACTACCATAAGCACAAAACTACAAAAAATATAATAGTTACATTAGAGTGGAACGAAATGTATGCAAGCAAAAAATCTTCATGGGCCTCATATATTTTTGAAAACTACGCGTAAAAAGATAAATCTCTGCATCTTTAGTTTTTTCTGCGACATAACTTTTGACTGCGCCCGAAAGTTTATATATTTCATTGCCAGATTTTTTGTTTTTTTTCTGAAATCCAAAAAAAATTAGGAGTTCATTTTTTTAATGCTAAGCTCTTCATTAAAGCATAAATAACAAGTTGTCAAGAGTTCCCTATGATACCATGTATGCGCTAGAAGATATTCAGGTTCAATGATCACCGAAATCGGTCATTCGCTTATTATTATATACTATACTATTTTACGCCAAGCAAACAGTTTCTAAGCTGTGCGAACAGATATGTTTGAATAGCGCAAAGTAGAAATTTTATACATACACATAAATAAGTGCGTGAAGATAAATTCGTAAATCCGACGCTAACTTAGTAAAGACACAAACCAATATTTCCTAAAAGTACTATTAAAAAGTACGAATTTAACTTTAAGTACGAATTTATATAAAAAATAACGAATTTCATTCGTTTGAAAAGAAACCTTTTTCATATCAACCAGGAAACTTAAAATTCAAAACCTTCATAAAATATAACAAAATTAAGGGAAAAATACAAATTTACTTCAGAACTGAAAATTCGATGCAGAATTGATTAAACTTTCGATTCAGGTCATAAAAAATTTTTTAAAAAGTCATGCATCATAGTTTCTGATACTAAATTTTTCTTTGAATTAAAAAATTTTAATTAAAGTGAGTACTATGAATCGAACTTTGCAGTACTTTTTCCTACTTTTTGAAAATTTCCTTTGGCCAATATCCTTAGTGGGCCACAATGAGTAATATGTCCTTAGAAAGGTGCTTTAATTACCTCTCTATTAAAATACAAAATATTAAAATCGTACAAGTAGTTATTGAGATTTTTTAATTTAAAGTGAGTACTATGAATCGAACTTTGCAGTACTTTTCCCTACTTTTTGAAAATTTCCTTTGACCAATATCCTTAGCGGGCCACAATGAGTAATATATCCTTAGAAAGGTGCTTTAATTACCTCTCTATTAAAATACAAAATATTAAAATCGTACAAGTAGTTATTGAGATTTTTTAATTCAAAGTGAGTACTATGAATCGAACTTTGCAGTACTTTTCACTAATTTTAAAAAATTTCCTTTGGCCAATATCCTTAGCGGGTCACAATGAGTAATATATCCTTAGAAAGGTGTTTTAATTACCTCTCTATTAGAATACAAAATATTATATTCGTACAAGTAGTTATTGAGATTTTTTAATTCAAAATGAGTACTATGAATCGAACTTTGCATTACTTTTCCCTACTTTTTGAAAATTTCCTTTGGCCAAAATTCTTAGCGGGCCACTATGAGTAATATATCCTTAGAAAGGTGCTTTAATTACCTCTCTATTAAAATACAAAATATTAAAATCGTACAAGCAGGTATTGAGATTTTTTAATCCAAAGTGAGTACTATGAATATGTACTATAAGTACTATGAGTACCCTTTGATATCCTTTAAAGGTGCTTTAATTACCTGTACATTGGTATATAAAAAATAAAAATTCTAAATGTAGATATTACGATCCTTTATTTAAAATTTAGTATCATAAACTATGATTCGTGACTTTTTAACAAATTTCTTATGACCTGAATCGGAAGTTTAATCAATTCTGCATCGAATTTTCAGTTCTGAAGTAATTTTGTATTTTTCCCTTAATTTCATCATATTTTATGAAGGCTTTGAATTTTAAGTTTCCTGGTTGATATTAAAAAGGTTTCTTTTCAAACGAAGTTAAATTCGTAGTTTTTTATATAAATTCGTACTTAAAGTTAAATTCGTACTTTTTAATAGTACGAATTTAAAATTTTTATTAAATATGGGTTTGTGTCTTTGCTAAGTTAGCGTCGGATTTACGAATTTATCTTCACGCACTTCACATAAATAATCTGCTCAAGTTTTTCAGCCCAATTGTGAAACATTTTTTCCCGGGAGTTGTAAAAGGGAGTTTCCATTTTTATGATAGCAGATAAAGACATCTCATTTTTTTCATTTACATTCATTAATATTGACAGGTGATGAACAAATTTGCATTAAAAACTTCCAAAATTTTTTTTAAACTGTATCTTAAAAACGGAAATTCCCTTTTACAACTCCCGGGAGAAAATGTTTTATAATTGGGCTGAATATGAAATTTCGCAATAGCAATTTCTGGCACAGTTCAGTGGGACAGTAAGCAAATACCAACAGCAAAAGACATATAAAAAATAACAATGCGTTTGCGAATAGCGCTCGCGTCAGCGAACATGTTCATATTATTGAGGGCACTAAATTCGGCGAATTACAATAAACATAAAAAAATTGAAGTTAAATAATTTGTGTTTGAACATACATATTTGATTTTAGTGAAATTTTTTTAGTTAATTAAAATTGGGCTTTGCCACGACCTAATTTAAGAAGATGACTTCAGTGAAGAAAATTTTAAAATGAGCCAACCCATTACTTCTGTCTGGTCCTATTAATATTCTGCAAATACAACACAAAACGAAGAACAAAAAAAAAACAACAGAAAAACCAACCACGCTGGCAGCGCTCTGGTCAGTTCACAAGCCTAAATTTTTGGCGAAACCAAATTCGGCAAATTACAACACACATTAAATTTCTGAAGTTGCTGTTAACCCTCCGATGAGTGACAGTTCTGAACTTCACGGCCGTGTGAAAAGGTCCCTACGGACCTTTTTTGTAAATCATGTTTTTTTCATATAAAAAATTTTTTTTTTTAATTTTTTTTTGTTTTTATTGTTTATAACTAAATTCTACATACAAAAATAATTTTTTCAATTTTTTTAATTTTTTTTTTTTTTGGTTGAATTTTCTTAAGACTATTATAAAAAAGTTTAAAAATTATTGTTGTTGAGCGTGTACTTCTTGTCCCCCGCCCTGTGCGCAAGTGTTGCAGCGATGTAAAAGTGTGCTATGTTTTCCGCAAACAGCGTTGCCGCAGCCGAAGCAGTGTGCCCGCGTTTTCCGCTGCCGCCCGTACTCAGAACGGCAAAGGCGACATGACGGTCTACTTGACCTAGCCGCAAACGACGGTGCATTGCCTTCCATCGGTCTTGGTAATACCTGAAATGAAAAGAAAAATAAAAAACAAATAAATATATATTCTATTCTTGAATTTGAAGATGTTTTTCTTACCCTGACATCGAATGCTTCCATCGCATTGCGTATCCTTGGATATGAGGTTATATGGTTGTTCAGGGCACGTTCTTCGATATTTGGTGTGGCCAATTGTTTCGTTAGCAGTAACAAGAACGACCGCCGTCTGTCACTCCTTTTAATAGGCTTCATTTCGTTGTAAATCGTAAAAGCAGCAAATGCAGCGATGTCCAGCATATTATAAAACATGGCCAACGGCCATCGTTGTGTTGCTCTTTTGCAGCTGTAAGTGCCTAGCATTTGATCCATGGTATCAACGCCGCATTTGTTGGCGTTGTAATCTAATATGGCATAGGGCTTCCGCTTCTCGGTTTGCTCGTCAACGAGGCAGGTGTAGTGCATTGTGGAGAGCACGTCCACCACTTTATTTTTTTTCGGCACGTATGAGCATAACGCTATATCCCCTTCGTTGAACCCAAATAATGTACTATTGATGGTGCGCTTCGGGTTCTTCTTGAACTCCTGTGGAATGAATGTTTTGTTGTAGCGCACTGTACCAACATATGCGGTCTTCCTCCTCAACAAAATACGCGCCAAGTCAAGAGTGGTAAAGAAATTATCCGCGTATATAGTACGGCCAGCATCTAAATATTTTTCCACAAGATCCAGCACTACGTTCTGCCCTTGGTTTATCTCCCGTTGTTGGTTTGGCAGTTTTCCAGAATATACCATTCCCTTCACAGGATAATAACTCTGTGAGTCGCATAACCACCATACTTTCAAACCATACTTAGCTGGCTTTGACGGAATATATTGTGTACAGCGGGTTCGGCCTCTGTAAGGGAACAACTAACTGTTAGTGCTTCATGAGGAGTGTAAGCTGCTGCCAAGTTATGTTGCAACATTTGCCAAATATCGTCAATAGCCGCAGTTTTGCTGTTGATGAGTCGCTGTTGTCGAGTATTTCCATTGTCGAATCGAATAAATTGCTTTATACACATGAAGCGATCGTACGACAACGCAGCTTTGTATATTGGGCAACGCGTCGCGCCCGATAATTCCATAGCTGGTTCATGGTTTGATCTTGTGAGTCCAGCATACAAAAGAATAGCTACAAAGGCGACAAACTCTTTCACTGCCACTGGCTTCCACTCCTTTTTCTTCGTAGGATTCGCCAAATTCCATGCAGCTGTAACCTCCCTGCCTTTACGATTTGTTTCACGTAGCACTAAGTGTATTATTTCCTCTGTCATGATTGAACGCATTATTGTATAGGGGTCGTGTATATTTCCTGTTGGTCCTGGTTTCTTTCTTGTGAAGTCGACCACGTTATGATTACGAGTGCGTGATGTTGGTGGTGCTTTTTTACTCCATTGGGTGCCATCTTTACCAATATAGTAACTTTCATTCGTTTCCTGTCCATCATTTTCTTCCTCTTCATCATCGTCGTCATCAGTATCTTCATTTAGCTCGACGTATCCTTCAGTTTCGTCATCTGACTCTTCAGCAGGTTGGTATGTGCGATCTTCATCATCCTCAACTTCATAATTATCAATTTCAGCAATATCAATTTCTTCATCCATGTCTTCGTCCATAAAATCAGCAAATCTACTATCAGCTGCACGCCTTTCATCCGCAGTCATTTGCTGGTAACGTGTACTACGGCGTACAACAATTTCAGCAACGTCCAAATTACTTGCATCTGCCATATTTATATTTTTGTTTCTATCACACACGATTTTACTCTTCGCTGTCTAAACTTTGACTGATTTGGTTTACGAAACTACAACTTCTTTTATACTCTTTCGTACGTCTACCTAAACTCAAAGACATTAGGGATGATGATAAAAACAAAAAATTCTAAGAAAAAATTCTAAGAACAAAAATACTAAGAACAAAAAATACTAAGAACAAAATACTAAGAACAAAAAATTCTAAGAACTGGTTTATTACTAGTAGTATAAAATTAGAATATTGTGCCTTTCCTTGAAAGCAATAAAGTTCATGTCTTCGAATTTTTCTTAGAATTTTTTGTTTTTACCATCATCCCTAATGCCTTTGAGTTTAGGTCTTTGTGTTCAGAACAAGTAAATTATGTGTTGAAACAATAAAAAAATTATAATGATGCCCAAAAACATGCATTTATTAGTGAAATTCAGTACAAGGTCCATACGGACCTATTCACACGTCCGCGTACTATTCTCACTAAAACCTCAATAACTCCTAAAGTAATGATCCGATCGGCTTGATTTTTTTTCCAAAAGATGCGCAACAAAATACTCTTGGAATACAGAGTTGGGGGGGGGGGGGGAGGGGGGGTTGTAGTGGCCGAAGTAGGAGTAATTTCAGTTTGAAAAGGCAAAAAGGTCCCTAGGGACCTTCTCACTCATCGGAGGGTTAATATTATTTGTGACGAGCTTTGTCATGTCCTAGCTTTAGAAGCAAAGAACTGTTCAGTGAAAAAAGTTTTAAAAACGGTCAACCCATTACTGAGATCTGATCCCGATAACATTTTGCGAACAAGTTGTCCTTCGCTCGCTCGCTCCAATAAAATTTTTTCATATCTGTTTGAGCTGAGAAATCTTTGGCACCGATTAAATAACATGTAGTTTTTAACATGCTCGGATTGGAGAAAGAAAGGGAGGCACTAAAAAATAAATTTGAGATACTCTCACCCAGTGTTAAATGGAAGCATTACAAACCCGATTATTTATTTTATAAATAACAAATATATATAACAAATAAAAAAATATTCTTCATTATTTAACTTTCAGATGCCGTACCTGCTGACGGATGCTTCGCTCTCAGTTCAGAAGGATGTTAAAGGAGCGCTAACGACAAACAAAGGAAGCGTAGTGCGACGCATGTTTGTTGTAAATGAACCGTTTACTGGAGGATCGCAACGGTGAATTTTAAAAGCATTTGGGTCGTAATAAATAACAATAAAATAAATACATAAATTACAGTGTTATCACAACTGGTGGTGGATCAACGGTGGTGAAGAAACAAGATCAGCAAGTGTTAAGCATTAATTGTGATAAAAATTGTAAGATAAGATAATTATTTTCAAGTAAAATAAAATTAATAACTTAATTTTTAAAGACCTTTTGGTGGATCAATCTGACCAAGCTCATTCTTTGGCTAACGGCATTGTTGACACGAAAACGCAAACCATTCTTACAACATCGGGAAAGACCCATTTTAGCCCAATTGGACCCATACATCTCACCGCAGAGGAATGTAATGAAATTCTCATGAAGAGAGCTCTTGCAGCCTCGCATCAGACGCATACAATCAGTACTACAGATGGACATGCCACAAGTAAGTATACAAATTTAAGAGCATTTTATTTAAAAGTCTTAGACGCAATCAATGCGTATTCACACTGAGCGTTTAACGAAAGTTTACAATTACTAAGTTTTTTAATGTTTGACGTTTGCACATTCCAGAAAAAGCGATACCAAGGTGTGTTCAAAAGTAACGGTACAATTTTTTGTTATTTTCGTAGTCAAATAGTCTCAGTTTAATTATAAAAATCTAAGAATTCTTTTTTTTTTGGAACTCAAAGTCAGTGTTGTTCAATGAGTCCATGTGAGCAATATAAACAAGTACTTTAAAAACAATTATATATCATAATCTGACGTCAGTATATAAAGAAAAATTATGGGAAAAGAAACTTTGGCTGATGCAAAATTGAATGCAATTATTTAAAGGAAAGTAAAGTTAAACATCGAAAAAGTACACTGAAGCAATTTTTTTCGAATTCCTGATCTCAGATTTGAATAAAACTTTTCATGCTAATGGTTTTACAACCTTTTAAAATTTTTAAAAATTTTGTGGGCGTCACCAGAGTTGCCCAAATTTTGAAACGTACGTGGCACTTGTAACTAAATTTTGGAGTCAAATATGGGTGGAATATATTTGACTTTTATTATTAAGCCGGAATATAAAGTTTGAATTTGTTTCTACACCTAGTATTATTTAAAAATGGCCATGTTTGCTTCCGATCATGCTTGACTTTATCTAAGTTATTTGAAATAACACTGTAACACATATGATGACATTCTGCGTTTTCAGAATGTTTTCATCACTTCGATTTTATCTCCAGTGGCCATTTTAAGAAGTCACTTCGAATTTTTGTACCTTGCCTTACTTAGTGCTTCTGTTCACCAAAATTTTATTTTTTTTAAAGATACTAAAAAAGGATAATGGTGTGTTCCATTTTTGCCTAAATGTTTTAAATCATTTAATTTTTACAAAGTTATAGGCTCTTACATGAACAGAAAAAATATTTTCTTTTTATAATTTGCGTTTTGCTTTTAAAAATATTCCAAAAAAATTCTTCTGACATGACTTTTTTTGACTAATTGTCTATAAAGGCCAGGGTATTCGATTTAAATGCTTGAAAGAAAACTGAAATCGCTAATCAAATAATTTAAGTTATGGACGATAACAACAATAAACATATTTTTATATAGGTTTTTTGTATAACCGATACTCAGAGAAATACAAGATCTGTCCCTACGTCAAGAGGTTGAAATTAAAACACTTCTAATTTGAAGTGGTAACCGGTAGCAATAATATATTTACAAAAAGAAGCTGAATGGTCACCACTAAGCAGCTACTGAAGTTATTGAGCTTCTAGCCTCAAAACATTAGCGATTTTATACTCGTAGCCTCACGACAGACATTTTTGTTAATTTTCATATCAGTTGTCAAAGAGTTTTATATATTTTTATCTATGGTTTTAGTAAAGCGATTAGCACTGACCAAAGCGTCACGGTGAAATATTTTCAAGATTTTTTAATAAAAACTTCATTAAAATGTTGCAATAAATGGGTTAACTTTTTCTTCATATGTAGTTTGCTTACATAGCCGCGATTTGCAATTATTAAAATTCCAACCAGAATTATAAGAATCCAGAATGCAACAGTGGAACTTTCTACAAAATGATGTAAACATTACATTTGGAAGAACTAAACAAACGAATGCGTTTCCGTCATTTACTCTGGACGCAGAATGCAGTTATTGAGTTTATTGCAACAATGTGAATGCAATATTCGCAAAATTTCGTCTGGAGTATGAAATATAATAAATATATATTTTATAATAACAAACTAATGCCAATGAATAGAGACTAAAGAAAAATACAAGTTGAATGTTTTAGCGATTTTTATTTTGAAATGGATTGACATATTTCTATTTTTTAAATTAGAATACAAAACTGCAAGTCTTGGCTTTGTTATAATATAAAGGTTTTTTAAAATCAGTTGAGCAGAAGCAAAGTTATGATAAGCCAAATAAGGCAAAGTACGAACATTTTAAGTGACTAATTTATGAGGTCCTTGACGAAAAATTCTAAGTGATACAAAAATTTTGTAAATGCAGAAAGTCATCATAGATATCTAGTTAATGAAATTTATATGTTGGAGGTCTTGTACAGTTTTCGTGTAGAACAGTGCAATTATTCATTGATGTTCTAGTTGCTATTTTTATTACTTTGATCAAAATCTTTAACTTTTCAGAATAGTTTTGTCATTAGGATATTTTCTTCTGTGAACTATTTTTTATTTTATTGTTTTATTTTATTTTTATTTTAGCGTGGCCCTTAAAGATATAACTTACAAATTAACATCAATTATTAGGGATATTAAGTTTTCCGCAGATGTGTTTTTTCTTATTCTATTAGTTTTTTTCAATTATTTCTGAAATACATTCTTTTACAGTAATTGAAATTATTTAAACTATATTATAGGTCATGGGTTACATAGGGTTGGGTTATTTACATTTAAATAATTTATCAAAATTACATTTAGATTACATATAAAAGTTTCTTTGTTGAATTAATACTTCTTCTCAATATATTTGGATATTTTATGATAGTTGTTGTGTTGTTAGGTTTGCAAATCAGAAGAGTATGACCTGGTCCCGATGTCCGATGGAACCGATGTCAGCTAATTAGAGCGTTAGTTTTAAAGATGTTTTTGACTGACAATGAGTAAGAATTTATGCAGAGGAGATCTACATTGGAGTCACACATAAAAATAAAATGGTTTTGGGCAAATCAATGAACTGTATCTTTTAAGATTATAACGAACAAATCTATATGACACTTTGGTGATCGATAAAATGACATGAGTTGCGAAGATTTTTTTTTAATTTTCAAACTAAGCTGATTACAATGTAGTCCACAAAATTTTCGCTTCTCTTAGTGATCACGGAGTAGTTAATGTTAGTTTTAACTCTCCGTTAGGCGCAGCTGATCTAGTTGATACATGCGACGATTTTTATGTTGTAACTTACTTGTTACTTAATCCTTCTTCGATATTTATATATATTTGTAAGATTTTTTTCAATATATTTTGAATCGAATATTGTTCTATTTTATTTAAAAAATAAAGTACTGGGGCCTTACTCTGTAATGCTATTCGAAAACCAATGCTATTCAAAAGCCGATTGCGATCCGAATATAAAATCACACTGTGGAACTTTTTCGCATTCGGACAAATATTGCTTGTTCAAAAAGAAAGGTTCATTCACACTGGACTTAACTGTCCGATTCGAAAATTAGTAGGTTGCCAAATGTGTCTATGACATGGCTGCCAAATATCAGCGTCTCTCGTTGACATTTGGTAAAATGACATTGTTTGTGTTAATTTTTTGGGCCAATTTTAGTTTGAATATATTTATTTAAGTTAAATGGAGTTGTTTGGCCATTTCTTTTTAATTGCAATTTTTAAATATTAAAAATAAAAATTCAATTTTTTCCCGACGTTTCGTCACTTTCTTGGCGACATCCTCAGGGGAGATTTTTTAATTTTTTATCTACAGAAACATATATGAACAATTTTTCAAAAACAAACAAAAAAAGAAACAAAAAAATTGCTTTTAACTTAAGCATTTCTTCTTTAATTTCAACTCTTCTTTTTTTAGTTTCATTTCGCTTTTTTTCTTAAAATTAAATTTTTCCTTGGCTAGTTTAAGTTTACTTTTCTCTTGGTAATAATTTTTTTTCCATTAATATTTAATATTTATTTATTTATTTATTTACGTCTATGGACAATGATCCTTACAGACTAATTAATAATGCATATTAGACTTAATTTCTATTTAATAATAATGTAATTGTATTTTTAAAGGCATATTTAGGCATAGAGAAATCAAGCAAGTTAGTGTTATACAACCGGTTTAAAGCAGTAAGAACTCTATTTATCGGCTCATAATTCGTTCTATGACAGTTAATGTAAAAATAGCTACTATTTCTGAGCAATCTTTGAGGAACATTAAACGATATCAGTGCAAGCAAATCTTCACAGATAATATTTCCGTTTATTAAATCATAAATAAACATAATACTATGTACAAGTCTTCAATCCTCAAGAGATGATAGACCAATGAGCATACGACGCGTCCTATATGAAGGAAGTGGTTCCGTAAAATTAAATGAACGTAAAGCAAACCTCAAAAATCTTTTTTGAACTTTTTCAAATCTGTTAATATGTACAGAATAAAGATTATATCGGGCTATTATGTTAAGGCTTTCATCAATTGAACTTAATACTTTTAGAGAGCTTTCTTGGTATTTAATTTGGTTACCTACTTGTTTGCTTAATAAATTTTCTTTGCCTGTTCCATTTAATCTACGGCAATAGCGCTGCGGCGTGATAGTTTCCGTGTTAGTATTGGTTGCTCTGGTTTCAACTTCATTGTTTTCGTCTTCTATTTCTGCAGTGAAACATAGAGCTTTGCTTGAGCTTGCCCGACACCAAAATCCATAATGCCACTGTTTCCACTAACCGCTTCATCCATGGAGAGCAGCTGTATCACTTGCTCTTCCAATGACGAAAGACATGAGTATTTTGAAGGCCCACCTCCAGTGTCGGATATGCTGCTTTTGTTTTTCCTTAATTTGGCCTTCAATTGGTTTTTATAATCTGCCCAAACCTATGACTATAATTTTTAAACATTTTGCTGCATCTTAAAATAACATTATCCTTTAAGAAAAACGGCACGTAAGCGTAGCGCAGGCGAAGTAATTTTCTCATATAAGACTACGAAAACGAACCGACTTTGCGATACGAAAACGTACCGTATATGTAATGTTTGAAATAAGAGAATTGGACAAAAAAAAGTAGTAATTTGAATGTATTGGTACTACAACGCCAAGGCGTTGCAAAAGCATTACGTTTACGAAGAGTTTTGCTTTGAAATAATTTCTTTTTATTTTTATATGAAAAATTATACAAGTGTAGGTGAAGTGAAACGGTGGTTCGTTTACGGTACGGTTTCGTTTCGCAAAATGCGTTGCATTTATTTTTCTTAGAGGGTACTTACTTTTTTCCATACAACAATGTCTCGCGTTGGCGTTGGAATTAAAGTCAATGGCGATCCTTTGCCACAAATTATTGGCAGAAGTCTTTGCTGCTGTCGTCTTAAGTTGACCCTTTGCCAAATCAAGATATCCCTGCATAAAATCAACCAAAAGCTTAAATTGGCTAGCTTTTGTGCGAGCATTTTTTAAGTTAGTTGAATCCCTAAAAAAAAGTCATTAATTGATATAAAACGATATGAAAAAATTAAAACAAACTTACATTTAATTTTCAGCGCTCGCTAACTAAAAAGATGAATAAAATTTCAGAAAATCGAATGAGTTTGACATTCGTATTCGCGTTGCCTTGTACCGATAATGCGTTCTTCGAAAGGGGATAACATTAAATGCAAAAGTAAAAATATTAAATCTGAAAGTAAAAATATTAAATGCTAACATCGTATAACAGTTGCATTTGTCCGAATTTGAACAATTTCCCCTTCGAATCGCATTACAGAGTAAGGCTCCTAATTTATTTTTTTTTTTAACATTACTCGATCTTTATTTGTATCAATTGGAAACACAGCGCCAAGTCTCGCTAAAAAAGCACTGCGACTAACTGAAGTTTAATATAGAGCGTAGTTTCAGCATATCCATCATTCCTTCTGTAGGGAATATTTTAAAACCTGACCTGATATTGTATAGAGGTTAATGTGCATTACGTTTGGCAGCTTTGGAAAGCTGTTTTCATCTATATATTTATTCCGGTAAGGGTCCCCTTATTCCAGCAAATCTACAAACGCTACAACAACACTTGAAATATCATTAAAAAGGCCTCGAGTCGTAGGTAATTAGATTTTTGACTAGTGGTAGCGTTGAGCAGATATGAGCGTTTAATCTCATATTAAGATACCAACTCGCTCTAATGTGATTGAAAAAATGTGATTTTTAAAGCAAAGTAGTTAAGAACACTCGAGTTTCGGGGCGTTATCACTAGTTCTTATACATTTATTCAATTTTGATAATGATGAATGCTTCTAATGTTAACAGATAAGATGTTAATAATGTTATATTCTACTATATTTATGTAATATTTGTAAGATTTAAGGGTTTTTAAATAGTTATTCATTGAAATTTTAATTAAAAAAATAGAAAAATACTACACAATTATAACACTAACTTATTGCTCCGAAGAAGTACATAAAATTTCATCATCACTGTTCTCTGGGTTTGAACATCCACGTCGGGTTGTGTTGTTGTTGTTGCGCCTAGGATGTTTATTGCATGAATGCTTTAAAAACAATTTATCCATATCGCCAAATGTTTTTATTACAGCTTGTCGGGAATTATTTTTAATAAGGACCTTGCTAGGTTATAATTAAATTTAAGTGAGTGTTCTAAAGAAGTTGGTTGTTAAAAGTCACCCCAAGTAATTGAACTCATTTGAAAAGTCATGACCTTACCATCTAGGATAGGCCTTTCCAGATTTAAATTCCTTTTCCTAGAAAAAGGTACCAGACTTGTTTTGTCAGGAGTTATGCTTAAGGTATGCATGAAGGTTCAAGCACAAAAAGAAAAAATACCTTTTTTAAAACTGCTCTCATTTTAATATTTTTCCAATTATAAATTTAAACCTTTTTTATGTGAGAGTAGACGTAATTTTTCACAGTATTCGTACTTGTTTGTCTCTCTATGTCCTCTCCACCCCTTTTTATAGCGCTCGGAAGATGATCACTCAACAATGAGTGGCCAAACGGGTGACAAGTTTTCTCGGAAACCAGATCCGCGTCGGATCGAGACGCGGAAGGGATTTTCAAAAATACTGATAATTGCAAAAAAAAACAGCATCGTTTTTGGGGGTTCACCCCTTTCTCCCCCTTTCTCCCCTTTTCCCCCTTTCATGACCCCTCCCTCCACCGGAAGTAAAGTTAGCCAAATTTCTGTACAACAGTACCTGCCTTAAATTATTACTTAAAAAATGCCTTCTTCCGCGTCTTGATCGGACATCTGGTTTCCGAGAAAACTTGTCACCCAGTTTGAAAAAAGTCATTTCGAGAAAAATGCGTTTAAAGTTTTTTTTAACAAAATTTATATATGTATATATCAGAGATGGGCACACCATAACGCGATATTATGTCAAGGTATATGTGACATCAAAATTAAAAAAAAACATACTTTTTTTGTATTTTTCGCTTTGAACTTTGTCTTTTTCCATATAAAATTGCTCGTTTTCGGCAAAACATGCTCCAGAACGTGTCGAGGAAGTGTTGATTAGGCATATTAAGGCACGATTACGATTTCCGGGCGCCGCGATTTGAAAGTGTCTTCTGGTAGAGAACAACAAAAAACATAATGCGCCGAACAAAAAATCTATATCTTTTTTTTAATTTCACACTATATTACATAAAATTGAAATTGACAACATTTGCATTCGTTAATGGCTTAAGCATAAGGTGTGTTTCATATATATAACGCCACTTAGGAATTTGAAATATTTTTGTAGCGGCCAGTTTAAACAAAAAATCTATGCACAACAACAATAGTGAGCACGAGCGAAGTCTATTCTAATAACGGTACATTGTTTATTGCTAAATATTACTATTAATGTTGTTTCATATTTATAACGCCACTTACAATTATTCGTTCTGCTGCGTTTGAAGTGCAGAGGTTAATAAAATTGCTTTTTCTGAAATTGAAAGTTCAATCATGAAGAGCGCTGACTACACTCGTGTGCTTGAGACCAGTTTCACTCCACTTTTGGAAAAAAACGGACATACACAACTCTCATTCTCAAGTATGCCAAATCGCATTTACAATATTATTGGAGCTATTGGAACAGTAATTTAATAATTTGTTTTTTTAAATTTAATAAAAATCGTTTTTATTGAAAATTTTGAAACGGCGTTATAAATATGAAACAGCATCAAAAGTGATATTAAGCAATAAACAATGTACCGTTATTAGAAAAGACTTCACTTTTGCTCACTATTGTTGTTGTGAATAGATGACCAAATTCGCAAACATTATCTATTGTTTAAACTGGCCGTTACAAAAATATTTAAAATTTTGTAGTGGCGTTATATATATGAAACATTCCTTATATCAATTATTCAATTGAATAAAATGGAAACCAATGTCCGAAACTGATCGACTAAAAATTAAAAATTTTTTCACTGGCTCGAAAATCCCGTTAATTCATATAAATATTATAGCTACAATGTTGCCTTAAAAAACAATTGTTTATTGTAATGGCGATATCCGAAAATATGGAGTAAGAAAGCAAAACATCTAAGGTAAATATGAGTGAAATAAACAATTTTCCGTACAAGGGCAAATCATTGTATCATAAAAAAAACCATAAAAAAATCAAATAAATCATATATATTATATACCAAATGAAAGACAGATTTTCAAGCTTTAATATTTTACTCTTTATAATTCATAGTAATAACAGTAATTTTTGAGAAAATAACGGCTTTGTGTTAGAAAATATTTTTTATTGCATATAAAAATACCTGTAAAATACAAAGTACTCAATAGATTTCGTTCATTTAAAATTTTTCTAAAAGCTTTGTATATTACCTTTTAAAAAATACCTTAATCATCAATATTTATTTATAATAAAATATATTTAGAATAATATAGCCAATTTTCTTTATAGACCTTATAACAAAAAAAAAAATTATAAAATCGATAACTCGAAAACAAATCGATAAATCGACTTTTCCTTGGGCTATTCTTATTTTTATTTGGAATTTGGATGTGGATTCGTTGTTAGCCGGAAACTACGCCACCTTGTTTCCCGGTTCACACCTGTCAACGAAAGATTGGCCACGATCCGCATCAAGGCAAAATTTTTCTCCATAAGCCTTATTTGCGCGCACGCCCCGACGGAGGAAAAGGACGAAGCCGTCAAAGACGCTTTCTACGCTAGTCTTGAGGACGTATACGACCACCTTCCAGTCCATGACGTGAAAATAGTCCTCGGCGATTTTAATGCGAAAGTCGGAAGGGAAGGCATCTTTGGCCCCACTGTCGGTCAGTTCAGTCTTCATGAGACCTCCACGAACAACGGTCTAAGACTGATTGACTTCGCCGCGGCGCGAAACATGGTAGTTAGTAGCACCAGATTTATGCACCTCGACGTCTACAAGGCCACCTGGCTGTCCCCGGATCAAAAAACGCGAAACCAAATTGATCATGTTGTAATCGACGGAAGGCATGCCTCTAGTGTTCTAGATGTGCGTACATTTCGGGGGGTCAACATTGACTCCGACCATTATCTTGTTGCAGCCAAGATCCGCATGCGATTATGCAATGCGAAGAACATACGCACAGGAATGCAACGAAAGCTAGATGTCGATAAGCTGCAATTACAACGGATTACCGAAGCCTACTCCGCTCAACTCTCGGTTAAGCTCAACCAACCAACCTCTGGACCCAACGACGCCGGCGGACTTTGGGCGCATATATCCCACTCCATGCGCGCTGCCGCTGAAGAAGTCATTGGTTTCCGGCGCCCGCAACCTCGGAACCAATGGTATGATCAGGAGTGTCGCATTGCGACTGCAGTAAAAAACGCCGCTTATTGAAAAACGCTGCAGTCAGCTGCAACGCGAGCCGTGCGAGAAAATTACCGCGAAAAGAGGAAGGAAGAGAGGCGCCTTTTCAGACGCAAGAAAAGAGAGCAGGAAAAGCGTGAGCGTGAGGAACTAGAGGTATACCAGGGCAAGAAGGATGCACGAAAATTCTATCAACAGGTTAATCGTCTAACCCAAGGTTTCAAGCCCGGAGCATCCACTTGTAGAGACGAAAATGGAGATCTGAATACGGATACACAGTGTGTGCTGAGATTGTGGAGACGGCACTTCTCCAATTTACTTACTGGCGACGATTCTACCAATGCCGCCCATGGAGAGCGCAGTTCAGAGCTACCAATCAACAATGACGGAGTGGAAGTACCACCACCTAGCCATGATGAGGTTCGAGTTGCTATCCAACGACTCAAAAACAACAAAGCAGCGGGTGCTGACGGCCTGTCAGCTGAATTGTTTAAAACCGGCGGCGATGAATTGATAAGGCGCATGCATCAGCTCATCAGCAAAATATGGCTAGAAGAAAGCATGCCCGACGATTGGAACCTCAGCGTACTGTGCCCTATACTTAAGGCGGTCTTCTCATTCAAAACCCGTTTTTTGGACTCTTTTTAAAAAAATTCTTATTTGAAAACGCAAAGAATAATTGAAAACTTTTTTTATTTATTGTATTACAAAAGGTTCAAAGTAAATAAAAAATTTTTTTTGCCTCGATACGTGGGCTGTTCAAAAAGTAATGAGACTTCAAAGTTGGTGGTGAAAAAAAAGGTGTCGTCACGGCGGCCACGATTCCGGGTCTCCGGAGCGTCTGAAATAAAAAAAGAAAACGGGGTTGAACCTCAAGCTTAATTTTGTGATTTTTTTTGAAAAAAAAAAAATTTCAATTTCGGGTTTTTTTTTTGTAGTTTAGTGTAAAAAAAAAATAGTAAAAAATTTTTTAAAATTATGGTTGAGGTTCACCCGAGAATGGTGACAATTCTGCGTCGATTCCATTTTGTTTCATGAAAATCGGTTCAGTTGAACTGGAGATATCATGGCCGCCAGTTCGAAAAACGTGGGTTCGAGATAAACGCGTTTAAAGTTTGAAGTCATTTTTTTGGGGGAAAAAAAAAAAAAAAAATTAAAAATGTTTAAATGCAGTTTTAAAGAGCTGACAATTTTTACTTACAAATATTAGTCGGCGATGCCAGCTCCATACAGGCCACCTTCCTCTTTTTCGTAGAAACTGCTTTCTGCTGCCCTCTCTGCTCTGCGAGCCGTTCTGCCAGCTTTTGATGATGCCGCAGCTCGAGTCTCTGATCGGTTCAATCTGTCTTCATTGCGAGATAGTGCGTATTCGTATGCGTTTTTGCCAATCGCAATACCCATCAAACCCATAATTTTAAGTATGGGTATAAAACCGTCGTTGAAGAGGCACGTTGCAATGAAATTGGCCACTTCGATGGTGCGTGCGCCTGAGTTGATGTGTTTGGGCGAAAGTGACCAAAGAACAGAATTGTAGGACTCATTGGAATTCTGAGTTTCAGATCCAAGGCATCTTTCAAGCAAATTATCTGCCGACAGCGCTTCGTAAGCTGGTTTTATCACCTCCATCACCTTCTTGTCCATCAGACCTTGCTTCACAAAAAAGGCTGTATCTTCTAAAGTATTTCGAATTTCTAAAAATCCTTTTAGGGGCATATTCACAACTACCCAAGCTATAAATAAATGCAAAAAAAAAGTTGAAAAAAAAGTTTCTCAATGAGAAGACCCCCTTAAGAAAGGAGACCCAACAATCTGCGCAAGTTATAGAGGCATCAGTCTTATTTCCATCGCATATAAGGTTCTCTCAAGCGTACTGTGTGAAAGATTAAAGCCGATTACAAAAACACTGATTAGACCTTTTCAGTGTGGCTTTCGACCTGGTAAGTCCACCATAGACCAGATTTTCACGCTACGACAAATCCTGGAGAAAACCCACGAAAATCAAATTGACACACACTATCTCTTTGTCGATTTTAAAGCTGCGTTCGATAGCCCGAGAAGGGATTGCCTATACGCAACAATGTCTGAGTTCGGTATACCTGCAAAGTTGATCAGACTTTGCAGAATGACGTTGAGCAACACACGCAGCTCCGTCAAGGTAGGAAATGACCTCTCCGAAACCTTCAATACCGAAAGAGGTTTCAGGCAAGGCGATCCACTGTCTTGCAATCTCTTTAACATCATCATGGAGGGGATCGTACGAAAGGCCGGTGTGCATCGTAATGGCACCATTTTCTACAAAGGCGTCCAGCTCCTTGCGTACGCTGATGATATTGATATTGTCAGCAGAACCAAGAGAGATGTTACCGCTGCTTTCGCCGCTATCGAAAAGGAATCAGCCAAAGTGGGTTTGACGATAAATGAGGGCAAAACAAAATACAGTGGCTCCATCGCAAAATCGGACAAGAGCTTGTCTGATATTAATGTGCTCTAAACTTTTAAAAATGTTCTAAATTTTTTTTGTTTTTTTGCTTATATTCGCACTTCACATACTTACCTCTCTGCATATTAAAAAAAACAACAAATTTTCCAATGTTAACTGTTTATTAAAATCAAAAAACAAAAATAACTCAATTTCTTGCACTCAACGCAAAATCGGACAAAGTAAAGTAGCAATGCTAAAACTACCGTTATTCTAAAAATTCTTACTTCAGAATTGAGTTTTTTTTTCACATTCTTTTGTTAAGCGTATTTAGTGGCAGTCGGTGTTAATACTAATTAAAAATACTTTTAAAATGGCTCCAAATGGAAAACAAACTACCGTTGAAATTAGGCAGTTAATAGTTAAATTAAATTTGGAAGGCAAAACTGTGAGAGAAATTGCTGAATTGGTTGGAAGAAGTAAGTCAACTGTCCACGACATTATCAAGAGGTTCCGTGATGAGTTTAGGCTGGCCAATAAAAGTAAAGATGGTTATGGCAAGATTTTAAATGAGCGAGAAGAGCGATCGTTATTGAAAGAAATAAAACAAGATCCTTTTAAAACCGCAAAAGAACTAAAAATATCTTTAAAAGCTCGCACTGGAAAAGATGTTTGCGAAAATACTGTTCGCAATACTTTACACCAATTTAATTACTATGGGCGAGTTGCCAGAAAAAAGCCTTTTATAAGCCTCAAAAATAAAAATAATAGAATTAAATATGCCAAGGAATATTTACTAAAATCCGAAGATTTTTGGAATCAGGAAATTTAATAGTAAACCATCTTACAATAAATTTTTTTTTAATGACTTGATTATATTAAAGGTTTTGTTCACTGACGAAAGCAAATTTAATTTGCATGGGTCAGATGGCAAGATGTTTGTGTGGCGTAAACCAAATGAAGAATTTAATCACAAAAATACAAAAGCCACAGTCAAACATGGAGGAGGCTCTGTTATGGTTTGGGGCTGTATGTCGAGTGCCGGGGTGGGCAATTTGCATTTTATTGATAGTAAAATGGACAAATTTGTCTACCTCAACATTTTGAAACAAAATGTCAAGCAAAGTGCAGAGAAATTGGGCATTGCAAACAACTTTGCCTTTTATCAAGATAACGATCCCAAGCACACATCTGGTGTTGCAAAGCTTTGGTTGATCCATAACTGCCCCAAACTTATACAAACACCTGCACAGAGCCCTGACCTTAATGTCATTGAGCATCTTTGGGAGGAATTAGCTAGAAGAGTGTATCGAAAGAAATTTAACACAATTGTTCAGCTTAAAGAAGGTTTACTCGAAGCATGGAACTCCATAGAGCCGGAAGTATGTCAAAACTTGGTAAAATCAATCCCAAAGCGCTTACAGGCTGTTCTGAACAACAAAGGATATGCCACTAAATATTGATTGTTTGATTTTTGCATTTTTAGCTCTAGTTCTTAACTTTGTCCGATTTTGCGTTGAGTGCAAGAAATTTAGTTATTTTTGTTTTTTGATTTTAATAAACAGTTAACATTGGAAAATTTATTGTTTTTTTTAATATTCAGAGAGGTAAGTATGTGAAGTGCGAATATAAGCAAAAAAAGAAAAAAATTTAGAACACTTTTAAAAGTTTAGAGCACATTAATATCAGACAAGCTCTTGTCCGATTTTGCGATGGAGCCACTGTATATGCTGTCTACAAACAAGGGAGCTCGGCGTTTAGACTCTCACGTTTCATCCGGCAGCTATAACTTTGAAGTAGTCAAGGAGTTCGTTTACCTTGGCACCGCCATTAATACCAAAAACGAAATCAGCCTGGAGATAAAGCGAAGAACAATAATTGCTAATAGGTGCTACTACGGGCTCAGTAAGCAACTAAGTTCCAGAGCCCTCTCTCGATCAACAAAACTAACACTCTACAAGACGCTCATTCTACCTGTGCTTATGGCGCTGAGGCATGGGTAGTTTCGCAAGCTGACGCAGCCGCTCTGGGGGTGTTCGAGAGAAAAGTTCTTCGCAAAATCTTCGGTCCTGTTCGAGTCGGCGATGACTATCGCATCCGAATGAACCACGAGCTGTATGAGCTCTACGATGACATTGACGTAGTTCGGCGTATAACTGCAGCGACTACGCTGGCTGGGTCATGTCCATCGTATGAACGACGAAGCTCCAGCAAAAAAGGTGCTCGAGGCGAGGGTCGCTGGTCAACGACGACGAGGGAGACCATAACTCCGATGGGTGGACCAAGCTGAGGAAGCCCTAACCGCACTTGGTGTATCCGATTGGAGAAGGCGCGCGCAAAGCAGAGGCGCCTGGCGAGAGCTGATGAGGTCGGTTGAAACCCGGACACGGGTTGTTACGACCAACTAAGTAAGTAAGTAAGTATTCTTATTTTTATTGATAGTACTTTTCGAATCCATCGTCAAATCGCGGCGCCCCGGAAATTGTAATCTCCCCCATTATAAAATTAAAGAAAAAACCAAAAATACTTTTTTTTTTTAATTGTCTCAAAGTTTTAATTTTTTCAGATTTTAAAGGCCTAGTTACACAATTTTTTTTAAGTTGATTAAAACATAAAATATACACAATTAATTTTTTGCATATTTTTTATACTAAAATTTACACAAAAAATATGCAATGGGAAAGTGTAAAAATTTTTTCATCATATTTTCAAGTCAACTTTCAATTTGCAAGTGGCATGTTCTTAACAGAAAAAATATCACAAAAAACTTTGCATTCAGAATATTAATACTCCAAAGTATGATTCTTTCTCACGGATTTCTCACGAATTCTTTCGCTTAAATCGTATCTCAATGAATCCTGATAAGAACCAATTCATTATATACTCGCCACGTCGCACAGTAGCTCAGAATAGGTTTTCATTTATTTATTTGAGTAATTTTTTTTTAACTGACAGATAATTCTTTGAATTTGTTGTGTTTAAAAAATTTGTTGAGTACTTATTGAGAAACTCAAGGTCAAAGTTGAACTTTTGAAATTTTTCGATGATTATTTTAAACCTGGAAATAAGGTTTAAATCAACTCATGTTATTTCATATGCTCCTTCCGGGTCTGAGAAGAATCTTCTTGCTGTGTTTCCATCATTTGTATTACCTGCACCTTGTTTTGGCTAATCTATAACTAATCCATAATTTCGATATTCATCTTGGACATGTTTCTTCTTTAACTTTCGTAACTCCTTGTTGGTGTCGTTATTTCTTTCTTATCCTGTAGGTCCGAATTCCAAATCGTAACTGATTTTCAATATGTGTTCCATAAATCGTATCATTGCATGTAGTGGTGATAATCCGAATTCATATGCATCAGTATGATCTATTGATTTGTCTGGGACTTGGTTTAATTGGCTTGATGTTGTTTGGTATATGATGCAGCTGGATAAATCCTTTGTTTCAGTCAAAGCCTGGTCTACTTATCCATCAATCATTGTTAGCACTAATTGGTAGCTTACTTCGATTTCCTGTCCGTTAATTTCTGTTTGTCTCGCATTCCAGCCATTTTTCGTTATTTTTATAAAATCTTTCTTTCGTGTAGTTATACAGCTGTAGAGCTTTTTTAAATTTTTGACGAAAACCAATAATTTCTCTTCTCCAATGGTATTTCGAAGTTTATTTTTCTTTGAACGTAGCTTAGAACATCTTGTTTTTTGTTTCTTAAATACACCTCAGTCAATTCTTTATAACTGAATCTCTCCACGATTTTTGAATCAATTTTTTTATTTCCAACTGCAATGGCTGAGATATAATAGCAATTGAGATTGTATCCGAATATCACTTCCTTATAAGCCTTTCCATACCGTTGTGCTTTCCTAAGCCCCATATCAAGTATCAGTACCTGTATCTATTTACCTATTACCTGCACCAGTACTATAAAGGTAAAATTTAAAACTCAAACTCCACATGTTTCATACAGAATGAAATGGGTTAACTAAAGAGAACTCTAAATGCCTCAAAACTCCAAAACTGCACATGTTTCATAGAGGTAGAATGAAATGGGTTGGTTAAAAAAAAACTCTAGGCACTATTTTAATTACCAGAACCTGTATGTATATTTTGTATATTTTGAAAATTATTGTAGGCTTTGGCCGTTTAAAAATTAAACTCAATTTTTAATTTTAATTTTTGTCTATTATTTATCGATATTTCGACTAAAATTGTTAGTCATCATTAGGACCTATGAAAAAATATATGTAGAAAACATTTTTCACAAAAACTTAAACAATAAAAACAATGAAAAAATGTATCACAATTGAACATTAAAAAATTATTTTTACCAGTAATACTTAACAAAATTGTACCTAGTACTTGTTTAAAAGAGTTTCTTTCGTCAACTAATGTTTTGTCTAATTAAATGTTTATAAATATGAGCACAGTTTCCAGTGTCCGTTTTATAGTTGAGTCTCTTTTGTATGGGTGTAGTGATTATGTGTTGTAGAATCTTTGTTTCTTCAAATTCCGGAGAGTGGTCCCACTTTACGCGATGGGCCGCAAGTGCTGTTTTATTGTCATTCTTGTTGTTTATGACTGATCTCTGCGCTGATATTCTTGTTTTTAGCTTTGATTTTTCCAAAATTTATCAACAACACAACAAAAAATGTTCACAAAATATTTCCGACACAAAACTACAATAATAAACTACCGCCAGAATTAACGAAGACATTACACAAACAAACAATAAAATTCCAGCATAAAATATTAAACCAATTAATCTATATATATAAAAATGAATGTATGTATGTGGGTATGTGGGTATGTGGGTATGTGGGTATGTGGATATGTGTGTATATCACGTATAGACTCCAAAACCACCGAACCAAACTCTATGAAATTTTGAGGGATACTGAAGCATCATTCGGGAAGTGTTCCTGTGAAGTTTGGGGATGATTGGGCAAGGGGGCGTGGTACCTCCCATACAACCCAAATTGGCTCTATCGCCCACAAACCAAAAAATTGCTATATATCAGACGGTTTTAATCATATAAAACTTAAATTTGGTAATTTTGTTCAGATGGTTACTTTCGGTGACTGTAAAAGAAATGGGCGTGGTCACACTATATTTACGCCCACTTTTCAGCAATTATTTTAATTCCTAAAATGTTCAAGTTTTGATAGTGAATCTTGATATGCAGGTGATATGCATACAAGTGGCAGTCACTATGTAAATATAAACGTTGTCACGCCCACTTTTACCGCCCACAAATAAGTAAAAATGCTTTATATCAGACGGCTCTTGCCATAGAAGGCTATGATTTGATAATTTAGTTTATATGATTACTCTCGGCCAATATACAAAAAATGGGCGTGGCCGAACTATATCTACGCCCACTTTATCGGAATCATGCTTATTCCTGAGTTGTACACGTTTTGATAGTGAATCTTAGTATGCAGGTGCTATGGATCCAAGGGGCAGTCACTATGTAAATATAAACGTTGTCACGCCCACTTTTACCTTCCACAAATCAGTAAAAATGCTTTATATCAGACGGATTTTGCCGTAGAAGACTACGATTTGGTAATTTAGATCGTATGGTTACTGTCGGCCAATGTATAAAAAATGGGCATGGCCACACTATATCTACGCCCACTTTAATGAAAGCATGCTTATTCCTGAGTTGTACAAGTTTTCATAGCCAATCTTGGTATGCAGGTGCTATGGGTGCAACTGGCAGTCACTATGTAAATAAAAATGTTGTCACGCCCCCTTTTACCGCCCACAAATCAGTAAAAATGGTTTATATCAGACGGCTCTTGCCGTAGATGACTAAGATTTGGTAATTTAGTTCATATGGTTACTGTCGGTCAATGTATAAAAAACGGGCATGGCCGCACTATATCTACGCCCACTTTAGCCTGCATAGCCAATCTTCGTATGCAGGTGCTATGGGTGCAAGTGGCTGTCACTTTGTAAATATAAACGTTGTCACGCCCACTTTTACCGCCCACAAATCAGTAAAAATGCTTTATATCAGACGGTTTTTGCCGTAGAAGACTAAGATTTGGTAATTTAGTTCATATGGTCACTATCGGCAACTGTTTAAAAATGGGCGTAGTCGCACCATATCTACGCCCACTTTTTCGAAATCATGCTTATTCCTGAGTTGCACACGTTTGATAGTAACACTTGATATACAGGTCCTCTAAGTGACAGTCAATATATATATATAAAATTTGCCACGCCCACTTGTACCACCCACAAAAAAAACAAAACGAAATGGCCAATTTCAGTCCTTGAAAGTACTTTGACCGAGCTTCTTATGATCAATTGTGTTGTGAGTGTTGTGGAATGTTTGAACACAATTGATCGAGAACTGGACCTACATGTTTTATGCCGACTTCGAACGGCTTACGTTCTCAAGAAGCTTTTCATGGCAGTTTTTATTCTCTGAGGTTTGCCATTGTCTGCAGAGAGGTGACGGCCGAACAGAAAAATTAGTTCAATCGAAAAACTTTCAGTGTCAGGTGGGATTCGGACCAGGGTTGCCTCGCGTATGGGCCACACACTCTACCCGCTACGCCACAGCCGCCACTTGGTTTCTTTTTACCCACAAATTAATAGAACTTCTATAAATCAGACGATTCTCATCGTTAAATACTAAAATTTGGTTATTAAGTTCATACGCTTACTCTCGACAGCTTTGCAAAAATTGTGCATGGTAGCACTATATCTGTGCCCACTTTTCAGAAATAATTTTATTTTATTTATTTATTTACTTATGTATTAATGTACTATAGTTCATTACAATTTAAAAATTATAACTATGTTAGCTGCCTGGGCTATCGGTTAGAAATAATTTTAATTCCTGAGATGTGAACGTTTTGATAGACAAACTTGGTATGTAGGTGCTATGGGTCAAATTGGCGTTCACTTTATATATAAATGTTGCCACGCCTACTTTCAATGCCCACAAATCCATAAAAAGGATATATATCAGACTTTTTTTACAGTAAAAGACTAAAACTTGGTAGATTAGTTCATATGGTTACTGCCAGAACCCTTAAAAAAGGGGCGTGTCACACTTTATTTAAGACGACTTTTCAAAAATCATTGTAATTTCTGAGCTGTACGCGTTTTGATAGTGGAACTTGGTATATAGGTGCAATGGGACCAAGTGGCGGTCACTTTATATATAAATGTTGCCATACCTACTTTTTCTGCTCATCTATCTATCTGTAAAAAATGTATGTATGTATACTAAGGCTGCTCACAAAAAAAGGTGTTCGGGTCGGTTCCTCAAAATAATGCTTTATGTTATGATGATTCCCCAAATATTTCGACTGTAGCGATAGTCATCCGTGAGCTGGAATGGTTTGAAATAAAAAAAAAAAAAAACAAAAAGGAAATGGCCATTTCAGACTTTGACCGAGCTTCTTATGCGTGCGTGTTGTGAAATGTTTGAACACAAATGATCGAGAACTGGATCTACAAGGCTTATGCCGACTCCGAACGGCTTATGTTCTCAAGAAGCTTTTCATGCCACATTTTACTCTCTGAGGTTTGCCATTGTCTGCATAGAGATGGCGGCCGAACAGAAAAATTAATTCAATTGAAAAAACTTTCTGTGTCAGATAGAATTCGAACCTGGGTTCTATGGTATACAAGCCTCGCACGTCAACCAGTATGCCACGGAATGGTTTGAAAAATTCTGTAAAAATCGAGTTTTTTATAAAAATATTTACTGGCGCGGTAGTTAAAAATAACAAACGGTCAGAAATAATAGTAATTAAAAAGTTCTTCCAATCTGCACTAATACATTTTAAATTTTTACTCTACTCTATAAATTTAAATTTTTTAACTTTTTTTTTTGTATTATTTTCACTAAAATGCAAATTAAATTTTTTTTTTGTTCTGCCATTTTACTTTTAGTCAAATAAATTATCTATGGATGATAAAATAAAGTGTAAAGTGAATTGCTAAATTGAATGAAATTACAAAAAAATGTACACATTTTTTACATTGTACAATTTATTTGACTAAAATTAGTTTAGGAAAAGATTCGTTTGAATTTTAGTGAAAATAATATGAAAAAAGTTAAAACAATCCAAAAAATCTGCATTATCTTTGGTCCAACGGAAATATAAGATTTTTTGATGCAAAATTTTTTCCATTGCTCTTATTTCTGACCGTTTGTTTTTTTCTAACTGCCATACCAGCCAATATTTTTAGTCGCAATATTTTGTGGATCATCATAACATAAGCCATGGATTATTTTGAAGAACGAGACTGAACAAATTTTTTTCTAAAGAGCGTGAGGCGACTTAATGTATATACGTATGTGGGTATATGTGTATATCACGTAAAGACTTCGAAACCGCTAAGCCAATTTTTATACCAAAGCGTTGAGAGGGTTCCTGTGAAGTCTGTTGCCGATCGTAAATACACCTAAAATTTTCGATTTCGAACAGTTTTGTAATTATAGGTCGCAAAGCCTCGGAATTCAGTATTCGACCTCAATTTACACATGCCGTTGCACAGGTAACATTTTATGGGTGTTGGACGAGGGGCGTGGTACTTTTTCCGCACCCAAAATTTTCGGTATAGCTTTCGAAATAAGTCACACATTAATAAACTCGGTAAGAACTTACTATAAAAGCATGGCTTCACTAAAGCTACGCCCTCTTTTAGGGGATAAGCGCTGAGCGCAGCGAAGCGCGCCGGGTATAAGCTAGTAACATATAAACACAAAATATTAAAAGTAAAGATGCTACAGAAAAAGAAAATAGAAGCCGCCATAACCAAAAAAGTGTGCACAGAAGACGCAAAAATAATTTTCTCCCACAGCACAACAATAACTACGGTAGAAACACAAGAAATAACAAAGAAAAATAACAAAAAATTTGAAACTCTAAAAGAAGAACAAATGCAGCAACTCAACATAACCAATGAATGGATTGCAAACAAAATAAATAAAATTAAACCCAACCATGATACAATTATAAGGTAGGCTCACATTTAAATGGCTGCTCAAACAACAAATTTTGCAACAACAAAGCTGTGAGAACGCTTAACGTCAAATGATAAAGGCAACCACAACAATAAGGAAACTAAAATTCGACCAGTCGATTTTGACATAAAGCTTCCTTTTTACTCCAACTGAGCCTACCTTATAATTCTGCCATGTACCCAACGATGTGCAATGGCTACTCGCGCATGGGCCTAAGTTCGCTTTACCAACGTTTAGTTTAGTACCAACGTTTCAGTTGATCTCGTCTACTTGTCGGTATCGGTGTTGTTTTTTTTAGTGTGTGTTGTAATAGTAATTATATAGTGGAAAATTTAAAATTTTATTAAATCGTTTGTATTAAAAACTATTAAGAATTGTATTTATGTGTTTTTAAAAGAAAAAAAATTAATTTTGTTTAGTGTTCTTTTAGTGATTACATAATTTATGTTATTAATATAGAACAGTTTTTGTTGGACTTCACACAATCTAGTGTTTGTATGCCTAATTTTTTCTATTTCTTTTTGTGCGGTGTTTGTTTATCTGTTGTGCAGTGAGAGTCTCTAGTGTTGTTATTGTGCTTAACACTTTGTGTACGCTGCATTTAACTGTGCCAACCCTGAAAGCACATTTTACATTTAAAAACGCTCACAAAATAATTTAAATTTTTTTTCCAATGGATTATTTTTCCATTGATAATATTGCTGCTTGTTCTCTGAACGAGCAATGCAAAAGCCAGAATATTCTGTACCCTATGTTCAGCTGTTCTGGCCCATGTGAGCGAATGTTCCATGCTTCTTGTGCTGGTATTTCTAAATCGTGCCTTGACGATTTAATGTCAGTCCGATCTGGTCTTCGCTGGTATTGTGCTTCGTGCAGGGCCCTTTCCCCGGATGAACTCTATTCTAAATTAAAGCTTTTTGGGGAAAGCCTTAACTTATTAAATAATAACTTCAGAGAAATTGTTTCATTTTTTAGCGAAGTTAGTGCCGCACCCACTACCAGCGTTTCTGATGAAATTACTGTTCAGGATAACATTTCGGTTCCTTCGTCCATGACTGCATCTTCCGGAATTTTGTCAGTTTCATCAGAAAAAGACCTTAAAAGCTCTAAAAGACAGAGGAAAAACATAAACAAAAATAAGCGTCGGAAGGCGTCCTCCAGACCTTCCAAGGCAGAGCAGCCCCCAGCAATGCCATCAGAAAATAATAATACGGTGATTTCTCATACACCATCTTCTATTCCTCCATTGACTAGTAGCCCAAATACGATTTCAACTACGCCTAACAGTCATTTGACTTTAAGAGCAGTTTCGAGGATCAGAAATGTTTTCATTTCACGTCTTCAGCCCGACACATCAATAGAAAATATATTGACGTTTGTCAGGCAATCCAAGTTAGTGAACTCAAATGCATTCTGTTCATGCAAAAAAATTGGTAATAAGCCTTCCCATGCTTCTTTTATTCTAACAGTTGCAGCCGAAGATTTTACAACTGTTCTTAAATCTAATTTGTGGGCCGATAATATTCTTGTTACTGAGTTCAAGCCAAAAAATAAGTCTAAAAGGGTAACTCAAGCCGCCCGCCAGACTCAAAAAAACTAAATAGGCTGTCCCTTTACTATCAAAATGTAAGGGGACTACGTTCTAAGACGCAGAGCTTATTTCTATCAACTCAAAATTGCTCTGAGGATATTATCGCGTTAACAGAAACGTTGCTGAACGGAAGCATTACTGATTTGGAATTGTTTGACAATAGTTTTCAAGTTTTTAGAAAAGACAGATACACGGACAATATTTCTTCTGTCGGTGGTGGTGTCCTTTTGGCTGTGAGGAACTGCTTTGTCAGTTTTATTGTTGACATTCCCTGCTCTTCCAATATTGAACTAATTTGCGTTAAAGTTATACATTGTAACTCTAATGATATGTTCCTCCTAAGAGTAGTGTAGAGGTCTATGCGAGCCTTGCGGAGTGCATAGATTACATAATTGATTTACTTGACGTTAATGACGACATTTTATTATTGGGCGATTTTAATCTACCTGATTTAAAATGGCATTCTTCTGACGATGATACGTACTATTGTGCATCTAATTCGAAGACCCGCCAAGAACATATATTTGTTGATAATATATGTTCAGACTTACAACAAGTGAGTTGTATTTATAATAGTCTTGAAAGACTTCTTGACCTGGTCTTAACTACAGACAGTACCAATGTTGTTGTTAAGAGGGCATTTCATGCTCTAACTACTGTTGATGAATATCATCCACCATTGAGTATTTGGTACAAATCCGACAGAGCAAATATAGTAAATTTTAATTCAGCAGATAAGCTTTATGAATTCAATTTTAAAAAAGCTGACTTTTTGAAGTTGAATCAGTTGCTTCATGGTAAACTTAATGCAATTTTGGAATATATAAAAGGAAATTGCCTTGATGACTCCATACATTTTTTTATATGGAACTCTTTGCTGTGTTTTCTCAATCAGTACCTTATAGTCTCAAATTTGCGAGGAATTCTACGTACCCGTGGTACACAAAGGATTTAAAGACTCTTCGCAACAACAGGAATAGGGCATGGAAGAAATACGTCTGTAGATAAGGCTCAAACGACCTAGAAACTTACTTAGAAATTCCAGTTTGTTTCTGGAATTTGAAAATCGCTCAGCTACATTATATCACGAATATTTAGATAATGTTAAGCTGAGAATATTGACAGATCCAAAGAAATTTTGGGGATTCGTAAACACAAAGAAGAAATCTGATGGATTTCCTTCTTCATTTAGAACTCCTGAGGGATTTACTGACAATCCCGTCAAAATTTGTGGCCTATTCGCCAATCTTTTTAAAGAATCATTCTGTTCAGATTCTTTTACTCCTGATGGAGAGTACTTTGAATATATGAATTCCGAACCCAGAGTATCTTTGGAACATATATCCTTCACTCCAGAGGATATTTTAATGTATATTAGATCGATCGATGAGGAGTTTGGTGCTGGACCTGACGGTGTTCCTGTCGCAGTGTTAACACAATGCGGTTCCGTTTTGAGTCAACCACTTTCTTTATTATTCAATAAATCTATTAACGAAAGTTATTTTCCACTTTTTTGGAAAAAATCATTTATAAGTCCTATTTTTAAAAAGGGTTGCAGGAACGATGTTAGTAACTATAGGCCTATCGCTAAGCTCTCATCGATTCCAAAACTTTTTGAGCGGATGGTGTATGATCGGGTGAAAATTCACTGTGAGGAAGTCATAACAACTCGTCAGCATGGTTTTGTGAATGGCAGATCCACTGTGTCTAATCTTCTCGATTTTACAACATTCTGCTTAAATTCTATTGATTCTGGTAACCAGGTCGATTGTGTTTACACTGACTTTAGTAAGGCATTTGATAAGCTACCACACAATCTAATCTTATTTAAACTTGAGTTAATGGGATTTCCACAATATTTTGTGAACTGGATTAAATCGTATTTGGTAGAGCGATCTTATCAAATACGTTTCCGAGGCGCATTGTCTTCTGAATTTATTGCTGGATCAGGTGTTCCTCAGGGTAGTCACCTTGGTCCTCTTCTGTTTATTTTAGCTATCAATGATGTAACTCATGTCATTGAACACTCTCATCTGCTTATTTATGCCGATGATATGAAAATATACAGAACAATTAATTCTAGAGATAATTCAGATCTACTCCAGTCTGATCTAAAATCCTTTGAAGTTTGGTGTTCTAAAAATAATATGTTTTTAAATTCAGATAAATGCCAAACTATGACCTTTTCTCGAAAAAGGAATAATTTTATATTTGATAATAAGATTAAAGATACTGCCTTGAGTCGTGTAGACACCGTCAAAGACCTAGGTATATGCATGGATTCTAAGCTGTCCTTTAACATTCATATTGATAATATTTGTAAAAAAGCATCTTCAATGCTTGGTTTTGTAAAACGCTGGGCCAAAGAATTTAATAGCATGATTACAACTACAACGTTGTATTATGCAATCGTGCGTCCTCACTTAGAGTATGCAAGTCAAGTTTGGTCCCCAAGTTACAATGTGCATGTTGATCGAATAGAAAGAATCCAAAAACGTTTTGTTCAGTTTGCTCTAAGGGGCTTAAGTGGAACTGACATATTAGACCTTCCTCCTTATGAGGATCGTTTAAAACTATTAAAAATGCAGTCTTTAGGTGATCGAAGGAAATCGGCAGATATCGTATATTTACACCAGCTCATAACAGGTGTATTCGATTCTCCAGAACTTCTTTCTCACATAAATTTTAACACTAACCGTAGAAGCAGTAGAAACGCTAACAACTTAATTTATTTGCTATTTAGTAGAACAAATTATATGGCTACTGCTCCTTTAAGTCGCATGAGTTCCTTTGTTAACAATTGTAAAGTTTTTGATGTTAATTTGTCAAAAGGTCAACTCAAAAGTAGATTAAAATTAGTTGTGTAATTAGATCTATATATATAACAAGCATGGTTAGTTGTTACGTCTTGTGTTGTCCCTGAGCCCAACCCATTTATTGGTGGGTAAATTTTTCCCACATTAACTTGTTTGTGGTCACGGGTATCCATAACATTGATATTTTCAATGATTACTAGGTAGTGGCTTTAGATGGGTTAATGCTGAGGAACTGCGATATAGCTGTAGTAGCTGAACTCTATTGTTATTGCATGTTTAAAAAACAATTTCTCATGTTTAACTTAATCGCCGAAGGAGAGGACTGCATTCGATCGTTAGACGATAAAGAAGAGCAAGTCATAGCAAGAGTGAGACCAGCGACATTAATAATAGACAAGGTTGATTTATAAGGTTGTCGCCAAGGTTGATTTATAAGGTTGTCGCAAGGGAGAGAGCGAGTACCCATAATTGTCAAATCGAAGTTGACAGTTCATAGAAAATCTGCAAGTGCTCTCTTTTATCATCCGTTTTTCTTTCGTAGTCATTCGCAAAATTGGCTGGTTTTGACAATTATGGGTACTAGACCATTCGTTATTTTAATGAAATTTTTTAATTTTTTCTTTTACACAAACTGCCGGCCAGAAAAAGTTTTCATTTGGCCTAGGAACTTCAAATATAAAATTTGGTTGTGATCGGATAATATTTGATACTGCCACCATGGCCCCGTTTATTGAAAAAACGGTTTGTATGGGAAAAAACAAGTTTTTTATTTAAATTGATTAAAACTTAACCCAGTAGCCCTAATAACTATTAACAAGAACATATTTGTGGCTGAAATCGGTTAAGAAATTAAGTATTTATGAAGATTAAATGATTAAATAAGTGCCAGCTTTTTATTTGATGGATATTTTTTTCGGTATCCTTCGACGAATTGCAGCACCAATTGCATCTGCTCTTCATTCTTGGTGAAAGTCCTGTTGTACTCCTTCATAAATCTCACCCCGCGTTCTGCGACATCGTTAACGACAAGCAATTCACGGCAACAATTCAAAGCGTCCAAGTAATGCTCATTCGTATTCCATGTGGATGGATCGCACTGTAGAAAATTAGGAGATAAACCAAAAGAAACAAAGAAAATCTTGGTTTTGTACGAGACGAAATCGCTTAACGTGCTATCGCATATATCTTCCGGATGAGAAATTTGTCGACCCTTCTCCAATTTTACTATTGGTTCCATTGATTGCAGACGCTCCACCATTTTTCGTTTTTCGTCCAGGGAAACATCTGAATCGAAAAAAGCAAGAGCCACTGTTTCTGGACATAGATACCACAAGTGGTTTTTGATTTTGAGCAATACAGCTTCAGAAGTGGCTGAGTCCTTATAAGCATACGCGATAGAATTTTTGACGAAATTCAAGTCCTGATTCGGAGCTTCAAGAGCGTTTGTGGATCCGAACCAGACTTTTATATACAACTGCACGAGAAAAACATATATATCTCGTAGCCCGTTCAATTCCCTTGCAGTCACCTGAAATTTCTCGCGAAAAATGAAAATTTTCAATGAGTAAATGGCTTTTCCCATGAATCTTGCATGTGAAGTTGAGCTACAAGTTCGGAATTCGCCACGATCTTCACCAAGGAATACGAGTGTCAGTTCTAGTAGCTCTTTGTGGTCCGCACGAATTTGAATTTGCTGAAGTTTTTGAGTGCAGAACTTTTTTATAATATCACATTCCTCATCGGATATTTTTGAGCGAACGATAACATCTTCCATACCACTTCGAAACAAAGTGTGATCCAAATTATCCCAAACAGTGGCAAAACGATTGAAAAGAAGTTCTTCGGGCGCGCTGGTTGTACCTAGTTTCACCTCGAAAACTCTTCTTAATACGATTTCGAATATATGATGGCGACATGGAAGCTGGATCAATTTTCGATCTAAATATTCTTGCAAGAAAAATGTTGCACCACTTTTTGGACCTGTATTGGCAGAGGTGGTATCAAAGCTCATTGCACTAACACGATCAATAATATTCCATTTGATCAGAGTGTCACGAACAGCAGCAGCAATGTTTACTCCAGTTGCGGGTTGAACTTTAGCAGCGCTGAGAAATTTTGAAGATCCATCAAAGCTGACTAGAACCGCGATTCGTTCAACTTTTTGTCTGCCAACTATTTCTTCCATTACTTTGCCGTCCCAATGAACGACAACTCCGCGCGCTTGATTTATCTTTAGCATTTAATTAGATATAGAAATTCAAATTAATAAGAATCAGTAACTAATATCACATGGACCATACACGCTGCGACTAAAATTACATTGAAAGTGTTTTTTGCAAATATTTCACATTGCAGTTACCAGCATTTCGGCGTCGGTATGGAAGTTACGTATCCACTTCACTGTTGCGTGTTTGATTGCACCTATTTTTGTCGCAGAGTTTATGGACCGCATTAAGTACAAATACGGTTAAGTTAAATTACATTTATCATGAACTCTTCTTGAGTAGATTCCATTCCTAGCTCGCGATGTTTTTTTCGCAACTCATGAATGGAAGTGTGATTGAGGACAAGTTCACTTATATCAGCTCCCAAAGCCTCGGCCGCTGCTGTCAAAATGTGTACGGCTTTTCCATCGGTTACTTTACCAGCATCAAGAGCTGCGGTAAGACGTGGTGTGATCCAGTTCTTTCGACCTCTTTTAGCAGCTGTGGGGCTCTCATAGTGCACCGAGTCTTCATCCAGAATCAGGTCAACGGTTTCATCCTCTTTATCGCTTATACTTTCATCTTCTTCTCCAAGGACAACTGAAAAGATTAGCAACAATAATGCCAATAAAGCGTTCGCCTGGGCAAATTATTTAATAAAAGTAAATTTTTACCACTTGACTGTTTTGACATTTCATCGTGTTGCCTTTTTCGCGATTCCTCTTTCTGTTTTCGCTGTAATGAACGCATCTCCCGTCTATATAAGGTCATATCAACCCCCGTCATGCACTCTCGGCGTCCCTTTTCTCTCTGCATCAATAAAAATACTTTGTCTTCTTCTATTTTTATATCGTTCAATGCATTTGCGGATGCAATGTCAAAAAGGTCGTCCAAAATTGCAACAAATTCACTTGTTTTCGTAAGCGCTTGCCGCCAAAATATCAATGCCGCTTCTATCGTAAGCTTCGCACTTTCTTTTACCGTGAATTTTGCGCACCGTATGTTGTAGAAAAACAGTTGTAGCATTTGCCTGTTCGACGGTAATTTGGTGGCACACCATTCCAATCATTTCAATATATCCACTCGAACGTGTAATTCTGGATAAAGAAATTGGCTTCTGTTCATCACTCAATGTTAACCGTGCGCCCGACATCGTTAACACAAATTAAACTTTTAAAATTCACCAAAACCTTTCAATAAAATTTATTAGACTTGTTTTAGATTTACCGCTTGCCGCCAATTTCTCTAGCTGATTTTCTTCTATATTTTTTTGTTGCGCTGTCACATAGCTTGCTGCGATTTTGGCTTGCTGTATCACTTTTTGTTTATGTAAGTTAAAATTCAAATAATGTGTTGCCCCGTGCAATTAAAAGAAAAAAAATATGTTTCTTAAGAATAAAGTCCACCCTAGTGTACGTACAGTTATAGCAACTGTTTTTTACATGTACAATAAGTAAAATTAGTAACGTGAAATTGGTGTCGCTAGAGACTACTCAACGCACCAAAGAAGTTTTACTGCAAAATCGTAATTTCATCATACAAACCATTTTTCCAATATTCAAGGTCATGGTGGCAGTATTAAATATTATCCGATCGCAACCAAATTTTATATTTGAAGTTTCTAAATCAAATGGAAACTTTTTTCGGCCGGCGGAATTAACAATAATTTTAACGATAGGTCTAATGGGTACTGAGAAGAGAGTGCAATCAGCCCTGCGACAACCTTATAAATCAACCTTGGTTGTCGCAGGGCTGATCGCACTCTCTTTTCTCATACCCAGAATTGTCTTGAACCAGCCAATTGAACCAGCCAATTTTGCGAATGAATACGAAAAAAAAATGGATGATAATAGAGAGCACTTGCAGATTTTCTATGAGCTGTCAACTTCGATTTGCCAATTATGGGTACTCGCTCTCTTCCTTGCGACAACCTTATAAATCAACCTTGATAATAGACATTTAAGAGCACCACAACCAACAGCGAGAGACAAATATGTAACAAATCTAACAAAAACAACAAGAGAGTTTTTAAAATCAAATAATGATATTATATTGTGGAAGCAGACAAAGGAAAAAAGACGGTTGCTTTGATGAAAACAGATTTCGAATTGGATATGCGTGCAATATTACAAGACAGTGGCACATACAAAACGCTAAGAAGAGATCCAACAGCAACACTACAACAAAAAAAAAAAAAAACGTTTTGGTTGACAAGCTCTTTAATACAAGAATTTAATACCAAGATACAAGAAAAACAAACTAACTACAATGGAACGACCCCAAGAATCTATGGACTTCCAAAAATTCATAAACAAGATATGCCACTCAGACCGATCTGCTCATCAATAAATTTACCTTCATACAGTTTATGCAAAAAATTGTATGTTTTCGAAATATTAAAACTATTGACAACAGATTCGATGTATAACATTAAAGACGCGGTTGAATTAAAAAACAAAATAAATAACAGTTACATATGTGATGATAAACGAATGGTTTCTTTTGACGTGGTATCACTTTTCCCTAGCATTCCAGTAGATTTCGCTATCAAAACAATAGACAAAAAATGGGACACAATAGAAAAACACACGAAGATACCAAAACAACTATTTATGGACATATTAAAATTCTGCCTAAGCAAAACAATTTTTTTAAGTATAAAAAAACAATATACAATCAATTAAAAGGATTGCCCAATGCAATGCCCATGGGATCGCCAATATTTCCAATCATTGCAGACATTGTGATGGAGGAAATTTAAGACATCTTTATGGACAACATCGAACAGAATTCTAGACTGTTCACAAAATATGTGGATGATATTTTTGGTATAATAAAAGAGGATAAGATGGTAACAACATTGGAAAGTTTAAACAGTTGCCACAGATATGTCAAATTCACGATATAAGAAGAAAACAATGGACAACTTCCGTATCTAGACGCAAAATGAGTAAGGGATAACAATGTAATAAAAACAGATTGGTATCAAAAACCAACAACATCAGGATGCCTCATAAATTTCTACTCAAAACACCCAAAAAAGACAATAATCAATACGGCTAAAAATTTTATTAACAGAGTACTGAAAATAAGCGATGACATTTTCCACACAAACAACAAACGTAAAACTGAACACATCCTAATTAATAATGATTTTCCAAAAGTTACTATAACCCAGTTGCTCAAAGAAAACAAAAATAACAACAGTCAACTTAAAAAAACATTAAAATACAAAGGAGTCACATATGTAGAAGGCTTTACAGAAAAATTCAAAAAATCAGATCTATACAACAAAAACAGTTTCAACTTGCGCCTAAATCATACAACACCTTGAGAAATATCTACAGTAACACAAAATCAAAAATTGACGAAATGGAAAAATAAAACCTGATCTATAAAATTACATGTAAAGGAGACGGGGCCAATGAATGCGGACAAGTATATGTTGGAACGACAAAATCAAAGCTAAACACAAGAATATCAGCGCACAGATCAGGCATACACAACAAGAATGACAATAAAACAGTACTTGCGGCCCATTGCGTAAAGTGGGGCCACTCTCCGGAATGTGAAGAAAGTATTACTGGTAAAAATAATTTTTTAATGTTCAATTGTGATACATTTTTTCATTGTTTTTATTGTGTAAGTTTTTGTGAAAAATGTTTTCTATATATATTTTTTCGTAGGTCCTGATGATGACTAACAATTTTAGTCGAAATATCGATAAATAATAAACAAAAACTAAAATTAAAAATTGAGTTTAATTTTTAAACTGCCAAGCCTACAATAATTTTCAAACCATAATTAAAAGGACGATGAAATCAATAATTATATTTTGTAAATGCACCTGTCTTATAGAGTTGGAATTAAAAGAGTAAATAAAACTGGAAAATCCTTTAAATTGCATGCAATAAAATACCTAAAGCTTAAATAGAATACCTCATTGCATACTTATTCCCTAGAATTTATGCTTTTAAATTAGCGTCATTCGAATATATGTGTGAGTAGTTTCAGTAAAACGAAAAAGCTTCCACGGGGCTCGTGGGGGAACGTGGGGATATAAAGGTACATATGGGATGAAAGAGGACACTTTCACCTTTAACTGGATGCTTTCATTTTTTTGATCCGTTTTGATCCTTAGAAGTTCTATTCCACTAAAGTTAAAATTTATACAAAAACAGTAATTTTGAAAACATTTCGTAACACCCAAAATATAAATAGTACAGCACACACAATACAATTTAACAATAATAGTCCAATCAACCTAACAAAAAAAAAAATTCAACCCTCAATTGGTTATAGTTTGCGAGCAATGGCCATTCATTTTCGATGAAAAAAATAAAAAAACACCTCTTTCTGAAATTATCAAAAACAGTTGTGTTTAACCGCATGCCACGCCCACAATTTAAGATATTTTGACCTAAATTTTTGGCTACCTAACTTTGGATATATTTACTACAAAACTTTATAAATCGGTTGCCACATAAAATGGGTATTTTGGAAAATGGATTTAATTCTTAAGCCACAGTGCGTCGCAAGACAGCTGAAAAATGCGTGCTGAACATTAATGACACAGAAGTTATAGAGAAACGATGCGTAACCAAGCTACGGAACGATATATTAAAGTTGTGTCGGAGGCGTCTAAGGCCGCAGCAAGTCAAAAAAGTCGAGAGGGCCATATTGCTGTTACGCAAGGAATAATCGACCGAAATTCGATACAAAACGCGAATTTCGATAAACATTAAAAAAACTTATATAAAAAAGTATATAAATTCAATGTTAAAACATCTGCTTACAGTATAATATTTCTACTTTGTTCAGTTTAGACATATATAGTCTTATAGCGTGGACATAATTGCTATAACGTTAAAACTTCATAGGGCATTTTTGGCGATAATTATATGATCTACAATTTTGTTCTAAGTATATTTTTTATCTGACAAAGAGGAGCGGAGATACCGTTTTGGTGATCTTTGAACCCTTTTACATATCTTGTTCCGCGTACACTCTTGAAAAGTTCTTAGTTATGCCTCAATAAACAGGTTTGCATTAAAAAAATTCAGACATAATTTTTGAAATTTTTGATTAAAAAAAAAAAACAACTCTAGTAGGTGAAATATATAAGTGCTCGGGCACAGTCAAAAGTTATGTCGCAGAAAAAAACTAAAGATGCAGAAAATATTGTTTTGATGAGGATTATTGAAAAATGCGTGAAACTCTTGGGGTTAAAATTCGTTCCACTCTACTATACACCGAGCTAATTTGGTTGTGGTGAGATGTAAATTTGAGATGACGAGGCAGCGATACTCCTTTTCAGATCCATCGCTTTACAACACCTTGCCAACAGTATGAAAGAACGCTAGTTCTTTTGGGTTATTCAAGTATGAAGTAAAGAATTACTTCCTCGCCTTAAATTGAATCAACAATTGTAAAAGTTGTAAATGTTATACTTTAATAGGCCAATCTAGTTTGCTTCTTCAAAGTTCTTCTACTTAACACTGGAGCTTAATGTACACCTAAGCTTAAAATATAACAGTAAATGAATATCTATTAAAAAAAGAGCAAACGGAGCTAAAGTGATGGTTTTTAGCTGAACTGAATTGGGAATCCTTACTCTTAAGCAGTCATCGAAAACAGCTGTTATTCACGTTCAAAGCGAACATCAAAGTGTTATAAAAAAAGTAAAACAGACGTTACAATTTTCACAATTGTTGAACATTGAACTTATAATGTATCGCCACTGGTTTATGTTCTTGTTAACTTAGAAAACCTTTCATTTGTGTTTATCTCTGTTCACATGGTCAAATTTTTAATTAATTGTTGGTCAAACACAATAGAGCAACGCAAAATTTCTTTGTAATTCCCATAATAATAAAACTTATAATAAATACAACGTGGTTTATGCTTTCTTCATAACAAACTGCTAAATTATAAAAAAAACCCAAAAATTTAAAAAACGAAAATGTTACGTTCCGTGGGGAGGGGGAGAGAGATGAGAGATGAGAATATCAAAAATTGGCCAAAAACATGTTACGTAATTTATGAACAGAAAGTTTGTAAATTTCTCAGACAAGAATTTTTGGACATGTTATTTGTTTATTTATTTTCAAAAAACATTGATAAATAAATTTCATATTTGTTTTTAATCTTGTTGGCGATGGAATTTTAGGTGACATTCTGCCTGGGATTTCTGTGCAGGTTCAAAAAGTTATACAAGGCCTTGAAGACACAGAAGACTCACAAGAAGAGACACCAAATTTAAAGTTAGAACCAGGTACTTTGGAGTTATCGCCGAAAGCTGAATTACAAGATTCTATTAATTTCAGTGATGTATGCTATTGATATGAATAAAAAAACAATTAATACATTAAGGTTAAATATTCTTTGCAGAATGATACAACCATAAAGAAAGAACGACCATACAGTTGCGACGAATGTGGAAAATCGTTTTTGTTAAAACATCACCTTACAACCCATGCTCGCGTACATACAGGTAAATGCAACTCTTTAATATAATTGATACAAATTTAAAAGTCGAATTTTATACAGGTGAACGTCCTCATGTCTGTGTACATTGTGGTAAAAGCTTCGCCCATAAACACTGTCTGAACACACATTTGCTTTTACACTCTACAGATCGGCCCTACCAATGCACGGAATGCAAAAAAAGCTTCACACTTAAGCATCATCTGCTAACACATTCACGAGTACATAGCCGTGATCGCCCATTCGTTTGCCAGGAATGTGGGCGTGCATTCCCGCTTAAAAGACATTTGGTGACTCATAGCAAATTTCATGCTGGAGAACGTCCATTTGTGTGTGAGGAATGTGGTGAAAGTTTTGCTCAAGAAAACCACTTAATAATGCATTCACGGTAATATTCAATCTTCATGATGTAGTAAGTTATTATTGACTTGTCTTTTTCAATGTTGATGCATATGTTAGGTTCCATGGTTCAGTAAATCCATTCGTTTGCCCCGACTGTGGCGTCACCTTTCCTAGAAAGTTTCAATTGGTTAATCATGGCCGCATTCATGGAAAAGTACCACACTCTTGCACAGTCTGTGGTAAGGAATTTTTGCAGAAGAGAACACTTGTATCTCATATGAGGTTTGTTGTATTTATACTTATACATTCTGTCAAAAAGTACCGGGAAATAATCATTTAAAAGCCCGCTTGCTTAAAGGGCTTGTAAAAATTATTTTTGTCGTGGGTATAACTATCCTCTATCCTGAAGCTTGAGCGCGATCTGTCATTTAGTTTGTTAACATTGCTCGATTTTGTCAGTTTATCCAGCAAATTCATGGTGAAATTATATAAGGTGAACCTGACGTTTACAAATTTTGCTACGCTTGCCAAAAAATTTTGACAGAGAGGCAAACTGTAAAAAAAGTGTCAAATCATGGTGAAACCAACAAGGCCATGGTAATGGTGAAATTAATAAGAAGGTGAACGTTATCAATTGCCAAATGTAGCAAAAATAAAAAATTCTTTAGTAACTGTTTATAAATAATACGTACTGCTTATAAATTTATTTTGTTTTATAAAAAACTAGCTGTACCCGGTGTGCTTCGCTACCCCTATAGTGATAAAATAGAAAGTATTTAGATATTAAAAAAATTTATTTATTTGATTATGAATTAATTATTGCAATGCTTTAGGATATACAATGTTTTTAGTCGGTGTAGAGGTGTAGCTTCTAGAGCAAAGAACGTGGCGTGGCCCGCCTACTATTTACATGGCATATAATCCTTTTTAAGATAACATGATATGTAGCAAATATCATCATTCTATGCCAATTGGCTGAGATATGAGGATTTTATGTTTTCGGTTGTGTAGGCGTGGCATCACCCCTTCGTCTGATCAAAATATTATGTAACCAAGGACTTATTATTTCGTAACAATGTCCTATTGTGAAAATTTCATGTCGACCGGTCCAGTAGTTTAGAAGATATTACAGTTTTAATTTTTCCAAAAATTGGCGTGGTTCCGCCCACTTTTTTTGTGGAACGTATTTCTATTCATGCCAATACTATATGCACTAAATATCATTTCCGTGGGTCCAAAAATGCCGAAGATATGACGATTTTAAGTTTTTGGTTATATGGGCGGGGACACGCCCCTTTGTCCAAGGAAAACTGTATATAGCCTAATATTCCTTCCAGAGTCATATTAAGACGCTGAGAAAATTTCAGGAAAATCGGTCCAGTGGTTTGGCCTCCTATAAAGCACAAACAGACATACATTCATTTCTTTTTTCGATTTTTTTTTTCTTTTTTTTTTTTAAAAACCCGAACTGAAAAAATACCTTTCCAACAAAGTATAAATCATCAAAATCGGTTCGGCCGATCTCGAGTTATGGGATTACATCGCATTCGGACACTTTCTTTTATATATATAGATGTTAATGTTTTTAAAACCGACTAGGGCTACGAACAACTAGTTTGTATTTATTCGGAATACTAGTTAACAACTTCGGTATTCCTTGCTGTGTAATAAATCATTGATGTTTAATATTTTTGATTCCTTTGTATGCAAGATGTGGGATTAAAATAATAAAAGTTTAAATAGGAAAATAAATGTTCACAAATAAAGAATTTTGACAAATAAAGATTTGGAATAATTTTACTTTAGGGGTCGGACCCGAATATTTGTTTTCTTAGTTTTGCTAAGTGTATTTGGACCAGAGAACTGCACAAGCCTAATTGAAATTCAAGCTTTTTCAAGTACTTGAATTCAAGTATGTATTCAAACTTGGAAAAGCAAGCTTTAGCCTGCTTACAAAAATACCAAAAAATGCTGCTGCTTTCTCATTGGCTTGGCTTGTTGAGGCTTTCTACCTATGTCGGGTAAGAAAGTTGAAAAGCTTGAAACGATCGACAAAAGCTTGTAAGCTCGCTAGTATCCAATTAATTGAATTTGAAGCAAGTATCCAAAAAATTCAATGATCTTGTATATGAAAAGTGTAAGTGTATTAGGACTTTTTAGGGTTCTCTGGACTCCGTGGTTGGAAGTTTAAGAGGGTAGATGATTTCGGATCAGAATTTAAAATTCAAAATGGTGGAAAGTGTTGCCACCTAGATTTTAATTTGTATTTTTCCGAACTCTTGTAATTTTATAATTCTGACAACGGATTTGATTTCGAATCTAATGTCACAGTTTTAAAATTTAAGATGGAGGATAGGTTGCCACCTAAATTTTAACCACAGTATTGTCACCTAGTAAAATGTATTTTTAAGAGTTTTACACATCATTTAACAGTGTTAGGGGGTCGCTAACGTGTTTGACTTACAATTTGACTTACAATTTGACTTACAGTGAACAGTTAAACACGTGTTTCGATGTCCCTCCTAAAAATGTGGATAATGGGGGGATGATAGACCCCTCTATTTGTGTGTCCCAAAAATGCCTTCCCTCTTAGTTACCTCCAAAAAATGATTAATTTTTACCTATTTTGCTTTCCCTTCCAGATATGGAAGAACATAAAATCAAAAGATATCGAAAAATCTTCGAAAAAATAGAAAAAAATGCTATATCTCGAAGGGAAGCAAAAAAGGTAAAAATTAATAATTTTTTGGGAGTTTCAAAGGGTGGACTGTCTTCCCACATTTGCCACATTTTTGGGGGCTGGACGTCGAAACGCGTGTTTAACTGTCCACTGTAAGTCAAATTATAAGTCAAACACTTGTTTCGGCTTCCCTTAAAAATATGGCAAAGATAGACCCCTCTATTTGTGTTCGTATTCAGCGACCCATTTTTACCTAGTGTTCGCTCCAGCACCGAATTCGTAAAAAAATTTAGGTGGCAACACTATTAACCATCTTGAATTTTAAAATTTTGACGTCAGTTTCGAGGTCAGCGACACTGTTAAATGATGTTTAAAACTTTTAAAAATACGTTTTAGTAGGTGGCAACACTGTTATCAAAAAAATTACACAATTTTTAAATTCTGGCAACGGATTCCGATTCAGCGACCCATTTTTACCTAGTGTTAGCCCCAGCACTGAATTCGTAAAAATTAGAAAAATTTAGGTGGCACACCTGTAACCATCTTGAATTTTAAAATTCTGACATAAGATTTAAATGATGTTTAAATTTCTTAAAAAGACAAATTTTCTAGGTGGCAATACTGTGGTAAAAATTTAGGTGGCAACTCTATCCTCCATCTTAAATTTTAAAACTGACATTAGATTCGAAATCAAATCCGTTGTCAGAATTTCAAAATTACAAGAATTCGCAAAAATACAAAAAAAAAATCTAGGCGGAACCCTACCAGCCATCTTGAATTTTAAATTTTGATATCAATTGCGAAATCAGCTATCCCCCAAAATTGCGGAGTCCACAGAACCCTTAAAAGCTCAAATATGCTTAAGCTTTTCCTACACAAGCTCATTGAATTTTTTGGATACTTGCTTTTTTATTGGATACTTGCCTTCAATTTCAAGCTTTTCAAGCTTTTTGCCGAAACCAATTGTGGTAGATCTACCACTTTTTTTGACTTTTTTGGCTTCTACCACTTTTACCACCCTACCACTTTTTTCAGTCTTGGTCCGTTTTCTTTTCTCGAAAAAAATCTGCATTTTTTCTGCCCTCTTTGAGAACTCTGCACTTTTTTCGTTCTTTTCTCGAAAAAAATTGTGTACCGTAAATTAAATCGTGTTCCTTTCCCGAAAATTTTGAACTCAAAAGTAGAAAAAATGCAGAATTTTTGCATTCAAGATTGACGGTTTTACAATTCTGCCCTCAAATGCCACCAACTGAATAAACAAAAAAGTGACATGTTAGGAAAATATTAAACATTATCACTGACATTTCATTAAAATTTTAGCTTTTTTACGGACGACAAAATAAATTTTATAAAAATTCCAATATGACAAATTTTTTTTTATTAAGGCACAAGTTAATTGCAGTTGTGTCTGCAATTAATGTCATATCATTAAAATCCTTGTGAAGAGTTTCGTATTCATAATCTATAAGATTAAAAAATAAATTTTAGAGAAAGAAAAAATTAACTATTTTATTTCCATACGATTTACAAACATATATTTGTTAGACATTTCCGAAGTTGTTCGCATTTGTTGTTTTGTAATTTAATTTCTTTGAAGATTCTCAAAACTAAGCAACAGTGTAGCCAACACAGCTTCATTGAAAAAAATGTTGCATTTTTTCTGATCTTCTCTTGACTTATAAAAGGTCAACATTTTTTGAGTTCAGGTCAAAATGTAAAAAGTTCTACCCTCCTAGAGGGCAGAATTTTTTGTCGAGAAAAGAAAACGCCATTAATTTAATGATTCTTGCATAATAATGACTGCAAATAATCCAATATCAGAAATTTGATTACAATTATTATTTCAATTCTTTTGGTATGTTAAGAGTAGATGCAAACTGTCTTTAGAACGTTATATAAGAAGTATTTGTTTTTGTTGCAACAAAACTAATTAAAAGTAAAAAAAATGTCTATATGATATTGATTCGTTGAATATGTTGAATCGAATTTTTTGTAAGTCCCGGTTTATATTGGTCAAGGATTGGCGATCAAGTCTTGCATTTGTTGATGAGACACGCGAAATCAATGTGAGAGAGCGTAATTTTATTAGCAAGGAATTGACGTAAAGTTTTGATCAGTGTAAATCAGGTCTAATTGAAAAAACTTTCAACGATTTTTCTAAACCTACCACCATTTTTATAAATCTACCACTCATTTTATACTGAATCTACCACTATTTAAATTTTTCAAGTGACACCAATGGTCATAAGCTGTCGTGAGCTTATTTATATTCAAGTACAAGTCGTACTTGATTGAAAATTATCAAGTTCAAGCAAGCTGGAATTTGTATTTTAAGCAAGTACTTGAAATGGATTTCAAGTAGGTTTGTGCAGTTCTCTGATTTGGACCTCCTAAGCCCAAATATGCGTTTTCTTTTCTCGAAAAAATTCTGCACTTTTTCTACCCCCCCCCCCCCCCCCCCTTTGAGAATTCAGCACTTTTTGTAACCTTTTCTTAAAAAAATGTTGACCTCTAAAATTAAATCATTTTCCTTTCTCGAAAATTTTGACCTGAAAAGTATAAAAAATGCAGAATTTTTGCACTCTCAAGATCGACGGTTTCAGAGTTCTGCCCTCAAATGCTACCAACTGAAGAAACAAAAAAGTGACATGTTAAGAAAATATTGAACATTTTATTAAATGTTACAAGAAATGCCTTCTTCGTTACAAATTGCAAATATTTATTATAATTAAACATAAAATGACTGATATTAACGAAATAGGCCAGATCAGTGGTTTTAACGATATTAACGGAAATATTACAAAAAAGTTAATTTACCTTCAACAAAATTTTCGTCGCCAGACCTTTTGAAGTTCATTTTGAGTTTTGCTATTTCACGGAAGACTTTTGCATAACATTAAATAAAATGTTGCTTTTTATGTTCTTTTCACGACTAAGAACAGGTCAACATTTTTTGAGTTCAGGTCAAAATTTAAAAAAAATCTGCATTCTAAGAGGGCAGAATTTTTTGGCGAGAAAACGCCATTAGAAGATAAAATTCGCGAAAGTTTGAAAATTCAGTGCAATTTTTTAAGTGTGGAAGCTGGAAGCAGAAAAAATCACAGTGAAAATGGTGTTTTTTTTTGGTAATAAAATGGTTTGCGGAATGTTAAATGTTGTTTTTAACATTCCGTACAAGGGCAATAATTTTTAGCGCCGCGATTTTTAATAAACAATTATCATAAATTGTTGATATTGAAAAGAATGAGCGCCGCAGGCGAAAAGCTTTTTTTAAAAATCGCGGACATTTTTCATTAATTATTAATATCATAAAGAATATTAACTAATATTAAGATCATAAAAAATCGCGAAAAATTTTCATTAATTATTAATATCATTAAGAATACGCCCGCAGGCGAAAAGTTCGCCTAGTCTTAAAGAGAATCTCAACGACGAAGAAGCTACGAATTTCTTTGAAAGCGAAAAAACATTGCAGGATAGACTAATAAGACAAATAAAATACACACACTGATAAACTAACAAAGCTTAAAGAAGAACGAAAGAAAAGATTGAACATTGATATAAGGACTGAGTGGTTTGTAAACAAAACCGATGTTGATATACCAACAAATATACAGTGGCTACTTGCATTGGTACCAAAATATGCCTTGCCAACAACAACAAAACATTTCCCACTATTTAAGTGCATCGCGGAGGGAGAGGATTGTGTACAGACTATTAAGAACAAAGAGGAACAAGAAACAGCGAGAAACAAACTAACAAATCTAATTGACAACCACGTAAGGAAAATACGAATAAACGAAAGAAAGAGATCGGTTTATACTTGACACAGTGGACAAAACGAAGCAATTTTTACATAATAATAAAAATGTATTAATTGTTAATGCGGACAAGGGAAACGTATCCGTTGCTATGAACAAATCGGACTATGCAATGGAAATGAGACAAATGCTACGAGACACATCAACATACAAAATATTAAAAAGAGATCCTACTTCGACGCTTCAACAAAAAAACAACGAGTTCATCGAAAAATTAATTAAAAACAACATAATAAATATTCAAGAGAAAAATAAACTAGTGACGAAAACTTCTACAGCACCGAGGATTTATAGACTTCCAAAAATACACAGAGAAAATATACCACTAAGACCTATTTGCTCATCGATTAACTCACTTGCATATGGACTATGCAAATATCTCTCAAATCATTTAAAAAACCTGGCAAAAGAATCTAAATATAATGTAAAAGACGCGGTAGAATGTAAAGATAGAGTCAATGACACATATATATATGACGACGAAAGAATAATATCGTTTGACGTGGTTGCACTATTTCCGAGCATTCCGGTTGACTTTGCCATAGACGTAATTGGAAAAAAATGGGACTTAATTAAAAATCACATCAATATAAAAAGAGAATTATTTATGGACATTTTAAAATTTTTTCATCAAGGACAACAGATATTTTAAATACGACGAAAAAGTTTACGGACAATTAAGAGGAATGCCAATGGGGTCACCTTTATCGCCAGTAATTGCAGACATAATTATGGAAGAACTTTTAGACACCTGCCTGGGAAAACTAGACGAAAAACCAAGATTGATGACTAAATATGTAGATGACTTATTTGGAATTATAAAAGCAGACAAAATAGAAGAAACATTAAATGTATTCAACAAATTCCATAAGAATATAAAATTCACAAAAGAAGAAGAGATAGAAGGAGAACTACCGTACTTAGACACCTTGGTTATAAAGAGAGACAACAAATTAAAACTTGACTGGTATCAAAAACCTACAGCTTCCAAACGTCTTATTAACTATACATCCAAACATCCAAAAAGAACTATAATGAACACGGCGAACAATTTCATAAGAAAGGTACTGACGATTAGCGACAAAGAATTCCATAAGAGAAATATTGTAAAGATAACAAATATTCTTATTAAAAATGGATTTCCTAGAAAAACGACGATGGATTTAATAAAAAAGCACAAACAACAAAGCAACAAGACGCGCACAGATGAATCTCCAACAATCTATAAATCGATGACGTATGTACCAGGACTATCAGAGAGACTCATTGGATCTAATTGTTATGACAAGAACAAATATAAAATCGCCACACGCACAGATAATAATCTTGGACAATTATACAGTAATACAAAGAGTAAAATGAACAAAAATGACAAATCTAATCGAATATATAAAAAATAACATGCAAAGGAGACAGCGCTGGAATATGCAACAAAGTATATGTGGGAACTACAAAGACGAAATTACGGTCAAGAATATCTGCGCATAAATCAGAACATAAATCACGCACCAAACCATTGGAACAAAAAACAGCATTAGCGGCCCACTGTGCAACACTTGACCACTGTCCAGACTTTGACAATGTACAAATTTTACAACAAGAGACGAACTACGCGAGAAGATATACGTTGGAAATGCTACATATTATTAATATACCACCAAAACAAAGAATAAATTTCAAAACGGATACAGATAGATGCGCTCAAAGCTACCGACACTTGATTAAAAAACAAACGACAACATAAAAATCCGTAGACGATGAAACGACGAAAGCGCGGGTGCATAAAAGCTTTATTAAATAAAGTTTAATTTAATTTATTTTAAGGCAAAACCTGCTTGTTTGTATTCCTGTAACGTCTATCATAAATGTTAAGTGTTAAGCTTTCTGTTTAATGTTTAATATGTAAGTTTTTTATTTTGTCGCGTCCAATAGTTAAAAAATTTTAATGTAAATATTTTTGCTGAAACAGCGTCCCTGATGATGAACTCCGACGGAGTTCGAAATATTGGACAAATAAATAAGTTAATAAAAACAAACAAATATATTGTTTTATATTAATAAATTGACCTTGAGCCCGAGAAAAAAGGAAAAAAACAACAAAATATCAATTCAGAGGTCGAAGAAATATTATATTATTATCATAAAGAATATTAACTAATATTAAGATCATAAAAAATCGCGAAAATTTTTCATTAATTATTAATATCATTAAGAATACGCCCGCAGGCGAAAAGTTCGCCTAGTCTTACAAATGCACAATTTCTTCATATGTTATTCAACTTCAGCAATACAAGCAACTTGTATTTTTAAGATAATCTAAACAGTGGTTTGTAAATTGATCATGTCGAAATTTTGTGATATTAGTTTCTAGACACTTAAAAAATTGCATTGAATTTGCAAACTTTTACGATTTTTATCTCAAACCATTTGCGAGCGACACTTAACCTTATGCCCAACTTATATATATAACTTATATATAACTCATAACTTATGCCCAAATACACTTAACAAAAGTAAGAAAACAACTAGTAAAGAATGGATCTTCGGCAGAGTACTGAAGCTAAAATATTCCTCCCGTGGCCGAATTGAAGTATATTCGAAGTCTTTAGCCACGACAGACACGTTGACATTGAGTTTTATATATTTACGAAAGTTTTCCTATTTTGATGACGTGGTTTTTATCCGATTTTGCCGAATATTATAGATATGGTTCATATTATATACCAAAGCTCAAGTGCAAAATTTCAAGACATTTCTTTAATTTTTGTGGATTTTTAAGAGATTTTAGTTTAAAATAAAGCCACTTTGTATGAGAAGTAGGCGCGGTTTTCATCAGATTTTGCCAAATATTATAGAGATGGCTTATATTAATTATCAAATTATTATATTAATTATTTAACAGATTTTAGGTTAATAAAACGGCCACTTTGTATGGGAGGTAGGCGTAGTTTTCATCCGATTTTTTGAAATTTCATAGTCAGAATTGACATTGCTTATTGCAAAATTTTAAGGCATTTCCTTAATATTAGGCGGTAGGCGTGGTTTTCATCCGATTTGGCTCATTTACGAACGTGATCTTCATTTTTTAAAAAAAAGCTTATATTTTGAATTTAATCGTGATAGCTTTCAAATTACGGCTGTAATCGTGCCGACGGACACACGGAAATCGACTGAGGAGGTGATGCTGATCAATATATATATATATATTTTTCTATACCTACCACGCCTCCTTATTGGCGTTACAAACGGAATGACAAAATTAATATACCCCTTACGCAGTACGCGTTGGGGTATAAATATTGGGGTTCGACCCCTAAAGTAAAATTATGTCAACGGAAACAAAAATGATGTCAAACAGAAAATAAGTTTTGACAAATAAAAGAGTTTAAAAAAAAAATTAATTTGGACGAATAAGAATTTAGCAAAAGAAAAATAAATTGTCGAAATTTAAAAGAATTTTGACAAATAAAGAGTGAACTGTTGTAGATATTTAGCTTGTTTATTTTTAACTTATATTGTGTGGTAAAAATAACAAAAATTTGTATGTTTCTAAAATGGTGTGTTTCTAAGTTTAGTAACCACTTTAGTACACAAGTTAGTTAAATTCTTTTTGTTTTATTTTATTTTTCAAAATTTATAGTCTTATAGTCTTTTTTTAACTCTATATATATCAAAATTTATTTTTTTTTTAATTCTTTATTGTCTATTTTTCCTTTTTAAACTCTATATATATCAAAATTTATTTTTTTTTTTTAATTCTTTATTGTCTATTTTTCCTTTTTAAACTCTTTATTTATCAATATTTTATTTTAATTTCTAAATTCTTTATTGGTTATTCAAAAAAACCAATATCATCTTGAAATAACCTAGCTTGAACCTCGCTCAAACCTTTTGCCATTTGTGTACGATACGGGCTTTTTTCGTTTCATTTTCCTTTTTATTGTTCTTTTTTAAACTTTTTATTTTTCTTTTTTGAACCCTTTTCTTTTTAGAATTATAATTTGTCAAAATTTTCTTTTCTTGTCAAAATTCTTTATTTGCTTTTCTAATTTTTTTTTTTTTTATAACATATTTTATAAAATTTATTTTCCCTTTTAAATTCTTTATTTGCCAAAATTTATATCTCGTTTTAAACTCTTTATGTTCAATTTTAAACTCTTTATTTGTCAAAATTCTTTATTTGTGAAAATTTATTTTCCTTTCCATATATTTCGTTCCATTTTTAGAAAAATTTTTCACAAATATCTAGCACTCAATAAAAATATTAAATCGTTTTGCAACTTTGGCTTCAAATTTACCGTCAGCTGTTTTTGACAACGAAAGCGGAACATTTTTGTGAGAGAGGTGAAAAATTCGCGTTCACCTTATCTAATTTCACCATGAATAAATATGAGTAAAAATATCGAACTAAGAATTTGGCTGACTTCCAAAACGTACTAATACAAAGTTTGTATACAATTTAACAAGCACTGATTAATATTGCAAATGTATGCTTTGTGTAATTTTTCATTATAGAACACAGTTGGTGCACAAATATCATGCGTCGATTTATTTTATTATTATTTATTTAAAAAATAAAATTTTATTAAAATAAAATTAAGTATCAACTCACTCACTACATGTTAGTGACTCACTACGCGTTACTAACAGCGCGATTTGCTTTACAGCTGCGTTTATTTAGGTACTTGTAGGACGCGTTTTGAAATGCCATGCATTGTGAATATTTTGTTGTGTAGCGATATCGAATGGTAGACTTTGTACTTTTGCTTTGCAATTGACGTTTTGGAAGTCAGCATTTGTCCCAAATTTTATATTGCTAATGGAATTTCGAGTGCCGAATCGCCAAAAATGTTACAGAAGACATAATCGATTTTATGAAAAACACTCAATCGCGTAAAGGTCGCTGCAGATATGGTAGAACGAGCCAATTCCAACCCACTTTCATAAAACTCATTAAAGCTGGTGATGAGATATGGGTTTACGAGATTGATATATAAACCAGCCAACAAGCTTTAGAATGGCGCCTTCCAACAGCCGAAACTGAAATACGTCAAAATCGATCAAAAGTCAAGGTAATTTGATTGCTTTCTTTTGATTATCGCGATGTTGTGAACGCGGAAATCTTGCCTGAAGGTCAAACGGTAAATATAGAATATCTGGACGTAATGTGACGTTCGAGAGACAAATTTGTCGAAAAAGTTCAGGTTTGTGGAAAGAAAATTAATTATTATATATATTAATATATATATTAATTATTAATTAATTATTCCCAAATATTAATTTGGGATTATCGTTAACGAAATTTTGGACAAAAATCATTGAACAACCACCGTATTAACCGGATATGGCTCCGGCTGACTTTTTCTTTCCAAAACTCAAATTACCACTTCGAGGCACCCGTTTCGAGTCGATAGAAGATATTAAAAAGAATTCGTGGCGAGAACAGAATTCGATTCTGGAAAAAAGAGGTTGAAAATGTTTTGGTGATTGGATTATTCGTATGCATAAGTGTATTATTTCGGAAAAAGCCTATTTTGAAGGCGATACAATAAATTTGTATGAATAAAAAATATTTTGAGTTTTATTATTAACCAATTCTCTGTACTTTTTAGACAGAATTTATATTAAAAATATATGATCTTGATATTTTATTTTTTCCGAAGAGTGCATACTGGCGATCATCCCTACCCCTGCATCAGTTGCGGAGAAGGTTTTATGTCCAAGGCAGAATTGAATCAACATATCCGTATAACACATGGCGGTGTAAATCCAAATTCGTCAAACACAACACTTGTGCCGTCGAATACTATCATAACGACAAATCAACCCACACAAACTATCCAGGTAGTTGTAAATATACTTATTTGTTATGTTTCATTCAAAATTTAAATTTGCCAAAACATCTTGAAATACATCTTGAACTATGAAATTCACAAACATTCATGCTGATTGTGGAATCCGGCGGATCAGTTGCGGCGGGAAAATTACTCGTTTCCGCTGGCTTGTCGATTATAGAATCCGGCATCAAATTTTTTACAAATTTCTATTGTTTAAAAATATTTATTTTTTGACTTAAACCAATTGGTTACTCACACTCGAATTGAAACCGAACAAAAATGTAAACAAATCGAATTGCAGAACACGTTAAAATAATGTTCGAAAACAGTGAAATCTTTTTTCGATTGTAAATCCATAAAGTTTAATTTAATTGAAATCGGTTGAAAATTCGTCGAGTTATTCTATTTAAAGTATTTCTACTTCACTTCAAAATTACCAAAATAACTGTGTTTTATTGTTCTTACTTGCAAATCGTTGTTTTTCATGCTGCTTTGCCTAAACTGAGTTTTTCGCAAATAAGATCAAGCAAAAAAAAACATAGTTATTTTAGTGATTTTGTAGTGAAGTAGAAATACTTCAAATTGAATAAGTCGATAAATTTTCAACCGATTTCAATTAATAAATTTAGGATTAGCTAGAATTTTTATTGCTATGACATAACGGGACATTTAATACAGAATATGTCCGCAATTATGATGCAAAATGTCCGATCTTAAATAGAAAAAATATACAGATCATACAGACGAAGGATTGCGCTTAATACAATTTTTAAAAGATGAAGTTAATTTAGATTTAGTTTCTGGAAGAACAATGGGAACGACTAGATATGGTACAACCATTGATGCTATGTATTCACAATTACCACGAACGTAATATTACAGTATTTAATAATGATGTTACTATTAATAAAATTCGTAAATTTACCTCATAATGAATTTATGTAATAAATATATTTTAAAATTTAAAAAGTGTACAATCCTTTTACTAATATAAGAGATGCCTTTATTCACCCCCTTTACCTTTAATATACATCTCAAATTCCAAGGTAATCGATCTAGAGGAGTAAACTCCAGTCCCGCGTCGGAGCTGGCACGCACACTTCTTTTTTTTATTTTTTTATGTTATCAAAGAAATTAATTTTTATAAAATGATTTTCAATTAAATTTATTGTAACTAGTTTTGTAATTTTCATGTTATATTTTTGTTTATATATATTTCTTTCAAAGTTTTGTCTATCGCTAGCCACTACTTTTCCCCCATCTCTCTGATAATTTACGAATTCCGTTTCGAAAAAGGGACACGTTTTTGAGGCTGTCCACGGACCGATCCATATTTTTGCATTTCCTTAAGAACGGAGTCACTGGTCGTTAGATGGGTTTCAGGGCCCCATATATTTTATTATTATATTTCAGAACCTTCCTGCACGGCAGAATATGAATGATAGATGTCCTAATTAAGAGTAAGTAAAAAAAAAAAAAAAAAAATCTAAAAATTGTGAAAACTGGAAGGGCGTCGCTATAAAACGTGATGCCAATGAATTAATAATTTATGACCGTATGTATTTTGTAAAATTCAAGCTGTCACGTCACTTGGGGTTTTTTGTCTGGCAGTAAATTTCAGTAGAAAATGTCAGTAAGAGAAAGAAGAGAGTTTGTTACTTCATATGTAAACGGAATTGCCAGACAAAAAACCCTAAGTGACGTGATCGCTTGCGTTTTACAAAATACATACGGTCATAAATTATTAATTCATTGGAATCACGTTTTATAGCGACGCCCTTCCAGTTTTCACAATTTTTAGATTTTTTTTTTTTTTTTTTTTTGACTTACTCTTAATTAGGACATCTATCATTCATATTCTGCCGTGCAGGAAGGTTCTGAAATATAATAATAAAATATATGGGGCCCTGAAACCCATCTAACGACCAGTGACTCCGTTCTTAAGGAAATGCAAAAATATGGATCGGTCCGTGGACAGCCTCAAAAACGTGTCCCTTTTTCGAAACGGAATTCGTAAATTATCAGAGAGATGGGGGAAAAGTAGTGGCTAGCGATAGACAAAACTTTGAAAGAAATATATATAAACAAAAATATAACATGAAAATTACAAAACTAGTTACAATAAATTTAATTGAAAATCATTTTATAAAAATTAATTTCTTTGATAACATAAAAAAATAAAAAAAAAGAAGTGTGCGTGCCAGCTCCGACACGGGACTGGAGTTTACTCATCTAGATCGATTACCTTGGAATTTGAGATGTATATTAAAGGTAAAGGGGGTGAATAAAGGCATCTCTTATATTAGTAAAAGGATTGTACACTTTTTAAATTTTAAAATATATTTATTACATAAATTCATTATGAGGTAAATTGACGAATTTTTAATTCGAATTTGAAATTAATATTTCATATTTAAATTTTTATAAAAATTAAGGCGATAAAATTGTTTGCTTAACTGAAAAATGCCAATGGATTTTTAATACAATTATCCTTTGACCTTAAAACCCATATCGATTCAAAAGTTTTCGAATTTTTTTATTGATTTTGGGCTTTGAACCGTACCTTTAACAAGGTTCTACAACTTCTGTAAAAAATAAGGACACACGATTGTGAACTGTTTCATTAGGTTTTATGTGCAAAAAAAAACATTTTAAATTGGGTCATTACCTTATCAACAATTCAGTTTTTTCTGGCACCATATTTACAAAAACTGTTTTATTTTAATTCCATATTTGCATATTTTTTTTAATGTTATAATGAACAAAAGAGGAATCTTTTGTAATGTGGTTAGAAAAACTTTCTGGTTATTTGCAATCACTTGCACAGTCAACTGTTATATATTTTCAGATAAAAAAATATGCAGTGTTAAAAGTGTAAAAAAAATATATATGGAAAAAATCGATTTTTATTAATATGGTGTCAGAAAAAACTGCATTTTTGGTAAAGCAATGACCCAATTTCAATTTTTTTTTGCACATAAAACGGTCCATAATCGTGTATCTTTATTTTTTGCAGAAATTTTAAGATTTTGTCAAAGGTACGGATCAAAATCAACAAAAAAAGTCCTAAATCTTTTGGGTTGATATGGGTTTTAAGGCCAAAGGTTAATTGTATCAAAAATCCATTGGCATATTTCAGTTCAGCAAACAATTTTACATAAAAGTTTGTTATAAAAAAAAGTTTTTGTATCGCCTTATTATCACACATTATTATCACATCCAGGATTTATATTCTGCCCGCGCAGGGAGGTTCTGAAATACTTTAGTAAAATTAACCCATCAATACAAGTAGTTGTCGGAAGCGTCAATGTCTGGTGAATACGGCGGGTGTTGTAGGACATCCCATTTCAAAGTTTCAAAGTATGTTTTGACTGGCCTTGCAACATGTCGAACATTGTCATGCTGAAGAATCACTTTGTCGTGCCTTTGTTGAAATTGCGGCCGTTTTTCCTTCAATGCTCCGCTCAAATGCATCAATTGTAGTCTGTAGCGATCTCTTGTGACTGTTTCGTTAGGTTGGAGCAGCTCCTAATTAATAATACTTTGCTGATTCCACCAATTACAGAGAAATGAGCTTGGAACCATGGATATTCGGCTTTGCCGTAACCATGTTTTTTACTCCTTACTAGCTGTTCACATGCTAAAATCGTCTTTCCAATTCCAATTTTCTTGCTTTTGGATCATTCCCAATTTTTCTTCGAACTTTTTCGGCTGGCCCGGACATTCTTTGTCATCGATGTCAAAATCACTACTTCTGAATCGCGCAAACCACTCCTGTTTGCTTGTAGAACAAGATCCCACGACCAAGGACGAGCTTCACTTATTTGTTTTCCGAATGAAAAGTATTTTTTAGCAATTATAGTACATGAACAAACATATTGCGAATAAGTTGTCTAGAGGAAATAAGGCTCGACTATATTTAATTAAAACTATTATAATGCATTTTGTTTAAATTTTTTTCCTTATTTGTTTGCCAAACGAAATCAATTTTAATTGAAAATACGAAGCATAATGAACAAGAAACGGTTGGGTTGCCTATTATTTTCTGGTCAATACTATAGGGTTGCCAGGTATAAATAGGAGAATTTATAATGATATTTACGCTCATCTGTTTTCTCATCGAAATTTATATTTCTATACATATAATTTTATTACGAACACGATGGTATAATGTTGCCTAAGTAAAATCGGTCAAGGGTTGCCGCAATTTTAAACAGTGAGCGACGGAGTAAGATTGAACGTATTACTCAGTGCGATAGAGGAGGACGCACCGTAGTTGCTGTTCAAGTAAAAGATAGAGAGAGTGAGTGCGCATTCTATTTTCTCCCTGTGAAAAAATTCTATTGTGATTGAAAAATACAACCATATACTACTGATAGGTATACAGGGTGTCCCGCAACTAAGTGCAACTATATACGGAGGTGAAAGGTTATGTCGAGCTGAGCAGATAACCGTATGGAAGGGGTGTCTATTTTAACATTCTTAGGAGCTACAGGGTTAATAAATATTTCAAGACACTGATTTACGTTATTGCTTCTATTAAAAAAACTGAAGTGAAGGCCGTCCGTAGGTGGGATCCTAGACTATTCGAGGAGCAAACAATGTTCTTCGTATGCATTTCCGTTTAAATTAAACCAATAAAGTAAAACTTCCCTCAAATACTGTTTTGTTTGTTTCGCCGTTTCCAACGAGATAAACTTAAATGTATTAACATTAACATTAAATGTATTTTCAGGCGCACTTTAAGGCCCTAAGTCGGTTCATCGAAAAAAAATACTTTTTTTCATGAGTAAATTTAAGGTAGAAAAAGAATACTTAGAGTATTGAAATTTTAGCGTGTATTTGCCCATTTGTTATACAGTTTAAAAATATTTTTTTTTTAAAATGGCGGATTTTCTGACATCATCAATTTAGAACTTACTTTTGACCGCGTTCAAGATTGCGTCTGCTAAATCCATCTGAAGCATAAAAAAAAAAAACGAAATGGCCATTTCAGCCCTTGAAAGGACTTTGACCGAGCTTCTTATGATCAATTGTGTTGTGTGTGATGTGAAAATGTTTGCACACAAATGATCGAGAACTGGACCTACATGTTTTACGCCGACTCCGAACGGCTTGTGTTCTCAAGAAAATTTTCTAAGAATTCTTAAGATGTATATAAAAGCTTAAAATAAAAAACAAGTAAAAATAAAAATATCTAGTTATATTATATTAAGGACTATTTTTTTGTTTGAATCAAGAATTTCGTAGAAACTTTCTATGTTTCTGTTGAATTGTTAAGTAGCCCAGTTATTACTTATCATAGCATTATAATAAAAATCTATCACATACTTTTGGGCATCTTAATAAATGTGGTTTGTTTCATAGAAAATTGTTTCAGCTTTTTTTAAAAAATACACAATATTTATGAAAAAATAAGACCTTATTGCACATATACAGAGCAAGACCCTTCAATTGCTACCTTATTTATGAAAACCGCGTCTACAGTACAGATTTGATAGTCGTCACAAATAATACTGTTGCGTAATAATAATACAGATAGATAAAATCGAATTTTTTTTTTTGCATGAACCGAAGGGCCTTCAGATGCAATAGCAATAAAAAATGACAGCTATAATAAATATGAAGTTGATTACGAATGCGCCGTTTTTTATGATACTCCCAATATTATAAACATAAACTACTTCTTCTTACAGTGTACTTCATGACTTGTGATCTTATTGCATTGACAATTGTTTTTTTTTTTTTTGTTTTGATAAACGCAACGATGTGTATTTTTAGTTTTTTTTATGTTTTTTTAAAGCATTGGTCCGGGCTTAAAATTTCTTAGGTCCCTATTATGTATTACAACTCAACTAAGTTGACTAGATTCTGTTATGTACTAAGACACTCTCTCTGCTTTATGTACTAAGACCCTCTCTCTATATATCATTCTTGTAAAACTTAGCTAATTGTTATAAGCAAAACGATTCTAATAAACAGTCGTAAAACAAAAGTCAAAGTGTTCGTTTAATTAGTTCATTGGCGACGAGGAAAAAGTGGAAAAAAAAAATGACGACAAACACTAACTCATTTGTTGGTTCCGTGGAAGCGTTTGTTCTGGGTGAGGACTTTGAATTGTATGTGCGGCGATTAAATCATCTATTCACGTTAAATTCAGTGAAAGAGAAGGAAAAGGTTGCTTTTTTTATGCAGCTTAGGAGGACCGGAACTCTACGAAGTGATTGTCTCCTTAACGGCTCCAAAAACAGAAAATGATTTTGAGTACAGTGAATTAGTCAAAAAGTTGGGCAATCATTTTAAGCCACAAAAAACATAATCGCTGAATGTTATAAATTCTTCAAACGGAGTCGTAGTGATGGAGAAAATATAACGGAGTTTATAATAGAACTTAAGCAGTTAGCGCAGCAATGTGATTTTGGTGAATTTTTGGACAGAGCGCTGTTGATACAATTTGTCTGTGGAGTTGGAGATGAAAAAATGCAACAACGGCTACTAGGTGAAAGAGACATCAAAACTTTTGAGAGAGCAATTCAAGTAGCCAACGCTGTTGAAATGACAACTAGTAACGTAGAAATTATAAAGGTGGAAGAAGGCAGAGTCAATGTTTTAAGAAAGAGCTCTGAACAACATAGGAAACCGTTTAAAAATGCATTCGAGAAAGAGAGAAATTATGTTGGATGGCAAGTACGAGCGAACAACGGTGAACAAATGGCAGCAAGGCAGTGGGGCCAGAGTGGGACCGGGTTTCGAAGCGATGCAGTGAGAGGTGCGGCACCCAATTTTCGTAGAAGATTTGTTTGTTTTTTTTGCGGCAAGGAAGGGCATATTCAGAAATTCTTTAAACAAAGAGCGTTTCGAGGTGGCTTTAATAAAATTGATGATGATGAAGATGGTGAAATCGAAAATGATGAAAAATTGATAAATAATATAAACAATGTTAGTTCTTTAAAAATTAAGCCGCTTAAAATTAATTTGAACATTGAAAATAACAACTTAGAGTTTGAAATAGATACAGGGGCGTGTATTACTGTAATCCATAAAGATGATTTTCAAAGATATTTCGCAGAAACGCAAATTGCATATGAAGAAAACGTCTTCAAATTAATTTCTGGCGAATAAGTTAATACTTTATGTAAATTTATTGTTAATGTAAAATTGAAATCTTTACAGTTTGAGTTAGAGTTAGTGGTTGTAAGCACTAAGGTATATTTCAGTCTCTTATTGGGACAAAATTGGTTAGAAGTATTATTTAAAAACTGGCAGATTTTTACAATAATAACATAAATAATAACATAAATGTAACTCAGGCTGATTCAGATAAAGATTTTAATAAATTACAATTTTTGGAAAATACAACACTATCTTTTCAAAATCTAATGACACAGTTATAAAAGATTTTCATTCTGAAATCATGTTAAAAGACGAGGCGTACCCGATATTTTGTAAGCCATATACAGTTCCATATGAATTAAAAGATAAAGAAGAGGCTGAAATTCCAAGATTGTGCAAAGAAAATGTGATTATACCGGTAAAGCGAAGTAGTTGGGCTTCTCCATTGGTAATAGTTAATAAAGGGAATGGATCTATTCGCTTATGCGTGAATTGCGTCAATTACAAAAAATAACAACAATTAATAAGTTCGTTGTAATGGAACACAGCGCTATACCTCGTATCGACGATATTTTAGCGTCTATGAGTGGGTGGAAAGTTTTCACGAAACTGGATCTGACTGGAGCTTATTTGCAAGTTGCAGTTTCAGAACGATCAAGAAAGTTCCTCACTGTCAATACTCACGTAGGCCTATTTCAATTCACTCGACTCATTTTTGGACTTAAGACTGCACCGCAGATTTTTGTTCAATTATTGATCAAATTTTGAGGGAACTTCGAAAGGTACACGTATACTTCGATGACATTCTAATTGGTGGTGAGACCGAAGCGGAATGTAAGTCAAATGTAGTTAAAGTTCTCGATCGATTATTGGATTACAATGTTAGGGTTAACATTGAGAAATGTACATTTTTTCAAAATTCAATGATTACCTGGATTATCGTATAACAGGAGAGGGGTTAAAGCCAAGTTCATGCAAGATTGAGGCTGTTATACAGGCTCAACTTAAGTCTTATCTGGGAATGGTAAATTACTACAACAAATGTATTTCAAGTTTGTCAGGCCAATTACAATGCTTATTTGAATTGGCCAAAGAAAATTCGAAGTGGACATGGGGTAAAGAACATAGTGATTGCTTTGATAGAAGTAAACGATTACTTACTGATATTGAAATTTTAACGCATTATGATCCCACTAAGCCAATAATTATTGCGGCAGATGCTAGCCCTTATGGGGTAGGTGGGGTCTTGTCGCACATGGTAGATGGAGTTGAACGTCCAATTATGTTTGTGTCAAGTACATTAAGTGCAGCAGAGCAAAACTATTCACAGTTGCATAAGGAAGCTTTAGCAATAATTTTTGCTGTAAAAAAATTTCATAAATACATATACGGGTTACATTTTACAATTTACAGCGATCACCAACCGTTAAGGGCTATTTTTGGGAACAAAAAAGATATTTCAGGGGTAGCAGCTAATCGGCTTCAACGCTGGGCTTTATTTCTATCCATGTATTCATACGAAATAAAATATAAAAAATTTTTTCGTATAGGGCAACTGTTTTGGCGTTATCTTTTTTGCTCTGTTTCGAAAACTAGAGGGCGCTGTTGTACACTTTGTACGTGTGCATGTTATTAAACTGTTCCTTAACGGCTGCACCGATTTGGATGAAATTGTTTGTGTGTGTTTAGGTGGATCCCTGGATGGTTCAGATTCGTAATTGGACTCGGTAGGTGGCGCTGCGATCGAATTCCATGAATTCTGTAATTAAAGTTTATCTACGAAACAATTCATCAGATTTTGATGAAAATTTGTATTTAGGGGTTTTCGGGTACGGTAGTTTTTATGTCTTATCTATTTTTTTTTCTATATTAAACACCAGAAGGCACTGCAGTAAAAATGTTTTAAAAATCTCGAAAAACTCCTATCTGCACATCCGATTTGAGTGAAAATTTTTACATAGGAGTTTTCGGATACGGTGGGTATCTGGGGCTTTTTTTTCTGCGCTATCTTAAACACCAAATGGTGCTGTAGTACAAATCACTTAAGAAATCGTGAAACACTCAAAAACCGCTCATCCGATTTAGATAAAAATTTGTATATCGGATATATAGGATTTGATTAGAGTATGGAAAGGGCTTTGGCGTTGTTTTTTATTCTATCTCGACAACCAGAACGCGCTGTTGTACAAATACCGAAAAAAAAACTCAAAACAACTCATCCGATAAGTATGATTTTTATAAGTGGTTTTCGGGTGCGGTGAGTCCTTTGGCGCTATGTATTTTGCTTTGTCTTGAACCTCAGAGGGCGCTCGTCTACAAAATACAGTAAGGCGTAGCAAAGCGCGAAGGGTGATAAATATCTTCTTTATGTGTATTTATATTCCACTTTCTTTTTTCGCAAATCAGGATAGCTGATGCCGAATCCTGTGGTATTTGAGTACGCATTAATACATGCACAAGTCAGTTGCGTCGTAAGTTGGCGTTGTTTTGACATTTCAATTTCTATTTTTAATGCTTATTTAATTTTTGTCCAGTTTCCTCGCAAATTGCCAAAAATTCGTTTTTGCTCTGATTTTTTTCAAAAATGTCAAATCTATCGAATACAATATAAAACATGAAAATATATTTTTGCAAGCGATCGGCGGCACGCACACACAAATCACGATTTCCCTAACTTTTTCTCATAATTTTCAGATGTTGAAGCTACATTATGCTCATTTCGCCGAAGTTACCGGTTTGAAAGATGCACACAAGTTTGTGAAAAGTTTTTTCAAATCGACGAACGATATCGAAAATTATTTATATCAACTCCCGAGTTAAGCCGGGTATTCAGCTAGTATTTATTAATATCATTAAACAGAGTATACATAACTCTTAAAGACTACTGGTAATAATTTTATATCTATGAATTACACATTAAATAAATTTAATTTGACTAACTTAAACCACCAATGTTCGATAAATTTAATCTTAAGTATTGTTTGAATGGATCCCTAACTAGGAAAGTTAAAATCACTGAAGTTACAAACTGAATTTTCATGAATCAGGCACCGAGTTGTAGGTTCATTAATAAAAAAAAAAAAAAAAAACGAAATGGCCATTTCAGCCCTTAAAAGGGCTTTGATCGAGCTTCTTATGATTAATTGTTTTGTGCGTGTTGTGAAATGTTTGAACACAAATGATCGAGAACTGGACCTACAAGCTTTACGCCAACCCCGAACGGCTTATGTTCTCTAGAAGCTTTTCATGACAGTTTTTACTCTGTGAGGTTTGCCATTGTCTGCACGGCACGGCCTGCAGTATGCCACGGCCGCCCATAAGTAAATGAAAAAAATGAAATGGCCATCTCAGCCCTTGAAAGGTCTTTGACCGAACATTTTATGATCAATTGTGTTGTGTGTGATGTGAAATGTTTGCACAAATGATCGATAACTGGACCGACACGTTTTACGCCGACTCCGAACGGCTTATGTTCTCAAGAAGCTTTTCATGGCAGTTTTTACTCTCTGAGGTTTGCCATTGTCTGCAGAGAGGTGACGGCCGAACAGAAAAATTAATTCAATTGAAAATACTTTCTGTGTCAGATGGAGGATTCGCCGCCCATAAGTACCGTAATTTAATCTATGATATATAACTTAAAATAAGTTCCGAGTTCTTAATTGTTGAATAGGCGAAAAAAGTCCAACCCAAAACAGCAAGAAAGGACAGTTAATATGGTTATTTAGTATATCTCTAATAAACATATCAAAGTATTTTCGGTGTGTACCTAGTTTAGTTAGATGGCATATCTATATCCCAATGTAAGAGTCGTATAGCAAATCTAGTACACCTCCTTTAAATTTTTTCAATACGTATTGAATGCACTGAATAGAATTGATTCCACACCACGCAACAATAGTCCAAAACGAATCGTACAAACGTAAAGTAAAGAGATTTTAGAGTAAAAGAGATCACAAATATCTTTGGGGTTTCTTAAAATATAGCCAATCATTGAGCAGCTTGATTTTGCAACAATGTAGTCTATGTGCTTAGAAAATTTCACTTTAGAATCAAAGACCAGTTTATGCGAACAATTTGAGTTCGGTTTGTCAGATATGACTCAATCCAATTAAGCAAATTAGAGTGAAAACCTATTTTCCTTAGCTTATTTATCAGCTTTCTATGACTTATTCTATCAAAAGCCTTGGAAAAATCAGTGTAAACAACATAGCATTGCGATCTTTTTTAAAAATGTTTCAAAATGAAGTTGCTAAAAATAGTAAGATTGGTTTGTGTAGATTTTTTACTTATAAAGCCGTGTTGAAGCGGAGAGATTATTTCTTTTACTGCAAATGCAAGTTTTTTATACACAATTTTATCAAAAAGCTTAGGAATCACTAAAATTTTGCTAATTGGACGATAGTTAGTGACCAGAGATTTGCGCCACTTACTCAAAACTGAGTATGAATGAGTATAAGTAGTTTCCAAAGCCGTATTCAGATGTGATTGATTCAAATCAAAGTGAATCACGCTATTGAATAATGAGCCACTTACTCAAAACTGAGTATAAATGAGTATAAGTAGTTTCCAAAGCATTATTCGGATGTGATTGATTTAAAACAAAGGGAATCAAATTTTTGGATCATGAGCCACTTACTCAAAAAATGAGTATAAATAAGTATAAGTAGTTTCGAAAGTAGTATTCATATTTGTTTCATTCAAAACAGCTCAAAGCTCATTAATATTAGATTTTTTATGTTTTGATTTAGAGTATTCGTAATATATTGAACTACTTAGAGCATTAGAATTACCGTTGATACTTATTCTGTTCATGGCTGAACCTATAAAAATTATTTGTTTTGTTTTTCAAGTTTAGTACATGTTCTGGTTGTAATAGAGGGTCGCTGATTTCAAATCTTATGCCAAAATTTTAAAAATTATTTGATACTAGAGTTGACCCTGAAATGTTGTGCTATAATGCAAATGTGCTATAGCAAGCACAAGGTAAAAATGGGTCGCTGAATCAAAATCCGTTGCCAGAATTTTAAAATTGTAATTTTTTTTATAACAGTGTTGCCATATACTTAAATGTATTTTCAAGAGTTTTAAACATGGTTTAGGGGTCGCTGACTTCGAATCGGATGTCAGAATTTTAAAATTTAAGATGGTTAGTAGTGTGCCACCTAAAATTTTTTTATTTACACGAATTCGGTGCTGGAGCAAACACTAGGTAAAAATGGGTCGCTGAGTCCGAATCCGTCGCCAGAATTTCAAAATTGTGTTTTTTTATAACAGTGTTGCCACCTACCAAAATGTATTTTAAAGAGTTTTAAACATGCTAGTTTCAAGCAATTACAAAAACACTGATTGGACCTTATCAGTGTGGCTTTCGACCTGGTAAGTCCACCATAGACCAGATTTTCACGCTACGACAAATCCTGGAGAAAACCCACGAAAATCAAATTGACACACACCATCTCTTTGTCGACTTTAAAGCTGCGTTCGATAGCCCGAGAAGGGATTGCCTATACGCAACAATGTCTGAGTTCGGTATACCTGCAAAGTTGATTAGACTTTGCAGAATGACGTTGAGCAACACACACAGCTCCGTCAAGGTAGGAAATGACCTCTCCGAAACCTTCAATACCGAAAGAGGTTTCAGGCAAGGCGATCCACTGTCTTGCGATCTCTTCAACATCATCATGGAGGGGATCGTACGAAAGGCCGGTGTGCATCGTAATGGCACCATTTTCTATAAAGGTGTCCAGCTCCTTGCTTACGCTGATGATATTGATATTGTTGGCAGAACCAAGAGAGATGTTACCGCTGCTTTCGCCGCTATCGAAAAGGAATCAGCTAAAGTGGGTTTGACGATAAATGAGGGTAAAACAAAGTATATGCTGTCTACAAACAAGGGAGCTCGGCGTTTAGACTCCCACGTTTCATCCGGCAGCTATAACTTTGAAGTAGTCAAGGAGTTTGTATACCTTGGCACCGCCATTAATACTAACAACGAAATCAGCCTGGAGATAAAGCGAAGAGCAATAATTGCTAATAGGTGCTACTACGGGCTCAGTAAGCAACTAAGTTCCAGAGCCCTCTCTCGATCGACAAAACTAACACTCTACAAGACGCTCGTTCTACCTGTGCTGCTTTATGGCGCTGAGGCATGGGTAGTTTCGCAAAATGACGCAGCCGCTCTGGGGGTGTTCGAGAGAAAAGTTCTTCGCAAAATCTTCGGTCCTGTTCGAGTCGGCGATGACTATCGCATCCGAATGAACCACGAGCTGTATGAGCTCTACGGAGACATTGACGTAGTTCGGCGTATAACTGTGCAACGACTACGCTGGCTGGGTCATGTCCATCGTATGGACGACGAAGCTCCAGCGAAAAAGGTGCTCGAAGCGAGGGTCGCTGGTCAACGACGACGAGGGAGACCATGCCTCCGATGGATGGACCAGGCTGAGGAAGCCCTAACCGCACTTGGTGTATCCGATTGGAGAAGGCGCGCGCAAAGCAGAAGCGCCTGGCGAGAGCTGATGAGGTCGGTCGAAATCCGGACACGGGTTGTCACGGCCACCTAAGTAAGTAAGTAAGTTTCAAGCAAAAAAAAACAGCTGATTGCCTTTAAAACATAAACAGCGTTTACCATTTTAGCGAGCGAAAATATTTTATAATACTTCGCTACTTAGAGCTCTTTCGGATAGAATGCAGCCATTGCCGAGTATAGTTCAATCTGAGAGAGTAAAATTCAATTTGAGAACAGTGTCAAAAGTGCGGAAAAGGCTTCTCGCTAGTTTCAAGCAAAAAAAAAACAGCTGATTGCCTTTCAAACATAAACAGCGCATATTTTAACTTGTTACAAATATTTATTATATTTTTCATTGCTATTTATTTATGTTTATTTAAGGCGGTCTTCTCATTCAAAACCCGTTTTTTGGACCCTTTTTAAAAAAATTCTTATTTGAAAACGCAAAGAATAATTGAAAACTTTTTTTATTTATTGTATTACAAAAGGTTCAAAGTAAATAAAAAAATTTTTTTTGCCTCGATACGTGGGCTGTTCAAAAAGTAATGAGACTTCAAAGTTGGTGGTGAAAAAAAAGGTGTCGTCACGGCGGCCACGATTCCGGGTCTCCGGAGCGTCTGAAATGAAAAAAAAACGGGGTTATAATCAGTATAGATGTAATTCTCGGGTGAACCTCAAGCTTAATTTTGTGATTTTTTTTGACAAAATGGCGGCCATTCAAAAAAAAAATTTCAATTTCGGGTTTTTTTTGGTAGTTTAGTGTAAAAAAAAATAGTAAAAAATTTTTTAAAATTATGGTCGAGGTTCACCCGAGAATGGTGACAATTCTGCGTCGATTCCATTTTGTTTCATGAAAATCGGTTCAGTTGAACTGGAGATATCATGGCCGCCAGTTCGAAAAACGTGGGTTCGAGATAAACGCGTTTAAAGTTTGAAGTCATTTTTTTGGGGAAAAAAAAAAAAAAATCAAAAATGTTTAAATGCAGTTTTAAAGAGCTGACAATTTTTACTTACAAATATTAGTCGGCGATGCCAGCTCCATACAGGCCACCTTCCTCTTTTTCGTAGAAACTGCTTTCTGCTGCCCTCTCTGCTCTGCGAGCCGTTCTGCCAGCTTTTGATGATGCCGCAGCTCGAGTCTCTGATCGGTTCAATCTGTCTTCATTGCGAGATAGTGCGTATTCGTATGCGTTTTTGCCAATCGCAATACCCATCAAACCCATAATTTTAAGTATGGGTATAAAACCGTCGTTGAAGAGGCACGTTGCAATGAAATTGGCCACTTCGATGGTGCGTGCGCCTGAGTTGATGTGTTTGGGCGAAAGTGACCAAAGAACAGAATTGTAGGACTCATTGGAATTCTGAGTTTCAGATCCAAGGCATCTTTCAAGCAAATTATCTGCCGACAGCGCTTCGTAAGCTGGTTTTATTACCTCCATCACCTTCTTGTCCATCAGACCTTGCTTCACAAAAAAGGTTGTATCTTCTAAAGTATTTCGAATTTCTAAAAATCCTTTTAGGGGCATATTCACAACTACCCAAGCTATAAATAAATGCAAAAAAAAAGTTGAAAAAAAAGTTGCTCAATGAGAAGACCCCCTTAATTAGTTTAAATGAAACGATATTTTACAGTTAATAAATTTATTTTTTATCTCTCAACATAAGCAAACAACAAATGACAAATTGACATTTGCTTGTTAATCTTGATGCTTTTTCTTCTTGATGCTTGTTCTTATAAGATGGAAAACATTTCTTCCAGCATACTTCAATCAACTTTCGAGCTCGAGAGCAGGGTTGCTATTATTGGCAATTTATCGTCATTTCGACTTTTTTGTCTTCAATTATGACGTGACGTTTTTCTTTTAATTTTTTGGCAAAAATACGTTTTTTAGTAAACTCACTTCTCCTTTATTATTTTAAATTTGATAATTAAGTTCAGATTCAAATTTGGTTTGGGTACTTGGAGCAGCTATATTTGGGTGTTGCGGTAAAATTTAAGTTAGAGCAATTATAAAATTCGATAAGTCCAATAGAGATACTAACATTTAAAAATACTTGCCGATATACTCAAACTATTTCCTAATCTGCTTTTAGAAAACGAAGTCTTGATTATGAGTTCCGGGAAGTCTTAAATTTACAGTTTGCTTACCTTTTCAGTGATTCAGAAGAAGAAGTAGAAATAGATGACTGCAAAACAGTTTATTCAATCAGAAGAGGAGACTAATCTTTGGCATTTTCTTTTATGGGAAAATTAATTTTTAAAATTTTGACCTGACCTAATTCGTCAGAAAAAGTTGATCGCTTTTTTTTCTCAAATAAACTTAAATAAAACAAAAATCAGAGGCATTTTGAGTACAAAAACGTTGATTTAAGAGGGAAGAATTCGTCTTGTTATAATTTGGACCTAAAGAAAGAATTAACAAAAAAATACAATAATACAACACAATACAAATTTAATTTGATATTAATAACATGAATAGATTTTTAAAGGTGTTATTTAATTTTTCATTAAAACCTATATGTCTAAATATGCTTATTAATAAAGAAAAATTTATTGTATGTAGTACTGATTTGTATTGAATGACGATTTTGACGATTTTTATGGTGTGAAAACTACTTTTAATACCCAACGCGTACTGCTTAAGGGGTATATCAACTTTGTCATTCCGTTTGTAACGCCAAATAGGAGGCGTGGCAGGTATAGAAAAATATATATATTTTTGATCAGCATCCTCTCCTGAGTCGATATCCGTGTGTCCGTCTGTCTGTCCGTCTCTCGACACGATTACAGCCGCAATTTTAAAGCTATCGCGATGAAATTCAAAATATAAGTTTATTTTTAAAAAAGGAAGACTTACTTAGGTGGCCGTAACAACCCGTGTCCGGGTTTCGGCCGTCATCATCTGCTCTCGCCAAGCGCCTCTGCTTTGCGCGCGCCTTCTCCAATCCCTCAACCTGGTCCATCCATCGGAGGCATGGTCTCTCTCGTCGTCGTTGACCAGCGACCCTCGCCTCGAGCACCTTTTTCGCTGGAGCTTCGTCGTCCATACGATGGACATGACCCAGCCAGCGTAGTCGCTGCACAGTTATACGCCGGAATACGTCAATGTCTTAGTAGAGCTCATACAGCTCGTGGTTCATTCGGATACGATAGTCATCGCCGACTCGAACAGGACAAAAGATTTTGCGAATAACTTTTCTCTCGAACACCCCCAGAGCGGCTGCGTCAGTTTGCGAAACTACCCATGCCTCAGCGCCATAAAGCAGCACAGGTAGAATGAGCGTCTTGTAGAGTGTTAGTTTTGTCGATCGAGAGAGGGCTCTGGAATTTAGTTGCTTACTGAGCTCGTAGTAGCACCTATTAGCAATTATTGTTCTTCGCTTTATCTCCGGGCTGATTTCGTTGTTGGTATTAATGGCGGTGCCAAGGTATACAAACTCCTTGACTAGTTCAAAGTTATAGCTGCCGGATGAAACGTGGAAGTCTAGATGCCGCGCTCCCTTGTTTGTAGACAGCATTTACTTTGTTTTACCCTCATTTATCGTCAAACCCACTTTGGCTGATTCCTTTTCGATAGCGGCGAAAGCAGCGGTAACATCTCTCTTGGTTCTGCCGACAATTTCAATATCATCAGCGTACGCAAGGAGCTGGACACCTTTGTAGAAAATGGTGCCATTACGATGCACACCGGCCTTTCGTACGATCCCCTCCATGATGATGTTGAAGAGATCGCAAGACAGTGGATCGCCTTGCCTGAAACCTCTTTCGGTATTGAAGGTTTCGGAGAGGTCATTTCTTACCTTGACGGAGCTGCGTGTGTTGCTCAACGTCATTCTGCAAAGTCTAAGCAACTTTGCAGGTACACCGAAATCAGACATTGTTGCCTATAGGCAATCCCTTGTCGGGCTATCGAACGCAGCTTTAAAATCGAAAAAGAGATGGTGTGTGTCAATTTAATTTTCGTGGGTTTTCTCCAGGATTTGTCGTAGCGTGAAAATCTGGTCTATGGTGGACTTTCCAGGTCGAAAGCCACACTGATAAGGTCCAATCAGTGTTTTGTAATCGGCTTTAATCTTTCACACAGTACGCTTGAGAGAACCTTATATGCGATGGAAATAAGACTGATACCTCTATAACTAGCGCAGATTGTAGGGTCTCCTTTCTTAAGTATAGGGCACAGTACACTGAGGTTCCAATCATCGAGCATGCTAGCCATATTTTGCTGATGAGCTGATGCATGCGCCTTATCAATTCATCGCCGCCGGTTTTAAACAATTCAGCTGACAGGCCGTCAGCACCCGCTGCTTTATTGTTTTTGAGTCGTTGGATAGCAACTCGAACCTCTTCATGGCTAGGTGGTGATACTTCCACTCCGTCATCGTCGATTGGTGGCACTGCACTGCGCTCTCGATGGGCGGCATTGGTGGAATCGTCGCCAGTAAGTAAATTGGAGAAGTGCTGTCTCCACAATCTAAGCGCACACTGTGTATCCGTATTCAGATCTCCATTTTCGTCTCTGCAAGTGGATGCTCCGGGCTTGAAACCTTGGGTTAGACGCTTAACCTGTTGATAGAACTTTCGTGCATCCTTCTTGCCCTGATATACCTCTAGTTCCTCACGCTCACGCTTTTCCTGCTCTCTTTTCTTGCGTCTGAAAAGGCGCCTCTCTTCCTTCCTCTTTTCGCGGTAGTTTTCTCGCACGGCTCGCGTTGCAGCTGACTGCAGCGTTTTTCTGTATGCGGCGTTTTTTACTGCTGTCGCGATGCGACACTTCTGATCGTACCATTGGTTCCGAGGTTGCGGGCGCCGGAAACCAATGACTTCTTCAGCGGCAACACGCATGGAGTGGGATATATGCGCCCAAAGTCCGCCGGCGTCGTCGGGTCCAGAGGTTGGTTGGTTGAGCTTAACCGGGAGTTGAGCGGAGTAGGCTTCGGTAATCCGTTGTAATTGCAGCTTATCGACATCTAGCTTTCGTTGCATTCCTGTACGTATGTTCTTCGCATTGCATAATCGCATGCGGATCTTGGCTGCAACAAGATAATGGTCGGAGTCAATGTTGACCCCCCGAACTGTACGCACATCTAGAACAGGGGTGTCGTGGCGGTGAGCCTGAGATAAAAAAAAAATAAAAAAATCGATGTTGTCGAAAAAAACCCTAAACTACAACTTGCTTCAAGTACAAAAACACCAACAAAAAACATACAGCAGCAACAGCAACAAAAACTAGCCACTTCTTTGTGTGTGCACTACGAGAAAACAACAACAAAATACACACAGCAGCAAGCAAGCAACAACAATGCATGCAGATTTTTTTTCTTGCTGCCACGCCGACGAAATCAATTCTTCGAATTACAACACACACGGAAATATTGAAGTTGTTGTAAGTGAGCTAAAAGAGCTAATTGAGCTATGGGATTTACATCTCTGATCTAGAACACTAGAGGCATGCCTTCCATCGATTACAACATGATCAATTTGGTTTCGCGTTTCTCAACATATTCACATAAGACTTATATTGATGGAAAGGTATTTTCGAGTAGATGTGCACAATATAGTTTTTTTCGAATATATTGTCATTAAGGTAGGTTAATTTAAGCAAATGTAAAGACCATTTTTTCCCAATGGGGCAATGAGAAGCAGCAACAAAATACATAGCGGCACAGCTATATTAAACATCGTTGCTGTAGCATACACGAGCAAGAGTAAAATGTGAGAGAGCCTCAAACACTTAAAAGAACTGTGCATCATTATTGTTGTTGGTACTTTCTCTTAATTTCTCTCTATTACTTACTTACTTAGGTGGAGCCTACAACCGTAAGTCGGTTTTCGCCTGGTGTAAGAAATTGCGCCAGCCGTTTCTGTTTTGCGTATGCTGGCGCCAGTTGGAAGCTACAAGTTTCGTCAGGTTGTCCTCTACTTTATCATTTTTCTAATATTTCTTATGTAACTTTTCATTGAAATGGTTTTTTTTTACGTGGTGGGCTTCAAAGCCGACGCACATCCTATTTAAGGCTAGGTAACCCGCCGCTCAAATTAGCCGTCAAACTAACGGATGCCAGTTTGCCGTGCGCAGGGAACACCACGTGAAGGTTTGAGTCGTCTTGGGACGATTACGACATGGATAATGCTGGCCTCGCCAGGTTGAGGCAGTAAGAAACGTTGCCATCTGAAGGTTCGCCCCCCTGTTCCCCAATAATTTCTCTCAACAAAATTAATTTGCCACCGTCAAATCCACCGTTTTGCGTCAGCGTCAAAAAAACCGTTAAACTGCTGCTTGCTTCATATAAAACATGCAAAGACATTTATAATTGTTTATTTTGTTCAATACTTCTGTTCAGGCTATTAAAAAAAAAGTGATTTTGATATGGCCGAATTTCGGTCACAGGTGATACTAGTTTTAATAAATAGCCAAACGCATTTTGAACCCCAATGCGTTTTTAACTCTAAGGGCGCGTTTACAGTGGCTGCTTGTTACCGTGCCGGACCGAACCGAGAGGGAAAGCTGGAAACGCTGCATATAGTGTATAGTGCCAGCCGAACAAGTAGCTGTAAGTCACTTGTGCACTGGTATCCAGCATGACGATTGTTGCTTTCTCGCTCGCTCGCACGGCTTGCATGCGTTTTGCTTTATTTTACATATTTTCTCACTTATTAGTTTCATTAAAAAAGATAAAAAAGAAAAAACAATAATCTAAGCAACAACAAAAAAGAACAAACTCCAATAAAAAGCAAGTGTACAGAAAGAACGCACGATAACGCGAACACAGTTGTGTATTCCTTTTGAATCTATGCGCAGAAAAAAGGATTGAAAAATTACTGGACAAAAAAAAAAACAACAACAAAAACGAAAGCAACTGATATGCATATATATATTTAAATGTTGCATACATATTAATGCCAACAACAACACAAACAGTTACTGAAACATATTCATTAAAGTAATTAGAACTTCGATGGCGATGAAATAAATAGAACACCACAGAAAAACTAGTCAACACATCGTGTGTGCGCCGCGAGAAAATACCAATAATATACACAAAGCAACAGTAACTTTGATATTTTCGACAAGAATGCCATGCACATTGTTTTTTCTTTCTGTCGCAGCAATGCGCCGACTATGTAAATTCTTCGAATTATAGTACGCGAAATTTTTTATCGTGCGTGTTTTCTTATCGTTTATTTTGTGCACAAAAATAACTAAACAGCAAGAGCAGCAACAAGGCAATAAAAACAGTAGAAAACAATTACAAAAAGTCTAAACATGGAATTGCAAGGACTTGACGCGACTTAAACCTGCTGAAATATCATACGGAAAGACTTGACGCGACTTAACGTCACTTGTTATTGACTTGACGCGACTTAAAGGGACTGAAAGTGCGTTTCAATAGTGTTTTATTTTTGCATTTTTATCTTTTCACTTGTCTGCTGGTTTCAAAACAATCAAAGCAATAACAAAAAGAAAAAAGACCAATAAAAAACATACACATATTTTTTTTTATTGTGTTTGTTTCAGTAAAATCAAGTGTGTAGAATAACGCACACTAACGTGAACACAGTTTTGTGCACGGTTGCCACCTTTGTGGGAAAAATCCCATTTGAGGTTATTTTTAATTGACGTGTGAAATGGGAATTCCCATGGTTATTTTTAATTGAGTGTGGTTTTCTTTAATTCAAGTGAGATTTTTTTTACGGGATTTTTTGTTTTTTTTTTTTTTGAAAATCGAAGAAAAAATTCACATTTATGTATGAAAAAAATTATACATTAAAGCTTCAGTTTCTGCTGACGTTCTTATGCTGCTTGGTGCTACTTGTAGGTTTTATATACAGGCGGTCATGTTCGCGAACTTTGTTGGTTTGCGGAAATGTTTGCCTGTTTGTGGCGGTGTTGTGGCCCAATTTAAAGGTTCGTCAGTTTGTGCAGACAAAATCAAAAATTTTTGATTTCGTGCAGACAAGCCAATAAGTTGTACAACAAGTTAAGCAGTAGATAGCGTTGTTCACGTACAAACTTATCGTTTTGATTTTTGGTATGTTAAAATAAATTTTTTCTGCACATTTTATGTGAATTGCATCAATTTTTGAAAAATTTTTCCTTGGTGTGTTGCAAAAACAAATCTCAGTACGCCTATGCGTGGGCCCAATTGAATAGAATCATTTGACGAAGATCTCAGTAACTGATCGTGTTGTTGTTGTTATTAATGTGTATGTGTGTATTTAAAATTAACATGTAAACGCATATCAGCTGCTTTCGTTTTTGTTGATTGTTATTGTTTGCTATCGTGCATGACGCTACAAATTTAATATTGATTTCATAGTGAAAAAAGAATTTTATACAATATTAGAGAAATATGCTGCTTTTTTTTGTTTTTTTTTACGTTGAATTACGTCTTACAGTGCGGTTTAGCATGGAGGTCTTGTCGTTTTTAATTTATCTTATCTTGTCATTTATTTTTAAAATATAATAATAAATTAGAAAAATGTTTTATCTTATTAGGGGCTGTTCATAAATAACGAAACATTTCTTTGGCCAATTTCAGACTCCTTCCCCCTCCCCGCTCCCTATGTCACACTTTCGTAATAAAATTTAAAATTTTTAAAACGAAATTCAAAAATTTTGTTGCGATGTAACGCACGACCGACTACCTTATTCCCCCCCCCATGACACACTTCGTCACAAGTGATCAACCCCCTTCCCTTTAAACGTGTTACGTAATTTATGAACGGCCCCTTTTTATATTGATTCCATATTAAAAATACATTTTGTTTACTATAATTTAAATTTTCATTTGAATTTAGAATATGTATGTTTTTAACTGCAGGAAAAATAATAAATTCAAATTTTTCCGAAATATTTATTATTTTTAACCAACATAAAAATGAGCAGGAAGAACAAATTTATCACCAAATATATCAAACAAAAAATTCTACATCCACACCTACGATACTATCGAAACTGCATCTTTTTTAAGTCTTTGGTATTAACTGTAATCATTTTTAATAGAGGAGGGATTTTTTTGTGGTTAATTTATCATGCTGATTGTGGAATCCGGCGAATCAGTTGCGGCGGGAAAATTGCTCGTTTCCGCTGGCTTGTCGATTGTAGAATCCGGCGAGTAGCTTTTGAGTGGATCGGTAGCAAAGTTTGCGGATCCGCAGTAATAAAAGGCGATTGTTGAAAACGCAGTAGATCCGCATTCCATGCAAAATTACTCACTTTTCATCCGCAACAAGTTTGGTGCGCATTTGAAAAAAAAAAAAATTTTAATAATGGAATGAGCTACATCAATTTAAGATAATTTAAGGTCGCTGAACCCGAATCTGCAGTAAAAAATTATTTTAGCCACCAGAATTTTTTTTTTAAATTATAAATGAAAATAAATTAGTAAAAAAATAAAATATAAAAAGCATAAAACAATTCGTTAGAAAAAATTTTACTTTCCAATTTGATCAAGTCAAAATTTCAGTTTTCCAAAAAAAAATATAATTTTGCACATTTAAAAAAAAATCATTTTAATTTTGGAAGCGTTTTTTTCAAGATCCAAATCGGATTTGAATTAAAATTTTTTAGCGAAAAATTCAATTTCACATCTAGATGGAGATTTGAAAATATGCACACGCGGCCAATGTAAATGTTAAAAGCTGCTTTCTCATCGTCTAAAAAACAACGCAGTAGTCCATTTCCTTTTTGAAAAGTATTTTAAACATGTTTATTTAATGCATTCCTTAAATACTTACATTGAAACCTTAATTTTCGTTATTCAATTTAGTTTTCACTGTTTTGCATATCTATAAGTTTTTAATTTTGTTTTGGCAGCTGCGCAGCTGTTTTTCGGAGCGAGTTTTGCGGATCGGTATTGCAGTTTATTTATACACTCGGATTCAACAATATGCTGTTTTTGAAAAGTGAAGGGAGTGCGAATCGGATCAACTCCCGTCGCAACTGATCCGCCGTTTTCCATAATCAGGGTGTATATACGAATAGGATTTTTCGTGTTTTTTTTATTTGCGTGGGATTTTAGTGCTCATTTTAAAAGTGCGTGGGATTTTTTGTGGTTTTTTTTAATTGCGATGGGATTTTTTTGTCAACTTGTACCGTGGGAATTTTCGTGGTTATTAATTTTGCTATTGTGGGAAAAAGGTTTTTTTTTTGTGGGAATTTGAGGTGCCAACCGTGGTTTTGTGTTCCTTTTGCATCTATGCGCAGAGAAAAGGATTGAAAAATGAAGTGACAAAAAAAAAACAAACTGACAAGAAAGAAGCACACAACATTGGTTAATGAAGCCATCAACGTGTTCGTGTAATGCATAAATATGAACAAATATTTACTAACACATAAAAATGATTAATGTTGTTTCTCACTCTTACACCAGAGAACCCAGGTTCGAATCCTCCATCCGACAGAAAATTTTTTCAATTGAATTAAT